>JACEVL010000157.1:817392-1289892 GCA_020284085.1 Aporrectodea caliginosa | reverse complement strand
TATAATCTCCAAACTTCTAAAGCGCCACTCTTGCTCGTAAGTTGATAACAATTCATTCGCTAGATGGATGGGTGCAACGTGCACTAAGTAGGTGTGTAGCTAATGTGCGTGTTTGCGTGTGTAGGGTGTCATGGTCGGTATGGGTCAGAAGGACAGCTACGTCGGTGATGAGGCCCAGAGCAAGAGAGGTATTCTCACCCTGAAGTACCCCATCGAGCACGGTATCGTCACAAACTGGGACGATATGGAGAAGATCTGGCATCACACCTTCTACAACGAGCTGCGTGTGGCTCCCGAGGAGCACCCCGTCCTGCTGACGGAGGCTCCCCTCAACCCCAAGGCCAACAGGGAAAAGATGACCCAGATCATGTTCGAGACCTTCAACTCCCCGGCCATGTATGTCGCCATCCAGGCCGTCCTCTCCCTGTACGCGTCCGGTCGTACCACCGGTATCGTGCTGGACTCCGGCGATGGTGTCACCCACACCGTGCCCATCTACGAGGGTTACGCCCTGCCCCATGCCATCCTCCGTCTGGATCTGGCTGGCAGAGATCTCACCGATTACCTGATGAAGATCCTGACGGAAAGAGGTTACAGTTTCACCACCACGGCCGAGCGTGAAATCGTTCGTGACATCAAGGAGAAGCTGTGCTACGTCGCTCTCGACTTCGACCAGGAGATGGGAACGGCTGCCTCCTCCTCCTCCCTCGAGAAGAGCTACGAGCTTCCCGACGGTCAGGTCATCACCATCGGAAACGAGCGCTTCCGTTGCCCAGAGTCCATGTTCCAGCCAGCCTTCCTGGGTATGGAGTCGGCCGGTATCCATGAGACGACCTTCAACAGCATCATGAAGTGCGATGTCGATATCCGTAAGGATCTGTACGCCAACACCGTCATGTCCGGAGGCACGACCATGTTCCCAGGTATCGCCGATCGTATGCAGAAAGAGATCACGAGCATGGCTCCAAGCACGATGAAGATCAAGATCATTGCTCCACCCGAGCGCAAATACTCCGTATGGATCGGTGGATCCATCCTGGCCTCCCTGTCCACCTTCCAGCAGATGTGGATCAGCAAGCAGGAGTACGATGAGTCCGGCCCATCCATCGTCCACAGGAAGTGCTTCTAAATGCACCGAACGAGTACAACGAGTAACCAAGTCCGACAGAAAGAACCCGCCAACGCGAACACACACACTCACAAACAAACAAACACACCACAACACATCACAACACAACTCCACCTATCTCCATAACACACAAACCAAACCAGCGGAAACTTACCTTTTTCAATTGAACTTAATTAAATTATACAAATTAACGTTTCGATTATACTTCGGCTCTGTAAACACAAGAAGTAAAATCTCTGTACGCCTTTGAGGCTATTAACTTTCGTAATTTAACACGATCGTAGATTCTAGATGCAATCATGACTTTAGATTTACGATTTATCCTAACACACTAAAGACCCCTAACGAATAAAGAACGAAAACTAAAGGCTGTCATTGTTTGTTTTTCTATGTAGGGCTCACAAGTATTAGCGTATAAAATTAGGAGGAGAAAATTGAATGCATACGAGTGAGAGATTAGAAGTTGTAGAGTTTACGCTTGAAATTTATAAGACAGGCCTACTTAGCTTGAGATTTCAGAGTGGCAACCATATGACCTATTAATTGAGGAATTCATTTTCGCTATATACCGAGGCTGAGAAAATTAAGTCGTCTACACCAAGGCTGCCTCTTCGGGTATACCTTAAGGGACTGCCCTTCTTCCTTCCTTTCTTCCTTCCTTCGTCATTTTCGTTAATAGTTAGTTCAATTATTATGAGCGCATAATAATTATTAGGTTTTGCGATCTCTGATCTGATGGGAATGAGGCGGAAATGAATGGAGGATTGTGTCAGGCAGAACAAGTGCCATGACAGGAGAAAGGCATATGCATACAGACGAAGAAGTGTCAAGGAGAGAGGGATCACTGAGGAAGCAAGATCAGAAAAGGAACCATTGGTAAAATCACAGCCACGGAGAGGGTCTTAGATATCATGGGTATCACAGAGCTAACAGACTAGTAGACTAGGCCACAGTGGAATGAGAAAGAACGAATCAGAGCTTACAAGAACATCGGAGACTTGCCATAGCAGTGATAGCACACGTAACATTATAACCCGAATTCTGATATAGCATAGGCCGGATATGGATCCCAAGATTATTCCAGCCATAGAAAACTAGTAGGCTACGCATCATTTACAAAGGCGCTCAATTCTGTCAGCCACGCAAAATATAGCCTCATCTAACCCAATGACTTCTTCAGCATCGTTATTACGGCATTTCTATCAGGGTCCGTACACGTAGAGGCCTTAAATGGCATGGCACCCATTCAAACAGTCAGCGGTGGTGAAGGATTTCAATTAATTGAAATATGAGCAGATTTGAGGCTATACGGTCGCTTTAGAAAAGCGCTTAGGCCTACACTTACAATTTGTGGTAGAAGTTACCGTAGAAGTCTAGGCTAAAGGCCTACTAAACTTACCTTATCTTTCTCACCTTGCCCTCAGGGCCGTATTTTTTCCACTGTCTAGGTAGCCTACAGTCGGCAGTGCCTAGGGCCTACGAACCTTTCACTGGGCAACGCTGGTCTGAAAATGAGATATTGAAAAGACCCGGAAATATCGGATTAGACCTTATTGGATATATCCAGGATCTTAAATTTAAATAATCAACACGTTTACAATAAAACGAATATATATAATATATACTGTCATTAAAAAATTGAGATTTTAAATTCAAAACTGTATGTGCTCGTGATTCATGATTAATGACGACATCAATAAATACTGTGAATGCATAATTATGCATTTACTTTAATGCACAGGCACAGCTGGCATTTGGGGTCTACGAATGCAAAGTGCCTTGGGCCAACGACGACCTTAAAACGACACTACTTGCCTTGCTTTGTTTACCTTACTTTCTCGGTTGCCGTGGTTTAGATCGAGACAGGCACCTAGCAGATAATTATAGCCTATACTGATCGAATTACTCGCCGTGAGATGTTCGTAGGCGTTCATGCCGCTGGCGTGCATTCTGCACCACAAGCACTACCGGCACGTGATTCCGCATTTTGCAGATCAGTATATATCAACCAAGAAAGCGAAGTCGCAGGAACCAGTTATTCACAGGCGCCTAGTCTAAACAAAATCGATAGGTGGGGCGTGGGGAAAAATCTGCTCCATCCTCCAGGTCAAGATCCAAAGGGTCAGGCAGGCAGACAGTCAGACGGTTAAGGTGGATGTTGTGGATGCTGTGGATGTTGAGGTTTAGAGTCAGATACGGTTACCGTGAGATTGAAGCCAGCAACACGCATAGCGTGCCATAGTGATTCTCATGGTAGCTTATGAATAGGCTTTAAAATATGTAGGCTATATATAGGCCTATTATATGTTATATATATATATATATATATATAATATTATAAGACACGTGAATGTGTTAATGTGTTATAACCTACATCTCACTGTATTCTCACATAGACAACTGATAGGCTACTGATTAAAAACGTCAATAGGTCCTATAGCGCATCTGTTCGATATAGGCCTAGCTCTTGATTCTTGAAGAAGCGGTATATAAATTGTGTAACACTGCACGTATAGGACCGACAGTATACGCAGTTACACGTAATATCCACATAATTTTATTCATGACGCCATTTTGTATTGATAGTATATAATCGGGGCCCGATAGCGCATTGGATAACACACTGGTATAGAGAGCGAGAGGTACCGAGATCGAGCCCGTAGGCGGACATGCTTTGTAGGCTGCTTTTAGCGCCGTGTATTGCAGGCTGTCTGTTCTGTTAGTATAGTTAAGATTTATGTCTTCTGTCATTTGTGTTCTTGTGAACTGTTTAATTGTCATAACATGCAAATGTACAGCGCAGTGCGTTTGTCAGGCGCTTGATTAAAGAAAAAGATATATATAAAAAATAATAGTGCTGCGTATCGCATATTGTTAAACCAATCGCAGTTTCAATTAATCGGCGAGACTCGCGTAAGCCTTGTCTGCAGCCAGAAACGCTGCTGGATACGTGAGAAAATTATGTGCGTGCACTAACAAGATTAATTAAAGCTCAACATTCGGCAGATTTCTTCATTCAGCGAAGCCATGCACCGTTGACCAGACCATCCAAGCGAATCATAGCTGCACGCACACGTGCACGTGCACCTGGTAAAAGCAATCTCACCTTTTGCCGTTGAAAAACATGCGTGCAGTCGGCGTTTACAAACGGAAGGTGGGGGTTATAAGTACCTTGACAAGCAGACTGTCTGTAGGAATTGAGACTTGTAAACGTTGGATAGACATAATTAACAGTCCACCAGTCGGCTCTTGCACGACAATACCATTTATTGACGCATGACTAACTACATCAGGCTTACACTAAAAGGATCACACACTCTCATGACGAATAACCTGGCTGTCAGGACTCACAGTTTATCGACAGTCTCATGACGTCGGCAGTACGTAGGTCTACTGTTCTCACCGTTCCTATGGAAAAGTACGTAGGCCTACTGCTCCTGTAGAAGTCAGAGAATGCAGCTCGTAAAAATCTTATACTATTATACTATTCCCTTTAAGACACATTCCAAGCTCATCCAAAACAAATTAATTTCTGACAGCATAATATCATGTCGTAAACGATTTAAATTCCTTTTGGACCTTATTCTATTAGACCCAACGAGTCAATGACTGCTTGACTTCACAAAATGTCTGGAATTTAGTAGCCTATTTATAGCGACTACTACGGATACGTCGACTTAGGCTACCTTACACGGGCTATGAACCTGTAAAACTGAATAGGCTATGTACGTGGATTTGGCCAATTATATCGCGCATTTTTATCCTTTTACGCCTACTGACAACTCTGTTTAGGATAGTTTAAAGATTTGAATGTTATTTGTCCTTATTCATGTAGCGCCTTTTTCAACAATCTAACAGGTTCACTGTACACACAGTATAATTCAGCGCGTGGAAATGTCGAACTCAGTCAATTGTGACGTTACCGTCCTAACTGAATGGCTCCAGTCCCATGCCTGGATATAATAGGAGGTCGGCGTTAATTACCTTTAAGACCCATACAGTGCCGTTTTCAAAGAAAAACTAATGACCTGTTACCACCTACAAGCATGCGCTCAACCAAGCGGGTCAATGTATCACATGAAATTGAACAACATTAAACTTAATAATTTCATGCAACAGAGTAAAAATCTTCTTCTTCTTCTTTGCTTCTCCTCCGTCAGGCCAAGGCCAACGATGAGTCCTCAACTTGTCGTCTCCAGAATTCTCTCTCCAGATCCTCTCGTATAAATACTAACAGACAAGTACCGCTCAAGTTCATGGGACGAGATTCACAGGATCTTCAGAGGCCCTAATATGCACCTAATTATGCGTCGTTGATTGAACATCACCACAATATCTCATTTTTAGGTTCACCTTTTACGGTAAAAACATAATCAACAATTTTGTATAAGTAGGCCTACATGTAAACCACTGATTATATAGCTAACTAAATTAATTAATTTAACAAAAATTCTGGTCATGTCCTTTTAGACCTTTTGGTAACAGCAAAATCATTCCACAGGCCTACGTTTTACAACATTGTATTCTAAACATAATTATGCTTTTATGCATTATATATATATATGGGCATATATATATATATGTATGTGTGCTACATGTGTGCTTGCATGTGAGTGCGTGCTTGCGCACATGTGTGTGAAAATGTGTGCCCTTTTGTCAGTATGTCTACAATGCAACAAAGTGGAGCAAACCACAACGAACTAAAAAATTGTACTTTAGAATTGCATAAGAAAAGAACCACTTCTGAATGTTTTGTGCATCCATGCGCAAAACTGGACATAATAGCAAAACCTCAGCATGCAGTCTGACTCAAGTACCGCTCTGATTCTCGTCAAGGTTGAGTGCAAAAAGATGGTGCAACAGGAGGTTGTCGTCTTCCTAACATTAGTAGGCTACAGTCGCAAAGAACTAAGCAGACTCACTGTATGTATGTATGTATGAGCACTTGTTATAGCGCCCCCTCAAGATTTCTACTCAGAGGCGCTCCCGACTACAGCGCGGACACTGAATCGGAGTTTCACGCCGAAGCGCATGAGCAATTGCGAGTGAAGGACTTGCCCAGGGTCCCTACGCGGCGGCTTGAGGTGGATTCGAACCCGCAACCCTCCGGCTGCAAGGCACCGAACATACCCCTATACCACCGCGCCCCACAACTGTGCCTAGTTGATTAGCGACATCAGACTATGAAATACTGCCGTAGCTATCAACAGTAAGCACACACTCGGCATCATAGCGCATCAACTAGGCACACTCGCAGCAGCACAATGTGCTATGCTGCCACAAGTGTGCGTGGTTGATCTGGTATGCTTTCAGTGCTAGTGTGCAAAAGGGAAGTGATAAACTTCATTTGCATCCAGTCTTATGTCTGTGCTTTCCTTCATCATGCTTCTGCAAGTATGTATAGTATACAGTAATACAAACACAGACATAGAAAAAGGAATGCCTTATAAACAACAAAACACATTAAAGGCAAGTGCACATTCATCATCATCATCATCATCATCATCATCATCACATATTCGTTTATTACAAGAAAAATCAAGTTGACACAGTCATAGAAATAACACATTTCGCAAGTCCAACAGTCTGCTTTCTGTAATTATATAACCGGTTCCATTATTTGTGATACAATGAAATGCATACTATTAGTATTTACCTCTGTAGTCCAGTACTAGGTCTACATGAGGACTCTGTTAAAAATGACTAAAACTAGTCAGATCTATAAAAAAATACACAGTATCAGGATCATACATGTAAAGCATTCAACCTTAGAAGGCCAAACTTGTCCTAATTTTCTAAAAAAGAAAGCAAGAAAAATCAGATTGTGTGAACAGGAAGCAACAAAAGTCATCCACCATTTCACACATTAACTGACATCTTTAATTTCAGCACCACTCAGATTTCTTGTAGGCAGCACTGCATAAGTGTTTAATTATATCACAATTGGGGAATCAGCTGACTGTGTAAATTAGTGTGATAGTTATGCCAAACATAAGACTGGCATTAATTACTTTGCCAGCACAGATCAAAAGCTAATGCCTGTTGTAGACTGCTGACGATATAGGCAACATTTCTCAACAACTACTTTTAGCTTGCCTTAAGCACGTTTAAGTATAGAATTTCTGGCATTAATTATAAATCTAAAAGTTTTCAATTTATCATTTCTAGAACTTTACATGAAATAATTGTTCAATTTGTTTATTTTAAATCACTGTCTGCCACCTGCAGTAAAAGTTTGTTCACTTGTAATAACTATTATATATTATGACACTGAACATTAAAAAATACAATTATAATTTTATGTTCTTAAACATATTCAACAAATAAATAATCAGCCATTATATGTATACAGAAATTATTACACTGCATTTGTAGAGGGCTGACATCTTTTTCACAAGAATTTAGAGAACTAATTAACTTTCTTGGATATATGAAAATATTTCTGACATAATATTTAGTCATAAAAATGCTACCAAGTAATGTTCAAGGCACCCGTGAACGTGCAAAGTGGTTGCACATTAACAGCTTGCTCAACCCTTACACAGCCGCCTGCCTCGCGGGAGGCTTGAGCTTGCACACTCCAAGTTGCAATACAAGCACTTGACAACCAGTCACCCATGTCTATTATGTTAAAGCATTTTCAAGTGATTTTGTACAACAGGTACATTGTACAAACTATCTCTACTTTGTTTAAACAACAAAGGATTCTCAGCACCAGTCTGCAATATGCTGGTTTCACTTAAACAAAAATTCTGTTGAATCGTGGTATTTTCAGTTAGGCAATTATGTACATGTGACTAGAAACAGTTATACCTACAGCACTGTATAAATGTTTAATTATATCGGAAGTCATTTCTGCTTAGTGTTCCATGCCTAAGAAAATCCACCCAACTAATTATTATGCAAATAAATTCAGTGAAACAAGCAATGCACCAGGAACTGCTCGTCATTCTCCATACTCACGTTCAACTCATTCAAACAGAATGAACATGGACCTATATATTACTAGCAGTTTTTACCCGGCGTTCGCAACATATTCATACAGATTTTAAAACTGGTATCATCATAAAATAGCTTCAACAAGCGTGGACATCAAATAAAAAATTA
Organism: Aporrectodea caliginosa; assembly: GCA_020284085.1. Classification (NCBI taxonomy): domain Eukaryota; kingdom Metazoa; phylum Annelida; class Clitellata; order Crassiclitellata; family Lumbricidae; genus Aporrectodea; species Aporrectodea caliginosa. Next base: position 1,281,656 of record JACEVL010000157.1, on the reverse strand, counting down.
TGAATTCTACATTGTATTAAAGCAACAGTCAATGTAAGATAATACTCCAACAACATAAACATAAAAATTGGACATTCATGATACTGAAATTTGTAGTTAAGAAACACTACAAAGATTTACGAGTATTAGAAATCAGAGATGTTGGATATAATACATATTGCTTCTGCAATTTTCATGAGTCAGTGCCTCTACATAGGTTGCTTCGTGCAGCCAAGACATCAGGAAGACATATCTGTACATGACTGTCAATTGATTCTCTGGAAAACTCTGTCTTGCAATGAAAGATCTGTAAATCAAAACGTAATACGACAGTTTCTAAAATAACATTGCTTAATAATATTATTGTAGTTCATTGTGCTTTGTTGTGGAATGGTTTTCTAACTCCAGATGGTCAAGCTGTTGTTACTTTTATTTTATTATTTTATTACTATAGTTTTCTTATTGCCTGAGGTATAAATGATCCCTCAGAAATTAAAATAAAAACCTAAGCTCCAAAATTAAAAATAATAAATAATAATTATTACGATGTATTACTACTACTACTACTACAAATTTTCACTTATGTTATGTTATGATCACTAAGGCAACAACGCTTTTTGGGCACATCTCACACGCTCTGGCCAAACAATGATCACCAAAGCCCTACGAACCACATTGAACATGCCCCCGAAGTCCAGGTGATCTTAGGTCATGATGTCTTTTCTAGAAGACGCTGTGACCTAGGACCATCTGGACTAGAGTCATGGAGAAGGACCTGACAACCTGAAATTAGGCTTTCATACAGTATGGACGAAGGTTAAGGACAGAACAGTTTGGTGTCGCATTGCTGACACAACTATGTTCAGCTGAGTTCGCCACCAGAAGAGATGAGAAGGTGACCAAGGAAAAAATTCTTCGGAACAATTATTTATACTTCAGCTCATATATTTTGATAATAATAATCTACTTCACAATGTTACCTTTGGGACAACCACTCGCATCACTTGCTTGTATTCATCTTTGGTAATTTGCTTCTTAGAATAAAGTGGTAAGACCACTTCTTTGACTGCTTCCACTGTCTTCTTCAAGCGATCTGAATTTTCCTATAACACACCCGTCTCAAGCATCACCTTTTTGGCCAGGTTATGCCTCATAATGACTTGAAAAGTGCTTTCAATAGATAAAAGTTCCTACAGCTCAGCAACTGTACCATCTCCAATGACTTAGTAAGGGTACATAATACATGCAAATTCATAAGTGGTTGATTCATATGTCCGTTATTCTACATAATAGAGACTAACATTTTATCCAAGTGTTTTTCATTATGCCTCAAACAACAGAGTCTCTTTACCCCACCCCTCACCAGAGACTTATTAAGATGCTGTCTTTTCGAGCCATAAAAAAATCATGTTATACAGTGTAGACTGTTATAATAAGGTTACTTCTACAGATGAATATTTTTTGATCCGAACCCCTCACCCTTTTATATCAGAATTTTTTAGAATCAAGACTGTTTTAAGGAGTCTCTGGTATACTTCAAATCCATGATTCACTTTGTGCACAACCACATTGGGTTGTGTCGTTGAGTTGAAGTTTAGACTATTATACCAAGGCAAGGGTATTACTCTCTAACGTCTACCCCATTTCTGCAGGCCAAAGCCTTACAGTAAAACAGAATTAAGCAACGGAAAGAGAGTGGATGCAAGTGCACAACAACTGATGAAAGCATCTGAATCAACACGGAAGATCATTTGTTACCAGAATCAGGAAGTGTGCAAGAAAACCTGCAATTAAGCAAAGAAGCCGATTCTTGGGATATGGAGGACAAAATGTATGTTGAACCTCTGAAGGAAGACTAATGGTCAGGATGAGCACCAATGCTGGCTGCCAGCCTTTATGTCTTCTTTCGAGTTTCGTTTAATTTGCATCACTGATTTGGTCACCAAAGTGCAATTAGCAATAGGACAATAAAGAATATACTTACTTGCTTACTTAGGTTTAACATACCTGTAATTTTTAAGAGCAGAGGTAACCAAAAGCCATAAAAGATTAACCATTTCTTCGAAAGCATCCACTGACAGAAGAGCAAGACATGCTCATAAACTTTCACTAAAGAGTAGATTCACCCGCTCTGAGTCAATGGTATCACAGTAGTATGAAATGAAGCTTAGTAAGCATGCGTTGCATATTAAGTAAAGTAAGTAAGTAAGTAAGTATATCCCTTTAATATACCAATTGCTAGCTGCATTTTGCTTTACAAGAGAATCACATTTATGTGTTGGGCGAACCTAACATGTCCTAAAAGTTTTGGTGTGCTATCTATCCTCGGCATTAAACGCATGCATAAATCATCCGTAATATAAATGTTTTGCGTGTCAAATTGTCCGCTTGTGGTATTACCCTATTGCTGGCTCTTGGGTACAGTAAGTACGAGGTCTGTTTTATCGAGAGCAGCAGTCCGTGTACTGTAGTACGTGCGATGGATAATTCGTAATAACGGCATTGAAGAGGCGGGTGTCTGCAGTCGCATACTTATTGGCATCACAAGTTAAAGACTTTTAAAGCAAATCATTAAGCTCTAATTTCAAATATGGGTGGTAGACAATGAAAGACCTAGTTAGTATTGTAAAGTCAACAAAGATGTCACTTACCCATTTCATGCTGATTGAGTTCTTCTTCGTAGATGTCTGCTGACCAAATTCTTTTGAGCTCTTCTTCTGCTTATCACGTACCTTATTCACTTCTTTACAGGAATCAACATCCTTAGGCGGTGGAGGTGAGAATGACACAAGTTCATCTGAACACGGCGATGGGGCATCCCAGTCAGTTAGGGGTTTGTACCAGGAGCTTATTCCGGGATTTCGAGGTCTCTGTGATGGAGTTAAAGCACGGAGCAGCTGATGAAGAATGTCTTGCTGAAGATTCCGAGGATCCTTACTGGCAAGTGGAGTAACTGGGGGTAAAGCCAAACTCAGTGCTTGGCTGAGGTTGAGAAGCTGCATCTGCAAATCAAACATGTTTGGACGTTGATTTGATGCCCTGTTTGTAACTTTCATCACTTTTGTATCCTCAAATGATTTTGACAACGTGTGTTTCTTTTGCTCTGGAACTTCGTAGAACTTCCGGTTATCTGGTAGGTCAACCAGCATCGAATCCTTCTTCTCCATCCCAAAACTTCCTGAACCAACCTGGATGCCCAATTTTCCCACCAGGTGGTTTAGGTCCTCAGGTGAGAAAGCAGAGGAATGACACTTTGTCAGAACTGGAGGTGGAACAGGACATACTTGTGGAACAGGACGCACTTGTGGAACAGGAGGCATTGCACCTAAGACTGGAACGTTTGTCACAGACGCATTCAGGCTTGCTGGCTTGGATTTCATAGCATTCAGAATTGGATTCGACTCAACACTGTTGGCTCTAGCACACGCATTGTCACTGCTGCTGTCAGTGTTGTCAATACCTACAAAGCTGACATTTGCTGCCTGAATTATTTTATTCTTCTGAAAACATTTATCCGTCTGATGTTTCTTGAATTTCTTTTGAATCTTTTCTTTAGTTTTGCATATTAGCTGAGGACTACTTTTAATCTCTGATGAGTATTTGCTGCCCATTGATTTTGACTGTGAAACCGAATTTAATTTATGCATTTTCTGCTTCTTTCTTTCTTTCTGAACTTTTGCATCTAATCTGTAACAAACTTGATCTGCCTTCATCCGATCTGAAGACATTCTGTCAACCTTGAAGCTCCTTTTCCTTTTTGATTTAAAACCCTGATTTGTTCTGTTCTGTTTACCGCCTGATTCTTGCTCTGACTCATAACAATCGCTCGACTCAACAGTGAAACAAGAGCCTTCAGGTGAAGACCTTCTTCTAACAACCCTATCATGATTATGACTTTCATAAGCATAGAAATCATGGTCTGTAGAAACGGACCTGATACCAGTCTTTCTGTATCGCTCTCTGTGACATCTTAGACTTCCGCCATTTTTACTGCTGACTGTATCAGAACCAGAGAATGATCGTTTATGCGATCTGTGCTTCCTATGCACTTCGTCCAAATTTAGATGGTAATAGTTGTCAGGTACTTCCCTGCTGTGGTCATTCTCTATTACGCTGTATGGTCTATACCTGTCAGATTCTTTTTCAGTCCTTAGCTTTTTATCCCTGTCTCTACCTTGTCTCTCTCTTTTTACATCTTTAGTATATTGACTTCTTGAGTTTGTAGTCTTTAACTCAGGTGACCTTGAGCTCGACCACCTGCTGCACATATCCGAGTGGCTACGACTCTGGATTTCTCTACAGGATGATGGCGTTCTACAATGAATATTCTCCTTGTACTTTGTAGTGTGACTCTGATAATTGCTTGACTGCTTCCGAGAGCACCTTCTACTACTATCTCGTGCACCTGATGACCGGCTGTTGCTTCTGGATTTCCGCTTTTTATGCTTTCCCCATTCTTCTTCCCAATTATTCCATTCTTGTTCTTTCCTATGCTTCGTAACTGGTTCGCTCTTTAGTATCACTATGCTTCGTAATTTCCTCTTTCTTTTGACCTTGTTTTTAGTACTACCTTCAGATTTATTATTTTTAATCAGTTCTTTAGCACCATTCTTTTTAATGCTTTCATCAACAAATTCTGACTGTACTGCTTTGCAGTTACTGGTAGCGCCTTTGAGATCTAGCAGGTCAGTTGTAATACAAACTTCTTTCTGAAGAAGACTTTCCTGATGACAATATCCTGTAACATCTGAATGAGTTGCATGTTTTGTTGCACTGTCCTGCTTATTACTCTCTCTCCTTTTAAGTATCTGAGCAATCTTAGAATCATCAGTCTGCAAAACAACAGATTCAGAACAAGAACCAGTCTTTTCTTTTCCCTCCTCTGAACCACCTGTTCCTTGTGTTGCACAATACTGTGCTGGTATATTGAACTCTGTCTGCCCTTCAGCAGAGTCATGGCATGGCTCCACATCTTCATTAGCAATAACTTCAGCAGGCTTTCCAAGGTTAACTAATGCTCTTCCCAATTCTTGGCCCATAAGTTCAGTTGGATAATATATCACAGTTCAGCAACCATCATCCTAGGACAGTTTAACCATTACCAATATTAAATGTTATGTAACAGTTTAACCATTACCAAAATTAAATGTAATATCAGTCAGCAGCTCAATTTAAGACAAAATAAGTAAGAAGATGCAAAAGAGCTGTTAATTAACCAGGAGATTTATAAAGACGCAGAAGGAAATGCATTGTATGTTCACTTGAATGGTTCTGAAAGGTACTTTCTATGCAGACTTTGGCCTGCATGGTCACCTCTCGCAGTTACAGCCCAGCTACGCCATACGTTAAAGGCAGCGCATGGCGCAGAAGTCAAAATGCATATAAAATAATTATGTAAGTATTTATCTACACACTACAACACCTCTTAAGTTACTCGCCTGTTCCATCCTAACTGATGTTAATGTCATTCAGAACAAAGAGTGAATCAATAAGCGAACAATGCTCCGATACCGAACCCAGAGACCATACATACAAGTTAACAGCTTGTTCTTCAGCTCAACAGCAGACACAACTCACGGGTGTCAGTAACAGCAGAGACGAGACCTACTAACTTTCATGGTCAATTAGAACTTAAGTTAACCTGCTAAAACTAATAGAACGAGTACCAGTTTCTTCGTCGACGAACTTTCGCAACGCGTAATAGGCCTAATTATAGGAAGACTTGCATGCGTCAGATCAAAACGCCACAAAACGTCGTAAGCTCTTAAGCCCTTGAGAAACGTCGCTCTCTCTCCGCCGCATGTAAAGACGCACGCTCTGAAAACGCCTAGCCGTCTAGCCAATGGGCAATTAGCCTATGGCCCGTTCTCCTGCAACCTGGCCTACTCCGCTTATATGTATAGGCCTGTGTCGCATATAAATGAAATATCCCTTTAATGTCGTTCAAAGGTACAGGTATATTTCTAGTGACTAAATTTCACCGCTCCGGTTCAAGTAGGCCTACTACTCAACGCATCACCCTCCGTGGACGAGCACGTTATGTTGTGTTTTACTTCCGTTTTAGGCACGTAAATTCACTCCTTCGCTCTCCATGAACTCGTGTCTATCCCTGGATTTGGGAATCATTGTGCTGTTCATCACTCACTCACTCGATCACTCACACATCAAGTCTCAATGACCGACCGACCGACTTACAAATGACGAATGAATGAATGAATGAATGAATGAATGAATGAATGAATTAATTAATTAATTAATTAATTAATCCAACAGTGAATTACCCTTCCATGCTTCTTCCCACAAATTCTTAATCTCACACTTTCACCTCCGACTTAGCGACTCCCTGTATGCAATTTTTTGGCGTCACCTCCGTTTCGATCTTTCCTTCTTTAATCACAGCTTCAACCTCAAGGGCACCTGCATGCTTCATGCATATGCTGTATTAGTGAGCGGACTGTGACGACTGTCCCTTAAGATAGCTGAGGATTTATGTTTTAAGTGCCTTCTGACGATGGAGCTAGTGAGTCATGAAGCCCGCGAAAGTTTCCCCAAGCCAGCGACACCTATCGACGATGTCGGTGAATTACAAAAGCCAACGAGTCTTTCCCGCCAAAAAGTCGTCTGTCCAGTTTTCGCGCCAATCACCTCCGATCGTTGAGAGAGTAACTACGCCCGGTTTTAGTGAAATTGTAATAAGACATTTTGGTAAAGCTTAGTCGCTTTAATGTGAAGATAATAATAATAATAATGTATTGTCTTTAATCAAGCGCCTGACAAACGCACTGCGCTGTCCCTTACATGTTATGACAATTAAACAATTCACAAGAACACAATTTAATGACAGAAGACATAAATCTTAACCACTAACAGAACAGACAGCCTGCAATACACGGCGCTAATAGCAGCCTACAAAGCATGTCCGCCCTACGGAACTCGAACTCGATACCTCTCGATACCTCTCGCTCTGTATGCCAGTGTGTTATTCAATGCGCTATCGGATTTTGCCGTCAATACTTCTTCACTATACGTAATTTCGCTATCTGCTGTCGAGATTCGAGATCTCTTCAAGTGAAACATCTGCGCGTTCCGTATAATGAATTCCGATTTTAACGTTGTCTGCATGCTGCTTGCTAGGCCTACCATAAATTTATGGTCTTATCTGAATTTGAACTTAGTAACGCAAGGTTAATGAAGCAAACAGAGAGACACATCTAAGGAGGTTTATGAAAACAACGAGACAGACATAATCAGACAAGCAGAAAAGAGACACAGAGCAGGGTTAATGGAGGACATGAACGAAGCAAGCAGTAAATTTCACGTGTATATGAAAGACAATAATAATATTTTAATAAGAAAGCGTTCGCTGAAAATGTTGAGACATTGTTATATGAGCAAGTAAAGAACTTCAGCATTTTTTCGAATCCAATATAAAAGGCAATATTCAGCAATTATAGTCAACTGAATGCAAATAGTAAGCAGTCAGTAAATCGCTACAAATAGTTTTGCATACATTATCTGAATAGGACCTTTCACTGCGACTCCAAGGATTCTTACATGAGCGAATAATTTAAGCAGTTTGAATATTGTTGTGATTGATATTTAAAACAATTCGATCAATTGTTATGAAAATTGATGAATAATAACTAAATTTTAGATATTTAAAGCGACCCGATCTATAAATACGTTCAAATTGCTTCATTGAATTTCGTTAAACAAGACTGCTCGGCATCTCATTTAGTGTCGTTTTAAAACAGAAAGGTGGTAGGCCTAGATGTTTGTCAACATGCATCCTTTTCTCGTATTCTTAATCCTTGCCAAAGCTTTGGTTTGCAGTGAGTATAATATGACGGACGATTAAGTTTATATACCGGACGATTTCTGGTCCGTTCCAAAGCCAGTGGATGTTCGACCCTCTGAAGCAGTGGAAGCTGCCGACTTTGCTATGATCGGTTGCACGAGCGAAGGTCTCCTGAGCGAACGAAGGAGTGGTCGTAGTGGTTCGTGAAAATTGAACAGAAGTCATCACTTCACTTAATTTACAACGCAATTTGCCTGGGAAGATAGAAATAGGTCTGAAAGACTGAAAATGTGTCCCTTCATCCGGCAACATAGTTTCAGTTGTTTAGTACAGTCCAAAACTAATATTTTTAAATTTTCATGTTTTTGGTTCTTCGAATTCTGTAAATCTTGGTTCTGTAAATTTTTGCCTAATCGCATGGTCGAAGATTTCACATAGGTATACATGTATAACATAGGTATTTTCTTGTATATATTTTGAAACCGTAATTTTTTGAGTATTCAATGGATTAATGACAAAGCTAACACTCACAACAGGTTTATCACTACATGTATGTGTCTTTGGATGAACATCGTATGGTGTAGACGTGTAGTAGGCTACACAGTCGATCACTGATCGACTGTGTACCTAACATTTTTAAAATTTATTTTAACAACAAAATGTTGTAAAAAATTGCACCATTTATATGGCTATGTCTTGTTATATATTTCTTAGTAGTGTATCGATCACCTGAAGTATGGGAAGAAAAAGTAACAAAGAAAAATAGGCAGTGTGCTACCATGGAGAAACAATGAAAGCAACAGTAGCAAGGGTCACTGACGAGCATTAAACTATAAATCTGCAGCCAAAGAATTTGGCATATCCTATTCTACTTTGTATCAATATATTTTGAAAGCAAAGGAAGTTGGCTTAAGCACAATGAATTTTGAAGCAAATTACTTTGTTCGCAAAGTTTTTAGCCAAATAGAAGCATCTAAACGGATTGACATGGAAAAAAGCAAGAATGCTTGCATTTGATTTGCAGTAGCAAATAAAAAGACATAGGCCTACTCACCATCATGGGATAAAAAGCAGATGGTAGGAAAGGACTGGTATGCTGAGTAAATGAAAAAGCATCGAGACCTAGGCCTATGTCTTCGGAAACCAGAAGGTACCAGTCTCTCCAGAGCTACTAGTTCTAACAAACGCAATGTTTCTGAATTTTTCCAGAATTTAGATAGTGCTTACAAAAGTTACAAATGTTAACCTTTGGATATATACAACTGCAGTGAAACTACTGTACAAAAAACAACAAATGTCCGAGTAATCGCAGCCAAATGTAACCGGCAAGTTGGGACGGTGACATCAGCAAAGCGCGGTCAACTCGTCACAGTCTGCTGTGCAATAAATGCCATCAGGAATTCCATCCCACCGTTCATGGTTTTCCTCGGGTACATTTCAAGACTACAGCGATGAATAATTAAGGGTGTACCAGCTGGAACATGTGGAGGAGCTAATTTAAGTCTATTTATGCAATTTTTGAAACATTTTGCTAAAAAATACAAAGTTCTCGCAACAGGTGCCGGTAATACTTCTCCTGGACAATCATGACAGCCACATATCGGTTGAATCATTGAATTTCCGCAAATCTGGGGGTCTTAATAGCCTAGGTCTTTCATTTAAGTTTACTAACTATGTTTATTGTCAGCTTAGAGCATTCCAAAGCTTTTCTAATACACTTCTAATGTTGATCAACTGTGTACTCTGCTACACAGTCGATCACTTTTGGACCAACAACTTAAATGATCATATGAGCCAAAATTCCGTGCATCAGAGTTATCCTGAATACTTTTTATAAAGTGGAAGAATGATTATACTACACATTTAGCTTTTAAAAATGAATGGAGATATTGAAAACCACTTGTAATTGTAAAAAATGTAAACAATGATCGACTGTGTCCTCCTTCCCCCATAATCCGGTACAAACGTTTGGGGCACGGTAACCGATTGTGGGGCACGGTCTGACGTCGGAAACCGATGTCGGACCGACGTCGGAAAACGCGGGATCTCTGAGCAGCCTCTGATCGGCAAGACGTCGGTCAGTTGTCGGATACTGACGCGTTTGTAGACGTGTTACCGACGTAATCCGACGTGGGTGGTTATCTGGGACCATTATGCTACCGAGATAAGAGATCTCTCAACGTGAAACACCTGCATGTTTTGTATAATGAATGTCGATTTTAAAGTACCCTGCTGCTTGATTAATACATGTATGGTCTTGTCTGATTTTGAATTGATTAATGCAACGTTATTGAAGCAAGCAGGTATGGAGACACATTTAGAGAGGATTATGACTACAAAGAGCAACAGGCATATAATCTTACAAATAGAAAAGACACATAGAGCAGGGTTAATGGAAGACATGAAGGAAACAAACATTTAATTTCATGTGCATATTGAAGATAATAATTCATAATTGTTATAGGAAAACGTTTAGCTGAAAATGATGAGACGTTGTTATCTTTAAATTCGACCGATAGCGTTCGATAGGTTCAGTAGGTTCATTGGTTCAAGTGTCTAATCTATATATCTGCGAGTAAGCAAAAGACAAAGAGCTTCAGCATTGGGTTGAATCCAATATAAAGTGCAACATAGCCTACAGCAATTATTATTTCCAACTGAGTGCATATTATTAAGCAGTCATTAGATCGTGATAAATAGATTTGCATACCTTATCTGAATAGGACCCTTGTCATTGCGACTCCATGGGGTTTTGAATGAGCGAATAATCTAAGCAATTTGAATAATTATTGCTGCGATCGTTATCTAAAACAACTCGATCTATAAATACGTCAGTTGCTATGGTTCAAATCGTTTCATTCGCTAAACGAGACTGTTCAGCGTCTCAGTCAGTGTCGTTTAAAACAGAAAGTTGGTAGACGTCTGCCAACATGCATCCTGTTCTCGTATTCTTCATCCTCGCCACAGGTTTGGTTTGCAGTCAGATTATGGACGATGGTGATTACGACCCAGAGCCGGTGGATGTTGGAGCCCCTGATGTAGTAAGATCAGCCCACGTTGCTACCTTTCAAATTCAAGAGCGTTCCGGATACCGCGTTAGATTGAACCGTGTTGATGAAGCCAAACTTAAAGTGGTAAAAGGTCTTTCTGTATTTGCGGCTCTCTATATATAAGGCAGCATAAGGCAGCAGCATCTAAACGCTTAACTTGTTCACATTAATTTACATAAAATCTGTTTATTGATTGCTTACTTTTGCAACATATTTGTCACAATTACCGCTTTTTATAATGTTGACCTACTATACTTCCAATAAATCAACTTCAAGTTTGAATACAAGCTTACAATTTTGAACAATATAGAACTTCAATTTTGAATATGCAGCGCAATAAACCTACCTACCCTCCGGACTTTAAATGTCTGGAAAGTGGTTAAGCCTGTTTTCTGTCAATTAATTCAAGAAAGAGAATTTCTGTTTTGTAAAAACAACTTAACCTTAACTGGGACTTAGGCCTTCAAGTTTTCGTTCTATTCATTATTTTGTACCAGTCGTTGCTTCTACTGCACACAAATTTTATTGTAGTTCAATATAGATCAATATAGAACATTATTGTACTATGGATTTTTAGTTATCAGAGAACTCCTTGATTTTGCTGCTGAACATTCTGTCTTTAATGACATTTAACGTTTAGACTGTCTGTACAGCGTACATGTAAAGACTGTGAACCGAAGCCACCTCGTTACACACGGTTTCTTTTGAAGTTAAAGCTTAAGATACAACCTCAGTTTATGCCTTTTAATTCAATTTCGTCTAGTGCTTATCTGTTCGTATAATGTGATACTTCCAGGCTTGGCTTTGGCGGTCATATTATCTGAAGATCGGCGTAAACGTCTTTGACGGCAACAAATTTCTTGTGAGTATCAAAATACCAGTAGATTTAAGAGAGCGTTAACTTCCAAGCGATGCAGATGCACTAACTTTTATTTATAACTATAACTATTTTCAGTTATTTCAGTACAACGTACATTCAATTCAATTCAATAAATTCAATTCAATTCAATTCACGTATCGTTAAACATGTAAATATACCCCATTTTTGTAACGCCTTACAGTGCGATTTTAAGTGGCGCGTTCGAGCTACTTAAATATTACCGTCTTAGGTCGAGCATAGTCTAGTTCAGTTCTATAAATAATACCCCATATCTGTAACTTAATGGAATGCGGTTCTATGACTTGATATTATAACCAGTTACTCGTCAATCATTGCGATAACTAGTTCTAAGGTGTTCGCGACCTGACAACGCAGCGTCATGGTGCACTTTCGAATAGTTTGTACCTTAAACGGTGATTGAAATAGAAGCATAGAAAGAAGTTCTGTTCTGATTATAGAAGCCTGTTCCAGAATGACGTGGCCTGTTTGGCTTTTGGCGATGTTCAGATGCTATTTGATAACTGACGCCATAATTGTTATTGCATCACAAGTGTTTGCATTTGTGTGTGTTTGTGTGTGTTTGTCTGAGATGATTGTGTGTGTGTGTTTGACAATTGACACGATGTGTGTTGTATGTAAGTGCAAAATATAACAGTGACTCTTAAGATTACATGAATGTTAACTCATCTGATGTGAAATCCACTGCAGACGACCGAATAAGCTTTTGTATCTTCGAATGTGTTCGAAATAGAAGTGGAGACAGAGGTTCTTGTCGCAGCATAACGGTCCAATTAAACTCATGCGCATCTTCGCATATGGCAAGCAATGAAGCTCGTCACTCCTGCAGTCAATGTAAAATTATATCTCCAAACTATGAAATCCCGCCAATTAGCCAAGCTGTACCGTTTAACATGGGATCAAAGTTACTTTACCACAAAATGAGGGAACCCCGCAAAATGACAGTACCATAGTCCACTCTAGTGCTTGTGAATTCACACTCAAGGTTAGAAGCAGCTTTCGTATAGAGCGACCACATGCAGGGCAAGTACGCATGGCATAGCCCCTATGTTTTGCCAATAGAATATAGCCTAGCCCCTTACATCTTTCATTATGGAGGAAAATGTAAATTATTTCCTTGTAACGATATAGAGCCGCATAATGCTCCAAATTAGGCTATATCAGATGCTGTAGTGAGTAGAGCGTCTAGAGCCCCTATATTTTCCATTAGAATATTTATACAGTGCATATATCGTTACAGTAAATCATTTATATATTTGTATTAGAACAATTTGCTCCGCTTACCCATAACACTCTTAAAGAAAGACCTATATTATATCGACGTTGCTGCAGACAAAGTGTATGTCAACTGCATATATAGTAAATTTCAATTAAAGCTTTTCTGAAGAAAAGAATAGCTTATACACATACACCGTGATTCAATGAAAAGTAAGCCAAACTTTATATTGATCAATATAAGTACCTCTAACATGAAAACAGTATGTCTGGGCTGCGTATGTCTTAACAAAATTGGGTGCGTGTCTATCTGTTGTCTCAATCTCTTCTATGTCGTATGTCTGTCTTTCTGCCACTGTATAGGCCTACCATTGACGCGGCAACGTTTTCTTCAGTGCGCGATTACCATCGTCGGCCACTGCCAATGACGCGGTCGACTGACCTTGTTACGCTAATTTTTCGAAGCAATTTATCTAATCCGCTTCTGATCCAGTGTTTTCTGGAAACTCTTGTAGAAATTGACAGCTGCTGCTGTAATTCTTGGATTCCCTTAAACCTTTTATCATGTGTAAATCTTCTTTACTAAAAGGCATTTTTTTCAGAAATTGCTAGTTTCTTGTTTATGTTTTCAATCATATTATCGTCTGCTTTTTGGAGTAGGAAATAAACAGGAAGTCATTGACATGAAAAAGTAAGTATCTGCATATTTTTTATTTTGAAAATATTATTAATAAAATATAGTTCAAGTTTTAATCTTTGTTTATAAAGTTTGGCTTACTTTTTATTGAATCACCGTGTACAATGTATATGTACAAACTGTTCTTTTCGGTTCATAAGAGCGACATAACGAAAGAGCGACATAACAGAAAGCGACTTAAATACCGTATCAAAAGAGCGACAACCTAAGTAAATGAATTAAAATTTCCAAAGAGCGACATAACGAAAGAGCGACATAGCAGAAGAGCGACAAAATTTTTACATGCAGTTAATCAAGGCAACGAGTCACAACACTACATCTCTTTATATATGCATGGTTGCAAATAAACTTGCCGTGCATTGTTTTAAATACTTGTTTTTTCCAGAAAATCAATCTAGAACCACAGACTTGCTCACCCTTCACTGGTTAAGATCTTTCGCAAAACTGAAAATCTGATAACATTGACTGGTTAATTTCCGCATTTTATCAAAAACTGATCCCATGCCTCCTGGCCTTATTTCGCTCGCTCGTCTGTTCACCCCGATATTCGCGTCCCTTTGAAGCGAACATCAGAATACAGAACCGCGATATACATCAAAATATAAATATACATGGCTGGAATTCGCACCCAGTTCTTAGAAGTGGCTCTACATAAACACAACCCGCACATTATTCCCACAAACTCTCTCTCTCTCTCTCTCTCTCTCTGTCTCTCTCTCTCTCTCTCTCTCTCTCTCTCTCTCTCTCTCTCTCTCTCTCTCTCTCTCTGTCTCTCTCTCTCTGTCTCTCTCTGTCTCTCTGTCTCTCTGTCTCTCTCTCTCTCTCTCTCTGTCTCTGTCTCTGTCTCTCTCTCTCTGTCTGTCTCTCTCTCTCTCTGTCTCTCTCTCTGTCTGTCTCTGTCTCTCTCTCTGTCTCTCTCTCTCTCTCTCTGTCTGTCTCTCTCTCTCTCTGTCTCTCTGTCTGTCTGTCTCTCTGTCTGTCTGTCTGTCTGTCTCTCTGTCTCTCTGTCTCTCTGTCTCTCTGTCTCTGTTTCTCTGTCTGTCTCTCTCTCTTTGTCTCTCTCTCTCTCTTGCATAAAGAACAAACTCAAGTAACTGCTTGATAAACAAGATTTACAAGAAAAGCGTGATCATGGTTTTACTGTATTTTGTTAACTTAGTCGATGAACGAGAAGTGTCAGGTGGAAGTGTGGGTGATGGCTTCAGATGCACCGTACGACAGACTTAGAAACGACAAATGCGATGGCGTTCTTGGTGAACACAAAATGAGATAGACGCACAACTCGACGATGCTTAACGAACCATCCACTGAAACTTCAGTCGTTAAAAGAATCTACAACGGAATATACAGAGGAAGCTATTTCCTCTTCTTGCAAACTAACATTTGGTTAAATGATTTTGTCTTTAAAAGGTTGAACTAGGCTCCTTGACAGCAGAAGTTGACAAAATCTCAAAGCAAGGCCGTATCTATGCGAGTGTTTTGGGTGTTTGAACATTAAATGTAAATGTAAGATAATGTAAAAATTTAATAATTCATTTACTAACACACGGTGTAAGAACTAAGAGCACTCATGTGAATCTTTAGATGATGCAGCTCTGCAGTGCTTTGCTGGCATCTTCTCACACAGCGCTTGTGTAATAGGTGCTACTTACTTATTTTACTTGAATGCATAGCCTAATATAGGCCTAATAATTAAACTGACATTCATTTACAGACTGGGCTAAATGTTTACGTTTAGAATGTAACTAAATTGACGTTGCCGCGTTCAGAATTGTAGGTTCAAAAACTATTTCCTAAATTAATCTTGGCGATTAAGCGAGCATTTTGCAGACTGCATGACCAGTATTAGGCCTATAGTATATTAGTTAAATTAAATGTTCACGCTGCGTACGCAATAATGGATGACTGTATATATATACCGATGGAAGCAGCTCCGCCAGTCCACACTCCACAGTGTCGGCTTTTTCACAAAGGTTCCGAGAATATCTAGTTAAATGGACGAAGATGTCAGTAATGTCAGTGATTAAGTCATGAAACTGCAGATGCAACTACTAGTGTTGATAATGAGAACGTTGTTACACTTATACTTGATGTACCGCCTTAACCTCAGTCTCTCGACATCAGTGAGGATTAAGAGAGTGCTCTAACACGTGTAATTCAAGAAACTGAAAGTAAACAGATTGAAATGACCTCTGCCTCAAAATTCACAGCCATAAGTAACTGCGACATAGGACTCTGAATGTACCCAGTGCAGACGTTGACGACAGTTTAAAGTTAACGTTGTTTACAAAGCCTGGATTCCCGAGCTTTTATTTAGTTTTTCAGCAGAAGGAAAAGCAGGCTACGCTTCCAAATGCAAGGTCTGAACCAGAATCCATTGTGGACAGACTGAGCCATTATAGTTTTCGAAGTTCTTATTTCTATGTGACATGTTACAATAGATTAGATCATTAGAATACAATTCTATATATTCTATTCTATTTACGGACTTATAATGCGCCTCTCGCAACTATAATAGAGGCGCTTCGAATGTGAAGAACCCCTCGAAAAAGAAGTCTTAAGAGAGCGTGCAGAAACAGTAGTGCCCACTGCCCACAGATAAGATCGCAGCAGGAGTTACTGCAGGAAGGTCGTTCCACAGCAAAGAACCAACAGAGGCATAAGCACGATGCTATGCTGTGCTGTGGCAGTCCGAGACCGAGGTACTTGAAGGTCATAATGGTCTAAAGAGCGGCAGAGGAAGCTGAGATAGGCCGTCCGATTCGTGGAGATTGACCCAAAACGTTTCACAGGTAAGTGACAGAATTTCAAAACTGAATCCGAGCAATTAAAGGAACCAAAGAAGGTGCTTAGACGTTAAAGTCGAAATCCGGGAGCAACGAGGACGATCAAACGAGCAGCAGCATTAAGTACCATTGGCATCATTTTTAAAATTGATGCTCTGGAATCGTATAGTACTAAATGTACTACAGTTTGTAATGTATAGGCCGCGAACGAAGTCGTAGTGGTTCGTGAAAATCTAACAGAAGTCACAAATATACGATCCATAACTAAAATACTAATAATCACAAGACTCCCAAAGGTTGAAGACGTAGGTTTCTCCAAGCAGAAAAACAAAAACGCCAGAAATTTCTTCAAGACTTTTTCTGGCACGCTTGAAAGTTGAGAGTGAAAGAAACGCGTGCTTGTGGGTTCACTTTGTGGATTCACGTTATTTTCATTTAATTTATTCTGAAAATTTATATAGCGCCTCTTCATTATGTCTACTCAGAGGCGCTCTCTGTGCTAGCCTATTATGATGTTAAGTGTAATTAAAAACGAATTAATATTATTATATCAGTTAGCAAAACAATACACAGTAACCTAGAAGAGTCACCACTGGCAGTCCCACGCACACATGTGGAACCAACCAACGGATTCCCGTCGAAGGCTAACAGATGTCATGGATGTTCAGAGTCTCTGAGCCAAGTTGCGTCGATAGAGTAGAGCAGCTGCAGGTGACAGCGGTCGCAAACACGATGACGCTGCCGACGAGCAGTTCCTCACTGTAGAAGATGACGCACGTCCGGCTATTCGTCGAGGCACAAAGAGTACACAGAAAAGGCATTCGATTGAAGCGCTTCCAGTGACTGAAGGTCGAGGTTACTACAATAGCCCGTGTCGCTCGTCCTCCACCGAGTATCGATACGAAAACACTCGGCTACAGTAGGCGTACACGGTCCGCATAGCTCTGGCTGGATCTTATAATTTATCAGAAGGATAGGCCTGATGCAGTCACAAGTCGCCTTTACTCGTGAACAAAATGCGCTCAAAAGCACAACATTCCTGGCAAAACCGACGAATAAGTCCGGTACGCAAACCTAGCACCAGAAAACTCCAACATGTCCGAAGTTAAATGTTGTCAACCTATTTAAAGAAAGCAAAGTAGGCCTACGAGGTTCACGTGCTGGACCGGGTCTGCATGAAACCCAAAGACAGCGTTATTTACTACAAGCGGGGTGACATTCCTGGCGAATACAGATAGGCCTACCTGGACTCTTAACTGGGCGCTGCCTATGTTATTACTATCCACACAAAAGACGCCATTTTGAAAACCTACAACAAGACCTGTATTCAGCAATTTAAGATTATAATCCTGTAGAAACGTTTGGGGCACAGTAACCGATTGTGGGGCACGATCTAACGTCGGAAACAGATGTCGGGCCGACTTAGGAAAACGTGGGATCTATGTGAGCAGCTTCTGAGCGGCAAAACGTTGATCAGACAATACAAGTGCCTTTGATATCGCCCTTCTTCCAAAGGTGGCCCAAAACTCAGAAGTGCACACGCCTCGGTGGCGCAGATGCAATTATATTGCAGATCAATTGTTCGCGAACGACTTGCTCACGGTCCCTAAACAGTAACTGCCCCGGACGAGGATCTCCGCGTTAGAGGTCAACCGCTCTAAAAAGTCGGCCACCGTGCCACACAAACGCCACAGACGTCGTATACTGACGGGTTTGTCGACGTGTTACCGACGTCAATCCCACGAGGGTGGTTATCTGGGACTGTACGCAATTTCATCATATGCTACCGAGATAAGAATCTGATGTCTTAACGTGAAACACCGGCACGTTCTGTAAAATGAATAGCCTACCGATTTTAAAGCACTGGGATCCGCTGCTTGATAAACCTATGTATGGTCTTTTCTGATTTAGAATTAATTTATTAATGCAACGTTGATGAAACAAGCAGGTAGGGAGACTCATTAGATAGGTTTATAAATACAATGAGACACACACATTATGATCAGACAAAGAGAATGAGACTGAAAGCAGGTTTAATGAAGTACCTGAACGAAGCAAGCATTTGATTTCACGTGCATGTAAAACATAATAATTTAAAATGTTAATAAGAAAGCTTTTAGATGAAGGACATTTCGAGACGTCATTATGATTAAATTCGCATCGACCAATAGCGTTCGATAAGTTCAGCGTTCAGTAGGTTCAATTGTTTATATCTACGAGCAAGTAAAAGACAAAGAGCTTCAGCATTGTGCTGGATCCAATATAAACTGCATTAATAATACATAAATTTTCTCAACTGGTGCACCTATTAAGCAGTCCGTACATCGTAATATATAGATTTGCATACCGTATACCTGAATAAGGCCCGTTTCACTGCGACTCCATGGAGTTTTAAATGATCGAATAATTATAATTTAAACAATTTGAATATTGTTGTGAAGGATTTTTAGAACAATTCAATCAATTGTACTGATAATAAGAAAAAGACAATAACTAAAATGATAGATATATCAGACGTAAGTACGTCTGGGAGTTTTACATAAAAGAATAAGCAACTTGAATAATTATTGTTGTGATAGATATGTAAAACGACTCGATCTATAAAATGCAGTGTATTTCAGCTGCTACGGTTCAAATCGCTCCATTCGTTAAACGAGATTGCTCAGCGTCTCAGTCAGTGTCCTTTGAAAAGAGAAAAGTGGTAGATGTCTGTCAACATGCATCCGGTGCTCGTATTCTTCATCCTCGCCACAGGTTTGGTTTGTAGTGAGATTATAATGGACGAGAGTAGTTCCGGTCCAAAGCCGGTGGATGTTGGAGCCTCTGATGTAGTAAGATCAGCCCACTTCGCTACTTTTCAAATTCAACAGCGTTCCGGATACCGCGTGATACTGAACCGTGTTGATGATGCCAAACTTAAAGTGGTAAACGCTCTTGCTGTCTTTTTGCGGTTCTCTATATATAATGCAAAAGGTAGCAGCATCTAAATTCTTAACTTTTTCACATTACTGTAATTTACATGAAATTTGTTTATTGCAACAGATTTTCACAATTGCTGCTTACTTTCTTATAAAACAACTTTCATTTTGAGTATTCAGCACAATAAACCTACCTTACCCTCCAGAAATTGAATGTCTGGATGGTGGTTAAGTCTGTTATCTGCTAATAAAGTCAAAAAAGGAGAATATCTGTTTTGTAAAAATAAAAAATAACTTAACCTTAACTGTGACTTCGTCCTGCAAGTTTTCGTCTGCGTCACAAACGTGTTTCATATGGGATATAATTTTGTCATTTTATTGTAGCCTAGCTGTAGGAGGTTCATATGTGCACATTTTGAGGTAAACATCATGGTGGTATCTCACGCCATTGATGAAGTTATACCCGATATAGCCGAGGTACCAGGGCGGGGGTGGATACACCCTTAGTTTAGCGTATTGTATTATTCTTCTAATGGAATCTGAGAAACAAATAAAGCCATTCTTCAGAGGGAATGCAGGGCTTCATTTGCTTTCTTACTTATTTGTCTTTTGAAAACTGGAAGTGATCATAATAAATAATAATACGCATTATTTGTGTGAAAATGGCTGACGAAACATCACAACATGAATATTTCTATGTAGGCTAAACGTTGGTCAGCAGCTAATTCTTAGTACTTATATTTGCCGAAACAGGTAGTGAAGATGAAGTGAAAAATTATAATATTAGTGAAAATGACAGTGATGAAGACTTTGTACCAGATAAACCATCATCCGAGATGGAAGACAATGTAGAAACAGTTGCATATGTTAGTAACGAAAATAAGGACAATGAGAACGTAGGTCTACAAGCCGACGACTCTCTTGCAGAACTTGACAACACTCTGGTCTTGCCACCTAGCGAAAAATTAGTCAGCGACGTCAGTGGTTTGATCATTGCAGTTCAACGAGCACTGCAGGACCAGTTGTAAACACTTTGAAGTTTGCGTCAGTTCAATGCAGCTGCTGGTAGCAAAGTGTGAAAGTGTGCCATCTGCATACGGGATGGGTACGGGATGGGCTATAAACAGTCGAAGCAGAATGCTAACAAAGTAAAGCAGTGCTGTGAAGCGTGCAAGAAACCGGTTTGCAGGAAGCATTCGCACAAAACAACGGGAGTAACTTACATACCTGCAAGAACCACTGACATATTTCACTGCCGGGAACAATTACAAATTCTTGTTTCATGCTGATATAGCTGCATGCCTTTAGATTTCACCTTAGATTTCGCCTTAGATTTCCCCTGCAACTAAAACAGACTATATATATATGGTCTAGTTTGTATTGTTGTAAATTAAGCATAATTAAATTTAAATATCCTTGGATACATAGATCAGTTTCAAAACACACACCATCTTATATTTGTTTATTATTGCAGCAAGTGCAAGTTGCGCGGAATAGTCTAATATAAAATATCGTTAATTATGGACCGATTCCGTTGTACAAAATAATGTAATTTCGAGGTGCATCTATAGGCCTATATTTTACAACTAAATATACCATTTTGGTCAAACATCAATACTGAATCAATTGCTGTATTACACGATATGATATTTGAAACCAAAAACGAAATCCGGGGGAGGGGCGGTAACCACCCACCCCTTGGTAGCCGATGTCGGAAAACAACCCTGGTTGCCTGAAGGTTAACTTTAACTGAAACTTAGGCCAGCAGGTCATTATTTCATACCTATCTTTGCTTCTATTGCATACAAATTTTATTGTACTATGGATTTTTTTTGGTTATCAGAGAACTGTTTGATTGCTGCTGAACTTTCTGTCCTTGATGGCACTTAACGTTCAGACTGGCGTATACATGTAGCCTATCATGTGAACCTGCCACCTCGTGGTTTCTCTTGAGGCGGCGCTGTACACATCTCCAATCACTATTGAAATAAAACATTATTACTATTTTATGTGTTATTAATAGTACAATTTTCTGCCATTTTGACCAGTTCTTATATGACCTAATTATTTCGTACTATCGTTTAAACAAACAAACAAAATGTTTTCAGTGGTGTGCGCAAGCTTACTGTTCCGGTACAGTTATTCGTAGTGCTTATCTGCTCAGTGTAATACTTTCAGTTTATGCTCTGGCGGTCATATTATCTGAAGATCGGCGTGAACGTCTTTGACGGCCACAAAATTCTTGTGAGTATCAACATTCCAGTAGATTTAAGAGAAAGTTGACTTCCGAGCGATGCAAATGCTACTCTTTTGCAGATAACTGTCGCCAATTGTAACTGCAGCACAATATGTGTGTGCTTGTGTAAGTGCATAATTTTTATGGAAATAGGCCTAATGACTTTGAGATAACTCATCTGATTTTTTGCTCCCGAACTGACAATACAGGGCCACGATCGAATAGTTTTCTATCTTCGACTGTGATCGAAATAGAAGCATAGAAAGAAGTTCAAGTAATATAATGCATGAAAACCTGTTTCAGAATGGGAGAGGGGTCGGGCCGACCAAGGTGAAGCTTTGACTGTATGGCTTTCGGCGATGCAGCTCGTCTGCCATGAAGTTAGGCTAAATATATCTCCCACCATTTAGCCTAACTGTACCGTTTAACATAGGATCAAAGTTACTTTACCACAAAAAGAGGGAACCCGCAAAATGATACGACCATGGTCAACTCTAGTGCATAATGTATGCACGCGCAAGGTTAGAACTTAGACGAATCTTTCGTAGAGCGACAACAAGCAGGGCAAGTATTATTATTATTATTATTAGACTGTCATTTATAGCGCTCCTAAACAAATGGGAAACTTGCACAAAAGCGCGTAACAGCAAAATCAATCATAATAAATCTTAAACAAATAAGTTGTAAGGTTAGTTTTGAAAATCGATAATGTTGATGATTTGCGGTTAAAGTCCGGGAGTTTGTTCCATTCAGCCGGGCCGGCTAGCGCAAATGCTCTGTTAGCCGGAGCCAGTGTTTAATCTAGACGTCACCTTGGTGGGATGAACGTTCCCCTCTAGGATCGAGTTTTCCCACGGTGTAACAAGTGAAAAAGGTTGGGAGACATGTGTATAATTTTGTACAGAAGAGATGTGAAATTAAGGCGAGCTTGTATGGGAAGCCATTAATTGTTGTTCACGAACTGTTGGTACTGATGTGATCCCGAGGATTTAGGTTTTTGATAAGCTTAGCAGCGCAATGGAGAACAGTAGTAAGAGGTTGAAGGGTAGATGCAGGAAGACCGAAGACCGTAAAGGACCGAGTTGCAGTAGTCAATTCTAGAAATGACAAGGGCCTGTACTAGGGTAAGGAGACATTTCTCATTAAAGTTTTTCTAATTGACTTAGGCCTACCGTATGCGTCTGAGATGGAAAAAGCAGGATTTGGTTGTAGAAGAGATTTGGTTTTTCATAGAGAGTGAATTGTCGAGGAGGACACCAAGATCTCGGACAGCATCAGCTGGTTTGATGGAACAATCTAGACCAAGATCTCGGACAGTACTCTCGCTGAGTAAGTGTGAGTTAGGTAACAGATGGCACTAAAAAAAGATGTTCTGTTTTGGAAGCATTAAGCTTAAGGCGCATAGATGCGCACCATGATTGGATTTCAGTGAAACAGGTTATTAAGCGAAACATTGCATTATCAAAGTCATTAGTAGTAAGTTTAATATACTGCCTTTTGTGGAAAGAACAGCTTATAGGCTATATGTGATTTACATATTATCAAGGCATACAGCTGACCCGATACGTAGTGGATCCGTTCAAGAGGGGCCAAGTATGGAACCTTGAGGATCACCAGTACGGATATTCAAGAACCTAGAAGGTATACGCATGGCATAGCCCCTATTATATTTTGCCAATAGACTCTAGCCCGATATCTTTCATCATAGAGGAGCAGGACTATATAAATTATTTTCTTTAACGATAGGGGCTACATGATGCTCCAGAGTATAAGTAGAGCGTCTCGAGCCCCTATATATTTTCATTAGAATCGTGATAGCGCATATATTGTCAGGGTTAGGGTTATTTCGTCTTTAGAAAACACGGTGAGCAAACTTCCACCGCAAACGGCAATGTTTATCGCCTCCCATCGTTGCAGGTACACACAATCATTTAAAGAAAGGCCTATATTATATTTCTTTCTGGGCGACAAAGTGTATCTCAACTGCTATAGTAAATTTCATTCAATGCCATTTGACAAAAAGAACAGCTGCGATGTGCTTATTATCCGAATATAGCTTTGCTACAACTACGAGCTACTTTAAGGTTTGCAGATATTTGATCATTTATTTTGTTTTAGACTACTAAATTTAAATAATATTTACAAAAAAGAGTGATCACGGTTTCACTGTATTTTGTTGACTTAGTCCACGAACGAGAAGTGTCAGGTGGAAGTGATGGTGAAGGCTTCAGATGCACCGTACGACAGACTTAGAAACTACAAATGCGATGGCGTTCTTGGTGAACACAAAATGAGATAGACGCACAACTCGACGATGCTTAACCCTTTGACTTGCACCATTGTTTGCCAGAAAACGGAATATGTGTATGTGTATATGTATGTATGTATGTATATATGTATGTATGTACGTATATATGTATGTATGTATATCTATGCATGTATGTATATATGTATGTATGTATATAGCCACATGTATATATCTGCTATTCTGTGTATATATATGTATGCATATATATATCTTCCCTGTATGTATATATATGTATGTATATATGTCCGTGTATATATGTATATATATATTCTTATGTATGTGTATATATATGTATATATATATGTAAACATATATATATGCATGTATATATAATGTATGTATGTATATATATGTATATATATATATGTATATATGTATAATTTATGTATATATATATATATATGTATATATGTATGTATATATATGTATATATATGTATGTATATATATATGTATATAGAAACTTTGCCCATATATATATATGTATATAATGTATATATATATATATGTATATATATATATATGTATATATGTATGTATATATATCGTATGTATATATATATATGTATATATATAATGTATATATATATAATTTATGTATATATATGTATATATGTATGTATATATATGTATATATGTATGTATATATATATGTATATATATGTATGTGATATATGTATGTATATATGTATTGTATATATATATATGTATATATATATATACCGTATATATATGTATATATGTATGTATGTATATATGTATGTATGTATATATATGTATATATGTATGTATATATATGTGTATATGTATGTATGTATATATGTATGTATGTATACATGTATGTATGTATGTATGTATGTATGCGCGCTTTAAGGCGCGGTTGCCAGTCAAAGGGTTAACGAACCATCCACAGAACACGAAAACTTCAGTCGTTAAAAGAATCTACAACGGAATATATATAATTATAGAGGATGCTATTTCCTCTTCTGTCATACTAACATTTGGTTAAATGACTTTGTCTTTAAAAGGTTGAACTATATGATGTTTGACAACAAAGCATGACAAAAGTCTCAAAGTGGTTCATGATCGTATCTTAAACCAGCCACAACAGATCTCTGCTGTTCTCCTGTTCATCCAGTTTTCCCCTTGCTGTCTCCGCTCTTCCCTCTCCCTTTTCCTCCCCGTCCTTCAGTTTTTCTGTCCGTCCTTCATTCTTCTCCCTCGTATACGTCTTTACGTTACTTCTTAAGTTATGAGATTCCGACGAAAATTTACCAGAGAAAAAACATACTTAATAATTTCGAGCGGGAATATAAACGCTAATGACCAAGCTGTTAGGAAGTTAACAAATTACCAAAAGTTTCAAGGTCAGTCGAAGTTCTGCATAAAATCACTGTGTATTATCTTTCAAAAACAGTGCTCTCAAATTTCCAATTCATGTTTCCGTAAGGGCCACTCCAGAGAAACTTTGCCCATCCGCCTCCGCTCTAACGTCTAAGGTGCCAGTGATCGATCCCTGGTCACCCGCCTCACGCTGTTTGACGCATGGGCTGCGTTTGACACTGTCGATCACGACATTCTCTTGCAGCGCTTATCGATTGCTTTTAACCTATCTGGCAACGCCCTTGATTAGCCCACGCACTTTCTACAAGAACGCTCCTTCATGGTGACGCATGGATCGCCTAGGTTACCGTGAGTCACTGACTCAAAATTTAATGGATTTATTAGAGTTGCCGAGTCCTTATACTGAAACGATCGACATACCGGTGACGTCCACAGCGATGCCCACGTTTTTGTAATTGTAACCGCAATCAGAAATTTATTTAATTATTTCCTTAAAGCCATTCTACGCGAGCAGTCAGTAGGCCTATAGGCTAAATCTGCGCATGTTTCTCTGACCACACCTATAGTCAGTGGACTTTGGTTGGGAGGTCGGGACAGGAGGTGGTGGCGAAGGTCCGCACCGAGGCAGGGAGCAGGAATAAGAGGGAGCAGATGTGGACCTACGCATCATAGAAGAGGGAGGCCCGGACCGTCGGCCCACCGGGGCGCTACAGGTGTAAGTTGAACGGTGCGAGTGATGAGTCGAAACTCCGGTTGTACGAGCGAAGGTCAGTTGAGCGAACGAAGGAGTCGTCGTAGACTGAGACATCATTCGCGAAAATCGAACGAAAGTCAGAAATAACTAATAAGCTGATAATCACAAGAATCCCAAAGGTTGAAGACGTAACATGGAACTCCAAAACGCCCGAAATTAAATCGAATTGCGATGTTAACCCAAAAACCAACAGGACGGCAACCACAAACAGAGGCGCTAACAAACAACGGACCTATATGTCTCCTACTTTATATCCTTACACTACAAGTTTACATTATAACTGCAAGTCCCGCGGTCTTCAACGTGGAAGTTGGAACGGTATTTCTGACCATGTGAAGAACGCGCCATCTCGATTAGTCCCCGGAGTCGCTAACAGAAGCGTTAGCGACTGACTTGGAGAGTTATAGCGACTGACTTAAATTACGACGGACTTGACTGAGTCACTCGCTTAATCTCCTTTACGGTATACTGTCGCTTAATTAGGCTTACCGACTGACTTAACGACTTGATATCGACTTCTCGGGTAATAGGTGCGTCTATTAGTTACCTAACACTAAATTGCATTTTACGGCTTATACTGTAAAGTCACGTTTCGCTGAACGTCATGGCTTGTGGAGTTGTGGCCAAATAAAGCTGTGGTAACATAATAGCAAAATAATATTGCCATGGCCTCTACACCAACCAAGTCAAAATTATCAAACCATTATTACGTTACATTCAAATCTGATAAGAAACTAAAGCATGAAACGTTCAAGTCTGCCTATATTAGGCCTACTAAGTTGTTTGATAAGTAGTCTAATTCGTTTTCGTTAGTAATTGTTATACATGGATCCGAGTCTTAATCGGTCCATTCCAGAAAAACTTGACTTGGAGCGGTAGATTAAATTTGTTAAATCTGTCTCTGAATGCCTGCTAAATATTGAGGTTTTCCCTTTTCATGATTTTTATATTGGATTGAGCGCTCGCCATGCAATGCGGAACATGAGGTTCAATCCTCTGTGATCTGAGAACTTAATCTGCTTTGTTATGTTGTAGATTTTTGAGTATAGTTATTATAAGACACCTCTAAGCTTACATAATACATTGCAACTGTAAGCTTATTTGACATTGCTCGCTTTCGAAAGTTCAGTCGAAGTGCACAGCACTGCACACACGATCATACGATAGAACATCGATGGCGCAATTGTGCCTGAAGAATTTGCTCAAGATCCTTACACAGTGACTATCTGAGTGAAAGCTCAAATCCTAAATCTCCGCGTTACAGGCCCATGCAGTGATTTAGCATTCGACTGCCGCCCAGCTTTCTTACCTACATTTGTAATGCGGTCAATGAATTCTTACCGGATGTGAACATGTTGAAGACCTAATAACAAGTGTTGTGTTGTTGGTAGGTCTTTCCTGTTCCGTGGAGGTGACCGTTGGGTTGTCTTTTTCTTGGAGACAAAACAATCCTCTTCTCGTTGGTAGCACATTTGTCATCTTCCACCAATTTTTCTGATTTAATTAATATACTTCATTGTAGTTTAGGAAATCTGCAATTTTACAGAATATTTTTAAGTCCTGTGCTTATTAAACGTGGAATTTATGCGGCAGTGCCCGCCATTGCTTTCATTATTTCACGTGTTTCTGGTTAATGTGAGCATTTTCTTAGAGATGTGAGTCAATAATTATAGGCATACGTGTACCGCTTTCAGCAGGAAAAACTGATTTGTGTTTGAGACACTAAATAGTAAAATGTTTATTGTAAGAGTGAAGTCTGGTATTCTGCTGTTGCATTTTGGCAGCACGGTCCGTAAACGGTAACCGTAAGACTAAGTGGCGTGCCAAGTATTAAAACGGACAGTATAGTAGTGTAGGATCTCACCCGATCATTTCTTTGCAAGATTTGTAGGCTCGAGACCATACGGTCGCTGTAAAGAGTTGTTTACTTTTAAAATGCATTTTTCATGGTTGTGCAATTTCATATGATTTCAATTGATATGATTATGCATTTTGAAAATGGCAATGCCCAATTGGTTCTTGCAAAATGAATTCACCTGATTTCGTTTTATATCACATCATATGTTTCAGTTCTTAATCTTGAAATTTATTTTTCAGAAAATGTTGATGTCTAAAAAGAATCGTGTGATGATTTACGAATACCTCTTCAAGGAGGGAGTTCTGGTTGCTAAAAAAGACTTTCACCTCCCAAAACACGGTGAAATAGATGTGCCTAACCTGCACGTCATTAAGGCTATGCAAGTAAGCAAATTATTCACAGATGTGCAAATTTGTTTCTAAGTGTATGCTACAAATGAGTGTAGGACGTAATCCTCCGGACTTAACCCCCTGATTTTGCATATGACATAATTCCTTCCAGACTAAATCCCCTCTGTTCAAATAGTCTATTTCTGCATTTGGGTAATCGTACCACATCACGCTACACTAATTGCCCTTACTGTTTCTCTGGGTTAATAATTGTCATCATAAGAAGCAACATATCTTAATGAGTCTTTGCTATTGTCTTAAATCAATGTCTATGAAATAGGCAATCAACTTATCGTATGTTGCAAAACGGTCGCTTATGTCTGGATGTGCGCAACTAATTCTAGTTACGCATATATTACCAACAAGACCACACTGATGCTTTGATCTCAGTATCAGCTATTAGGCTACTTTTACTAAGACGTTAAAATTTATGATGAACAAACTAGTCTGTTGAGTTGTTGTATTGGTGTACTTGGTATTGAGTATGAGGACCAGACATTGAAGGATTATTTCCTGTAGGCAAGCTGTTCTAAAAACAGAGGATTACCATTCATGCCTTACCTTGTAAGAAAACTTTAGCCTATAATTGTGCTACTATATCTATTAATTGATGTTTCAATTTGGCCGTAGGAGGATTAAGTCCTAGACGGACGGAGCGGGGGATTTGTTACTTGTTTATTAAACTTTGAAAAATAGGTAGCATTTCTGATGTGAAGTTACATATTATCAGTTAAGTTTTGATCTAAGCAAGCAGGTAAAAGTTTGTCATGAAACAGTTATACGGTTATGCAGAGGCGGCCAAAATTTTTTTTCTTGTGATCATTTCCCTGCAAAGTTTTTTATGTTACAATCTCATTGTAATTGTTAAATTGTTGATTTCCTCAGTCGCTCGTTTCCCGTGGCTACGTGAAGGAGCAGTTCTGCTGGCGCCACTACTACTGGTATCTCCAGAACGAGGGCATCCAGTATCTGCGTGACTTCCTGCATCTGCCTCCCGAGATTGTCCCAGCAACGCTCAAGAGACAGACACGCCCAGAAGCTGCCAGGCCAAGACCCAAGGGTAAAACATCAGTTTTCTATATGTAACCTCGAGAATGAGGTCATCCAATGAAAGTGTGTAGTAAAAATTATTAAGCAAAGTGCTTGGTGTAATTGTTAATTTCAAGTGCATCAGAATTTCAAATTACCTGTCATATAGCGTACAATGTTATTGTATCATGCTGGCTTAGTTTCTGTTATAAAGCAATAATTTCAATGCTATGTTGAAATTTAATGGCAAATGGATGCTTGCATATATATCAGTATTTCCATTATATATATTATTGTTTGGTTAGTGTACTGGTGTGACCCACTGACTGATTGTTAAACATGCGTATGGTAATGCCATGCACATGCAAGCATCTGTTATGAGAAATCTTGTATTCCAACTGAAATTATCTCTGAAGGTTTTGGTATTTTTAGGATGGTCATGGATAGATGCCTTGTTTATATTGATGAAGGTGTATTGTAAAATTTGTTCAACATTAACTTTCAAATATGTAAATGTATAATATTTACATTGTAGAGGGAGCCCCACGTGCCCAAGTCGGTGAAGACCGTGCTGGATACAGACGCGGCTTTGGTGGTTCCGATAAGAAGGGTGAAGCTGGTGCCGGAGCTGATACACAGTTCCAGTTTGTAAGTAACATCATTCATTTCAGTAATCAGATGATGTTTTAAGCTGATTTTTTTAGTACCAAATATTTCTTTCATATTTTCTGGGTATTTGTGCCAGGGTCACCACTGTAGGGATTTATGAGGAATTGAGTGTAAATATGAGCGCCACTGATATTGTTTAGTGTATTATACAGGTAATATTGGGTTATATCAAACTTCTCCATTGATCCTGCGCTGAGTTACTGCATCATCTCTTTTGTAGTTTGAAGGAGAGAAAGTATAATTTTGCGGTTACTAGAATGACTTCCTGATACAGTATATAATTGGATTGTAGTATACCTTGAGGGAAGGAGTCACAGAACAAAATTTGATGAAACAGTAGCAGCAGAGGAGTATATTAACTCTGAACAGTATTGTGCAGGGGTCTGTGCTGGACTTCAGTCAGTTTCTTGGCCACCATTTCAAAGTTTAAAACAAGGCATGTTGCAAGCAGGCTATTTAAATATGCCGATGATGGATACTGGATTGTACCTGCTTCAATTGCCTCTATAGAGTCAGAGTTGGAATAAGCCTCGTCATGGGTGGCTGAGGCAAACCTACAAATAAACTTGGATAACACAAGAGAAGTTGTAAGATCTACATTCGTGGCTGTATACTTAATTTGTGGGCCTCATGGCAGGGATCTGTTGGCGCTGGTGGTCGTAGAAGGCTTGAGGCTGTAAATTAATGACTGGCTGGGATGTGTCCCTGAGGATATCCAATTACCCATCCTTTGAACAGCTTTGCTCAAGGGCAGACAAGGCCCCTTTTGCTTCAATTGTGCACACCCTGAGCATGTGTTGTTCCATTACTTGCCCTCAATAAAACAGTCAGTGCGCTCCCTTCTACCAAGGGTGCATGATCAGAGTTATCCCAGAGGCAGATAATAGAATGCAAAGAACCTTTCTTAATCGAATGTTATATTCTGATTATTCATGTCTTTGAATGTACACAATTATGTGTAATGTTTTAACTCGGAATTTGGTCCGCAACTGTGAATTAAAATTTGATACTTACTTGAGTACTTGATGTTGAGTTTGATTCTTGTTCTTTAGAGAGGTGGTTTTGGTCGTGGACGGCAAGAGCAAGAAGAGTAACGTGTAAGTCATGTTGATTTGATGATGGTTCATACTTTTGCTAATACAGATGCTTAGCTTTCAATGATAGATTTAGTCAACTTAAGTTATGCATGTGTCTATACAGTCAGGTATAGTTGGTAACTTCATTGGATGTTTTTTATTTCATAAGCACTCTAGTTATAAAAATTTATGCTGAATCTCTTACAAGTAGTCAGGCAAAGGTGAAC
Source organism: Aporrectodea caliginosa (assembly GCA_020284085.1). Taxonomy (NCBI): domain Eukaryota; kingdom Metazoa; phylum Annelida; class Clitellata; order Crassiclitellata; family Lumbricidae; genus Aporrectodea; species Aporrectodea caliginosa. The sequence goes on along the minus strand of JACEVL010000157.1, from coordinate 1,250,426 downwards.
ACACTGAACAGCTTGTGCCATTTGCTTGCACTGCTATTATGCAACATCAGTTGCATCATGTGTTTGAATTTGTCTTTTCTGCATGCATTGGGATTTGCTGACAACTTGTCTTAAGTTTAAAGTTCGTATTGGCTCGAGATTGAAATGAATGAAAAAGAGGCACCATTGAAATTTTACTACATATAATTTTAGTTTGGTCTTGGAAGGCCAGATCATTGTTGCAGATTTCTTTTTATCTGAATTCTAAAACAAATATTCAAGATAGTTCATATCAGAATTTGTTTTAAATGCATATCCAAAATTCTAAAATGGCTTACATAATTCTTGGTTAGCATGATATAGCTCTGCTTATCTTTTATTGCAGTTGTATGCATTTGACAATAAGAAAAGTAGTGTTTTAATTGTGTTGTTTGTGTTTTTCAGGTTATTTGCTGAAGATGGTGTTGATATGACTTTATCAATGAACAGTACTGTTTATTAAAACACGATCTAAAGTCACAGTTTGCTTTGTTTGAATGTGTTTTGTGTTGTATCTTAAACTTAAATTGCAAAATTTCTCGAAACTTGCCGAACAGTAAGTAAGATTTACTGCAAATGCTTGTGGCTGACCACAAGAGATTCTGCTTAAATTTAGGTAAGAGGTCTTTACGAAGATCAGATATGTGGCAATAACCATATCCACTGAACAACTGCTATTTTAGAGTTTTCTCCAATGACTTTGGTCTGGTTTTGGCAGCCAAATCAGGTTCTAAGCTGATAGTGGAGAATTCCCACTAGTCTGCTTTTTGAAAATGCATAATGCTCCATAACATTGTGATGTTCGGCTAGTTAATACACACACCTCTTCATATTCCTGTCAAGTGTGGTCCTGTGGTTGAAGCTTGAATCAACATAACTTGCAGCACAAGCACACTAGTTCAGCAAACCTCTCTAAAATGTTAAATTTCTAACAAGGGATGACTGGCATAATTGGTTCAGATGAACTGGCATAAATTTGTGGATAGTTGACATGTGTGAAACTGGATGGGCATGTCTCCTTGCCAGCCAAGTTAGGACAAGTGCAAAGCAAAGCGTTGTGTGATCTGTTGTAACACCGTCTATCTGAAATGATCTGGTAGATCCAGGGATTGGTTGGGACCATAACGAACCGGAGCGGTGTTCAGGTCCTTTTGGCAGGAACATTTCATTATTTTTTTTCAGTATTTAGTTAGATTAACATGGCGCCTGATGCCGGTGTTCTGGTTCCTAATGATGTGATCACTGGGTAGTTCCATGTGAATAGTAAAATTAAACATGCATATGTCAATGTGCTTGTACATGTAAATATTAATTGTGGACCAAATTACCTCGTGGTCACCAATCTTCATAACTGCAGTGCCAAGCAGATAACCACGTTGCTAAGATGACCAGCATAAATTTTGGTATGGCAGTTGGTACACACGAATTCTAACTACATTTAATTACATTATGGAACAAGATGTTTTATCCTACAGCCTTTAATATTGGGTGGTCCGGCCATAGCCAGGTTCGGGGTAGATGGGCACTTGCTCCAGTACTGGATGCATTTGCGCCCTATCACCAACGCTTTGTGTCCAAGTACATGTACTCTACATTTATCACAAATCCCATCAACAAAATCGTGCCAGACACATTAAGTCCCATATGCAAATAGTCCCGGAATAGAGTTCATACTTCATCCCCATTTGTAGGAAACATGAAGCCAATATGGGAATATTGTCATGGGCTTAAGGTGTCGGATATGTGATGCTTTTGCTCTCGCCCGTGCAGTCGCCAAAATTTCCAAATACGACCATGTAACCACTATTGTTGAATCACTTCATCATTTTGCTTTAAAACAGTTCCTGTTCCGCCGCAGAACGTGACTCCTTTATCCGGCGCCTCATTTCAAGACTTGAGACAGACCAGGTCGAAAGCAGTTGTTGTATTACTGCTTAACGACACTTTTTCATATCGAAGATGATCAGTGTCGGAGGCAGAAAGCAACCCTCGTACTCCACGTTTATATTGCGACCGAGCCACCCGCAGTAAAGATCCGAGAAATTAATCTCTGATAAACCGACCGACCGGGAAGCGAACCCGGGGCGCCGGCGCGGAGAGCGGGCACCAACCCACTCGGCCACTCAGGATCTCTGGTCGAAAGCAGCCTGAGGATAGTCCATATCAAGGGGCGCTAGCTATAGTTACGTCATCCTGTTGGCAGGCCTGCTAGAAAGGGTTAGAGACATGCAGTTCCAGTTGGCCCTACAACTGAAACGCGTGTCCTGATAAAACATAAAATGTGTGAAACCCGATGCATATGGTCGATTATTGTTACCAAAACACATTTAATTGATAGGTCTCCTCTTTTGGATGCATGGCGGATTTTCGTAATTCTGATGGCAGATCCGTCGCGCCGAATTTCACCACTGGCGTTACCTCGCATGCATGGTCAATATAAATACGTGCGTTTGAAGACCCGTATCGAAAAGTTTGTTGAACTGAATAAAATGCAGCAGCACGCTTTATGGGCAGTGGGACTGTGGGAGTCTGTTGCAAGGGGAAGATAAGGCATGAGATAGAAGTGCTGCACGATTGGTGCCAGCTCAAGTACGGAAGCAGCCGCAGGCACCAGTAGACCAGACCTACGTACGTTATTTCGGTGGGGTGCCTAACAACGATTTGGGCCCCAAAAGGACATCGATCTTGAACTTTAATCTCTCGATAGGCGGCCTACCCGACGGATAACCGGTGATGCTTGTCCCCATTGTGGCCTAGGCCTATAATCCGATATATTGGCCATCAATCTTTTTATTCACCAAATATGATAGCGCAGAAACAAGAGAAAAACAGGGATACATGATCCTGTACGATACTAATAAAAAAATATTACATAGTTCAAATTTCCTTATTAAATGCAAATAATACTATGTGCAAAATTGTGCATAGGAGATCACACACAATTTACAACGATGTTCCCTACAATTGGGCCTCTTGGAAAGAGTCTTGGTCTTCGTCACATCTGGCCAGCAGAAGTACTGCAGAAAGTTTTAGATGGCAGCATAGCTGTGGTACTAGTGGACGGACTGAAGCTGATACATTCTGAACTTTGGCAGGTCTGTTAAGCTGGAATTAGGCTACAATTGTGGAATACTGGAAGGGCGTCGACGTGACGGTATAAATACGCATTCGACACTAGACGACAGATAACGCCTAAGGTCCGTATCTGACGCAGCTGAACAACAGATTTTCTTTCAAAAGCTGGAGTCTTATTTCCAATGCTGCAAAAATTATTACGTATTAAAGTCAAGACGTGTCTGGTGTGCAAATGTTTTGGTCCTATAAGACTCCTATTAAATTTTAAAAAGTAAGCTTGCGGGTGAGAGCGTTGTCTATGGTAAAGCGCTATAGAGATGTTTGTTCATAGTCTTTTGAGCGCTCTCATTGGTGGCACGTGACCTGTTGTGCCTAGCAACAGGCGTTGCAGGCCCGCCCTTCCTCCCTCCCTCTGCGCGCATCCCTCCATCCGACTTCCCTCCCTCTGCCTCCAGCGTCATCTGTCGTCGTCGAAGTGATCGATTACAATGGAGGTCACGTGTCGTCGAATTCCTGTGCGCTAAGCAGATATAAAAAGGTAAGGACTCCGTCTTTTTTAATTCTTAATGTTTTCCCCGTCTGGTTGCTGTCTTGGGGAGGGGTTCCTGCGATGCCACAAGGGTCGAGAGCTGGGGGATTTGAACTGAAGCGGACGAACGAAGAGGAGAGAGGTCGGTCATTCGTGCGTTTGTTGTTTCAATCGCGAGACAGTTCGGGTTTTGCTTGTAGTTTGAATGCGAAAGGAGGTCGCAGCTAAGCCAAACTAAGGTCTTTAAACGCCTTCACATCACGGCTTTAGGGATTAATATTTCTTCGGGATTAGTCTGGATGGGGGTTGGTTGGATTCTAATTGTCCATGGATTGGATAAGAAACCCGTTTCGTCGCTTGTTTTTTCGTGCGTGATAAGTAGGCCTGTGTGACACTAATGACCGTATTGTTGTTCGGTTAAGTCAGCTGGACACTTCTTCTAGGCAACAACACGTAGCCCAGTAAAGTTAGTGAGAATAATTATTGTAAACAATCTCAAGAGATTGTAAACAGTCTCTGGCAATTGGGAAGAATCTCTCAATTATTAGATGTAGGCCTACCTGGTGTTGCTGTTAACCAATTTAAACACCTTTTATTTAAATATGGCATAGGCATGGAATGATGGAGGTGTGTTTTGTGCCCCATCTGTGGAAGTTAGCTAATTTTTACAACAGGAGGTAGTGTTGATTTAGAGAAAGAGATATACTACTATTGACAACTATTGTTATTTATTTATGCCATCAGGCAGCAGTTGGTATAAAATAATAATAATAACAATAGTTATATGGCAACCACAGTCTTACCAAGAGCGTTGATGATCAGATAGTGTAACATGTGTAATAGTAACAAATGTTTATTCACAACCATAATATTGTTAACCTTGAGCCGTAAAAGATGATCCAAGATATCTTCTGACCTAAGAAGAAAGGTATGGTTGAGCAGAAGGGTTTTCAACTGGTGACAAAGTCAAATTAAGGAAAGGATACTAAACGGGTTATTTTGCCGCCTTTTCTAGAACGATGGGTAAAAACAGCAGAAATTATATGTTACAGTGTGGAATTCATGCTGAAGTGTGTTATGTAAGCAGAGTGAGTATCCAGCACTGCACAGTGAATCTTTGACCAGGTACAGTAGATCCTGATATGCAAAGCACCGTAAGATAAGATGGAGTGCTGCCAGTGAGGCAGTTGAGCATGAGCTGTAGGATCTGAAACTTAGTCTATTTTTCCCAGTGCAAGATACCTATCTTGGCAGTGCAGCTGTTGCTTCAAAATGGTATTATGTCCACATCTTAGAATTCCAGAGATCGGTTAAGCTGAAGCGTTTTCAGATTGACTGCTGCTCATTAAAGTGGGAGAGTTACATTTTCTGCATAGATAGCACTAAAAATGTCACTTGAATTATGATGATGCCATTGTTCTCTCTTTCCCTTTTGGCAGAATGTAAAGAGAGCCAAATATTCCATTTAGTAACGAGTATCACCACTGTCAGCGGAGTAAGACAGTTCTTAAAGGTTGTAATCTTTTGCATATATGAAAATGGTTTAAACATGTATTTATTCTTATTAATTTCAGATATTTGAAAGATAGAAGAATTTGATCTAGATCCTGTCAAATGAAAGTTATTGTATGCAAAGGAACTTGCATTAATGACGCTTTTAGAAGTCTTGATAGCATTTGGGAGGTAGAGTCATGTCCCAGCAAGGTTCCATTTCTATGATGGAGCTTTACATTGAGACACTCACAGGTGTCCTCATGGAACTGATGGTCCATCCCTATGAGACGGTCTACAATGTTAAGGCAAAGATAAACAAACTGGAGGGTAAGTGATGGATCCTAACTGGTCTACATGGTCTTCTAATCTAATCAGGATTTTAAAGGTCTATGTTAGCAATAGCACTTAGCATTATACACAGAGAAAGAAACTAAGCCAAAAGCACAAGGGGTGTGTTGGGCAAAGCAGTGTTTGATGATTTGAACCCTAGGTGCAGTTGAATCCTAGAATACATTTTGATGTTAATGTTACATTACAAGAGAACAGATGGTACAGTTTGGGGAACATTGAATGTAATTTAGTTTCTGATTTGTATGGTTTCTGATGTTTTGAAAATGGAGTGAAAATTCACAGTCAATTGTTCCTTGCTTTTACTCACAAAGTTGCAAACTGCAGTTGCATACAGTTTGGTGATTGATCTTAAATGGCACTTCACCAGCAGCAACACAAGTGCAAATCCAGGAAATGTGTTGTAGTGCAAGTGAAATGCGTTTTATCATATGGACCTCATTACAGTGTGTTCTTGTCATGTTTCCATAAATACTTGATAAGACAAAGATTCACTCTACCAGGAAATCTTACAATATTTTATTAAGCAATGATGTTTGATATGCAGTTAAATGATCGATTAAACCGATTTTTACCTTACTAGGTTTCCCAATATCGGAGCAGCATCTCATTTGGCAGGCTGTTGAACTCGACAATGAGAGGTCTTTGCAGCACTACCGAATTCCAGATGGAGCAACCCTTCGACTAGTTCTCAACATGAGAGGCGGACCAATTAATACCAGAAGAGGTTCGCCTGTAGTATAATATTCAGCTGGAGTGTGTTGTCAAGTTAGTTAATAATTAATAGCTTCTATTGCACCGATGTCTAATGCATAAGTCATCAACCAAGGATTTAAAATATAAAAAATATATAGAATGTTTTAAATTATATTCAGTGCTTGTGAATAAGCTGGTGCCCTGTGCTTGGCTTTCGAGTGCCACTTTAGAAGTTTGGAGTTTACAATTATGATTTCAAAGGTGAACACATTGATGTCGATTGGTCTAACCTAAATGACCCTAAATGTAAATTAGAATGGCAGAGCTAGGTTGACCCCTCATTTGTTACATGCTTCTATCAATATAATCAGTCCTGGGTTGCCGAGTATTGGGACTGAAGTCACGATTTAACTAGATGAACTATTGGCAGTTGCACAGAAGCATATTGGCTGTTGATTGATATATCTATGTTCAAGTCCTGGTATATAAGATAAAATAGTAGTTGAACTATACAACGTGTTGTGAAGTCAGTGGTTTAGTGATGGTTTACCATTTGGGGGAGGTGTTTAGGATAATGTTAACACTCTGACATGAAAACAAAAGATCAGCATGTATGCGGGATCGCTTCCCACTACCCTCCCAAAGGTCGACTCAGCCTTTCTTTAGCCAGGTGGTGTTGGTAAACCGAGCAGTAGGATGTGATGGGCACCTTGCATGACTGCCAAAACTGTTAAATTCGACTCCTGTAATGTGGTTTGTCAGTTTGAAATAGTAATAAATGAAGATATATTGTTATTATTACCTAACTTATTCTCTGAGACAAATGCAGACAAAAGACATTAATTACCAAAGCTGTCAGCACTGTACCAAAAATGAGGTGCATATCTTAGTTATAGTTATTACGAATGATCCGTTTCTTATCCGTTGGTTTGTCTGCTTTATTTACCTTATTAGTTCCATTGGAGGAATCATCGTTGCGAGAAATGGCGGAGTATTTCAGTGATCCAGTTGGTGATGACCCCACGTCATCGGGTGATCGTCCAGTCACGGTCATTGTTTACCAACAGGGTGAACATATCAATTTCTTTCGGCTTGTTGATCGCGACGCCTCATCCTCGCTCTCATATTCTCTCAGGTAAGCAGCAAATCTTAGCTCCGATCATATTGGATTTGAAACATGGATTGCAATTTTTCGATTGTAGGTTGTTGCTTCAATTGGTAATGCGTTTACTTTCATAAGCTGCTTATTTTTTCTATGTATGTGTATATTATTTTATTCTGTGTGTGTTTCAGAAGTTTTGTATTGCCTGATTGTGGTGAAATATATATATGTATATATTACATATATACATACATATATATACATATATATTATACACATATACATTTATACATATGTATGTATATCATTGCTATTACCTACACTAAGGAAGTCTCATCCTGTTTACTGGTTTAAAGAGTTCACAATGCTTTTAGATATTTAGCTCATTTTTGTTTTTTCATAGACATGTTTAAAGTTCATTTAGACTAGTTGTTACTCATGCAATGATTAACATGCCACAGTCACATGCTGTGTAACAGTAAATTTTGTTTTGCAACCTTAACTTTTAAGTTTAAAAAATTATTTCAAGCTATTATACTCTATTAATTCATTCAGAGGACTTATATAGCGCCCCTCCAAGATAACCTACTCAGAGGTGCCCCAGCCCAACTCTGGCGATAAAGAACAGTTTTCAGATTCTTGTAAAAGGTGTATGCAGAGTCTGTAGCAAAAATAACATGCAGATTTGAAGGAAGATTATTCCACGTGGTCGGCCCAAACCACTGAGACTACGGTATATACATGTATGTATGCTGGTTATAACTAGTGTCTTCAAGTGTGTCTGAAACCTTTAGATCATGTGAAGTGTTTGCTATACAGAGCTGCGTTGGTCCTTTTACTAGTCAGTTGTGGGCTAACAGAGCATGATTTGCAGTAGGTATAAGTATTGAAATGATTATTCTAGAGTTGTTTAACAGTTGCATGCTGGTAAAAGTTTGTGCATTGGTTGCCCTTTGTGGGAGATGATATGAAAATTGTTTGTTAGCATTGCTGATGGATAACTGAATAGCCAAAATTACTCTTTGTGTCAACAGTGGAGGGTCTGACTACAATGGTGAGGAGGACTCACCGATTCCAAAGGAGCGAGAAGACGAAAATGAGAAAACCAGAAATAAAATGAAGTTACTGAAGGAGCAAATGGAAAGTCTGACCATTGCAAAAGAGAAAAAGGTCAACAGTTATTATTTGTTATAATCTGCTCTAGTCTGATCTTGTCAACGTCTGGCTTACCTTACTGAATAAACAGACAGTTTGGGTGAATGTTGCATCCATTGCACTGGCGACCCATTGAGCAAAGAATCCATTTTAAAGTGTGTCTTATAGTTCTTGATGTAATAATTATATTCTTTATTATATCAAACTGACAAATGCAGTATGACTACAATTCAGTATGAATGGATTATCACAAGTTACAGGAGTCGAATTTAACTGTATACGGCAGCCATGCAGGCGCCCATCACATCTTACTACTCATTTTACCAACGCCCTCTAGCGATTGATAGGCTGAGTGGACCTTTTAGGAGGCTAGCAGGAATCGATCCCACTTCCTACAGCTCTATGGACCCCTGGTGTAAATGAGCTGTTCCATGGTTAGCCCCATACTAGTAGATTTTACGGTTGATCAATTGTGCCCCACACCTGAGAAGTGCTAACCAGCCATTCCATCCTTTAACTTTTTGGCGGGGGTTACACTAGCTTGCGCTGTTTGAAGATGAGGCAGTTAAAGAAAGGCAGTTGCTAAGGTTAACAGGTGGTTAAATAGAGTTTTCATGATTCCATCCGTTTGGCTCTCATTGTTTTCTTCCTTTTACAGCAGTTGATAAAGCGAACTCGAGTGCCACGTCCACCATCATCCGGAAGACCTCAGAGCAGAACCAAGCTGCGCCACATCTCTGTAGCAAGTGGTAAACAAACTGGAATACTGAACAAGAATTCTCGTCTTCCGGCTGTGGGACAATCCGTGCAACATCCACTGGAGAAATCTGTAGCCGAGACTTCACTGTCGCTTCATGCTCAGACATCTGATTCAGTGCAGCAGCCGTCTGGTTCCACTTCAAAGGTCACTCAGTCGGAATCATCCATTTCCTTTCCGCTGCAACAACAGCAGACGGTCGTTTCGACAATTAACCGCCAGATGAAGCCCTGTGGCTCGGTACTCGATTCTAAAGCTCACCCTGTATCTTCTGATGTCTCGAAACCGTGTGAGGCTGGTGATTCGTTATCGTCAGCATCTGTGCCAAGCTACACACGTCAGTCAGAAGCTGACAACGTCCTGTCAGACAAATCCGGTTCCATGCCGTCAAAGCAGCCGATTGTTCCCCAGACTCATCTGTCGGATCAGATTGCTAAGACGTCGTCAGAGTTAAGCGTTGCTGGAAATGACAAAGAGACGATGGCAGTGCTTGACGCAGAAGAAAATTTCAAAGATAGACCGGTTAAAAGCGGTGATAAAAATGCCGACGGTGGTTCAGCATCATCTCTGATTGACGCACGTGAGAGCATTCCCGATTCAGACGTACCAAACGCAACCAGTATTCCAGCCACTGAACCAGTACCATTTGGAACTGGTCCATGGCGTCCAAACTCGATGAAGGGTAGCCGGACAATTGCCGCTCAGGTCATTCCCCATCCGCCTGCTCCTCCCCCGAGGTACGTTCCCTTTGCTCCGGGGACTGGGGGTCGTCTCCTGCAGCATCGACATCCCCCTGATGCTGCCAAAGAGGGCAGTCTTCCTGCAGAGGCTGTTCTCGGTTATTTGATGAGCCCCACGCGAAGAACGGGGGTTGAGAGGAAGTCTGGGGGAGTTACGCTTCAGAGCCTCAACCACAAAGAGGTCCGTGCCGTGTCTGGAATGCTGAGGAGCATCGTACGCAGTGCCAATCGGTCGCAGGCCGGATATCTCATGCCTAACAGAAAGCTTACACAGCTGCCAGGCTCTCCAACTCATGCGGCTGACATTCCCATTGATGTAGGAATCTCTCTTTTGTTTTTTGCTTACATCATTAATTTTTCTTACTTGTTCAATTTTTTGCAAGTTTAGGCATAGTGCTTGAGTAGTATCAGACCACCTTGAGCTGAAACACCTGTATGACAATAGCAAGAAAAAGATGAACCTGTACTAATTTTATGCCTTTGTGATGTTCTTAGAACCTTGCACCATTTTTAGGTTCTGTTAAGTGTTAAATAATTAGCCAGGCATAGCATAACATGAGGCCATCCATTTAGCACTTACACTTGGAATAGGAAACGGGGTGGGGGCCTCTGCTTGTTTATGGGGGGTCTACTGATAAACCTCGATAATAATTTGTCTATTTTGGCTTTCCTTCAAATGAGTCACAGTTACTAGTAAGAAAGAATTCGGGTTTTGGGAGAGTATCGCACACTTGTATGTCCATTACCTGACTGGATTACACATCCTTCAATCTGGCCTAAACTACAGACTGCTGCAGGTCCAAGATTTGAGCTGCCATTGTGCTTGGTGCTGCTGCTTTAAACACTAGTCTGTTATTACTACAGCAGATGTTCAGTCGACGCACTTATTATAGAGACCTGTTCACCGAGTTATATTAAGTGTTTAAATATTCACATTGATACACTCGGGATGTAGACCGTACCCTAGGTTTCGGGGAGGTGTGCGACAAGCGTACGTATGCAGGTGATGGTGCAAAAAGTACAAATGCATACAGGGAGGGGTAATTTTTTCTGGATTTCTGCATGCGTAATAAATGGATGGCCCCAGTGGTTGGGTTTTAACTGGTTCTCTGAAGACAGTAATTATTATTCTCCGTTAGATATCTTCGTCTTACAATCTGATAGTGTCAACAAAGACATTGCAATCATCCAAACCATTCAGGAAGTCTAAAACTCGTGTACTGAATACATACAGAATACTTACTGTTTAAATGACATGATAAGCATTAAATATGTTACTTGATGCACACGGATTCAAACCCTAGATGCGTTACTACAAGTTTATGTTTGTTCATAAGTAATTCCTCTCTCCCCATTAGAACAAGGCTTGGGATATTACGCAGATTGACATTTAAATGGTTCTGTCTTGTTTGGTGTTTGTTGTAGGATCCATCAAACATTCTTCGAGTGTTGTCTGGCAGCCGTGAGGGCCGTGTCACTCCCGTCCGCTTTCGTCTTCCATCAGTTAAGGTGACAAAGAAAAAGTCAACAAAACGATGCGGTGTTTGTAGAAAACGGACAAAGCTGGCCACAGGCTTTCAGTGCAGGTATCTGGAAAGGCACCTATGTACAACAAGTTATATATATTTTACCTCTTTTCCTTAGAATTGATTCACAAGCTCTGGTGTTGATAAGCAGCCATCTTCATTCAATGAGACAAAGGGCAGAAAAATTTCTTCAGCAACCTATGTTTTCCGTTTTGGCAAGTTTGTTTCTAACATGGTTTTTCTATTGTTTTAATGCACCAAGTTGTATTTAAAATATGTCAGCGGAAAATCTTTTCATTTTCTTATACTTGAACAAAACTTTAATCTGTTCTGTTGTTTAAATTCTGTCGGAGAAGCAAATTCTTAACATATAATGTGCTAATGATGTGAATATATATAATTATATGAAGACATACATATATATTAATTATAGTATTAATATATTAGGCATTGTGTTTTCTGCAGATGTGGTGAAAACTTCTGTCTCACGCATCTCTGTGCCGAGGCGCACGGCTGTACATACGACTACAAGGCTGAAGGACGTAAGCTCATTGAGCAGAGCAATCCGGTCGTTACTGCTCCGAAACTCCCCAAAATATAATAATGCCTTTGAAGATGAAATTCTGCACCTGATTCTTTGGACGCTCAATGACTGCTCAAGGCTCACTCTGAATTTTTAGCATTATGATATTCCTTATGTGTTATCATTTTATATCGGTTTTATGTTTCCTCAGGTCGGAACAAACTAGATTGGCTATAAACAAATTTGAGGAAACAAGGCCAGTAAAAGCAATGGCAAAATTGAAAGGTATTAAAAGAAATGTGTTTTCTGTCATTATCCTAAGACAACCAAACTTGCAGCCAAACGTGAAAATAAATTCTACTGTAGTACTCATTATTGCTGTTATTATTATTATTAGTGTTACTAAGAACTCTGAATACTTTCGCTTTGACCTCATTGTGTGCAACTACCTTATGAGCTATTACTGGTACATACTAACTTAGTTTCGTATTATCATTCTTTCGTTGTTCTTGTTTTAATGACCAGACAATCCGTGCACATGATTGCACCTACACTCCCAGCACACCCTAGCGAGTCATCATCATATAAATCATTACGTTGTTCTTATCATCATCACATCATCATCGTTACACACAGATCATCATACAATCTTCATCACAGCCAGCCTGTTTTCATATCTATGTATATTGACTGTAATTTCATATAAAGTGTGATGTAAATATGTTGGGCTAAAGCTTTCGTCCTTGTGGTATTAGTTTGGTCATTGGTGTCATACAGGCCACATGCGGTGTAGAATCTTTGTACAACGATTGTCCTGTTCAGTGGAGACACTGTGTTATAAGAAAGGCTTTGTACAAGACTTTATCCCTGTATTTTTCAGTGCATTACTTAACGTGAATGGGGCTTTGCGATTGTCTAGTGATTGTCCTGGAGTCCATATCTGGTCTAATGGTTAGCGTGCTGGACTATCAGTCGAAAGATGGAGGGTTCAACTCACAGCCAAGTTTGTTTCAAGATTTGATTTCCACTCATGCCAACTCAACTGTAATGAGAACTCTGACCATACACTGTCGGTGGGAAGATCAGGCTGTGAGGGAGAGGGCCATTTGCTCTTGTATGCCCAGTGAGGGAGAGGGCCATCTGCCCTCATTTGCCATTACCAAGAAAAATGAAGTCCCTAACACTTCATATGCATGGTTGCCTCGTGGGGCTAGCTTACGGAACTACTCTTCTCGTGACTTTCTTTGTGGCTGTGAGACTTTCGTAAAGTCTGACCTTAACGAATGTTTGATAATTGCTTAACAAATACTCAGGCTCAGCAGCAGCTGGTCATCCTTGAATTCCAACCATCATTGCAAACATTCTCTATGTTTGTATATATTACCTGATTAGTTACGTAATACCTCTTCAGAACTTTTCAGAGGCGCAGATTAATATCGCGAGTTCTTGTTCTTATGCATATATACACATGGGCAAATAATTTTAGTGAGCTGTAGATGAATTATTTACAGTGTTATATTGATACATTTTATGTATGGCATATTGTATTATATACATATGCATAGCTATATTAGTATACATGCAAGTTGGGCATTTTAATCTAGATAACAGAGTGTATACATGTAAGTATGTAGGCATCTAGACATACAGCACCTTTAAAGGCCTCTCACAGTGCACCTTTATTAATTTTTATACAAATATATATATATATATATATACATGTATGTATGTATAATATATATGTAGACACTGGTTTGCACTTTTTGCTTGATTTATATATAAAATATATGATTTATAGTTATCAGTATGATAGATTAACATATTTTGAGAATGTCTGCATATCTGTGTGATAGTTTTCTCTTGAAAATAATAGCATATTTACTACTTACTTTGAACGGAAGAATTTCCCTGGTGTGGTTTGTATTATGTTTTGAGTTGTTCTCTATCAGTGTATAATGCTTTGGTTATCCTATATATATTCGTTTTATTGAAACCTGAGTGACAAACCGCATTCAGTGGATCACTAGTACTTACCAGTATATTCTGCCGAGTGTTTGCATGGTTCAGGATTTAATACATAGAAGTTTTTTTATCTCGCTTTATTTACGTAGTATTTTTTTAATCTTGAGATGTCCATTAACGAATTCCTTGTACCAGTAGGCCACATACATAATTCATTCATATTTGTGTCCTCTGTGAGTTCATGAAAAAACTTTATTTGATATTAACCACTATACCAGAAGGCTTATGGTGCACTGTGGTGGCATTTGCTGCTGGACTTAACTTCTTTTGCCAGCTGCTTCCAGTTGTATGTTGTTTAAGAGTTGGGTACAATTTGGACACTGAAGCCACATGGTGTGTTCAACTAAGTAGAATTGGATCTATCCTAAGAACATTTTGCATCTTGTGGAAATTACTTTTTGATTGTTTTCTTTTTTACAGCAAAATTGATTGATCTCTTGAATAAGTTTGTTATTGCAGTGAAGATTTGGTGTATAATCTGGTGTGCGAAAACAATGATTTAGAAGTTCTCTTGATTTATTATTTTCTTTCTGTTTTTGTGCAGTTTTCGATTTTTTTTCCTATTTTGTGTCTTTCATATCCCACTTTATTCATTGAGTTTGTTACAATTCATTTGGTTTGTAAATATGTTTCAGTTTTTGTAAATACATTTTAGTCAGTTAGTTCCTATCAGTACAAGCATTACTGACTTTGTAGAAAAAGTCCTCAGAATTATTTTAGAAGGTGATTTGGAAATGGTGTAATGCTGCAAACACTAAACAAATGCCGTTTGTCATAGTTTTGTTTCGGTGTTCAACTTGATAGCAGTTTTAAATGAAAAGTATCAATTTAGCAACATTTGTTTATGTTACGTGACAGTATTAGTATTTCAAATATATGCGAATAACTTCTATAGTGCCATGGCATAATGCACTAAACATTGGATGGTCACTCCAGGTGAATCGTAGTTGAGAATCATAATTCATTGCAGAAACATGATCAGAATCCAATAATTGGTGAGGAAACATGCAGGGATCTTGAATCGTGTAATGAGTGGGAAAAAAGGTGTCTTAAGTTTAGACCTGAAAGACAAAGAACTGACACTTGGAATGGGCTCCTGCTGGTCCTAGGCATACTGCCCCGGAATAATTTGCCTGCTTCCTATCAATTGCTCAGGTCCTTACTTTTTAGGCTGGGCTAGGAGCGCCTCTGAGTAGGCTTCTTGAAAAGGCACTTTATAAATTTCCCAAATGAATGAATGAATGAATTTATTTTAGTACTATTTAACCCTAGACACAGTAGCTAAATATATGTTGTGGTGTACAATTCGAATGTACACATGATGAAAAATATCAATCTTCAATTGTCATGCCCACAATATTAGTCGTGTTCCGAAAAATGGGAAATCAAGACAGTATAGATAATGGATGCAAGATGTGATAAATATTTAATTATTAAACATTAAACGTTTAAACAATGAATGGGAATTAGAAGGCATTGCAAAATTCTGTTCCTGTTGATCAGTGGATCTAGTGGCGTTCATACAGATATGCAACATTCTGTGGTCAGTGGGATTTTTGATAGATAAAATTAATATATTTTCAAAGGACTATCAGGACTGGACTAATATGGTTTCAAGATGTGAATTATGTTGAAGCTGTTATACCTACTTGTTTATGCAGACACAAACTACATTAGTGAGTAGCCTACACGTCAGTGGCGGCACTACACCAGGGCAAGCCAGGGAAAATGCCCTGCCAAAAAGGCCTATGCCCTGGTCGTTGCCCTGTCGAGAATATATTTGGGGCATAAACCAACCTTGCACTCGTTATTTGCATGACTGCCCTGGCTATGCCCTGGTTACAGAAAATGTCTGGCGCCACCTCTGCTACACGTGTTTTGATTTTGTCATACTAAGTTAGCCTGACCATTTAATTTTGAAGTTTATGCATCAGTCCATGAAAGTAGGTGGTATGATTGCACAAATTCTTCATGAAATGTTAGCTTAATAATTAACTTATGCAGGATATGGTTATAGGATATAGGTTATTAATATCATTTTTTATTTACTCATATGGATGGGTAATAATCGTTAAGTAATTAATGTGGTCTGTGTGATTGTCATGAGCTGCCACAATCCCACTTGGCGTTGTAACTTATTTGAGCTTCACTTTTATCTTGAACACGAACCTATATGGGATCCAGTTCTTTTTTTATTCATTTAATCACATTTTGGGTCCGTGTTTTCTTAAAGTAGTTCCTTTACAGCCCAAAAGACTTGTGTTTAGTCCAGTCCTGAATATGAAGAGTCGTTGAAGACAGACTTGAGCACTAAACAATTACGACTCTTAATTTTGTGGCACCTAGAGGCTAGAGCGAATAGATTAATCAATACATGACTAGGATGCATGGGCTTGAAGTACAGGATGCCACGTTAGGCCCACGCATTCCGCCCACTGCCGATCTGCCCTGGACTATAGGCCCCATATAGCCTAATAATTGTTTTGGTCTATTTACGATTCCAGGTTAAAATGCAGATGCTCCGTTGTTAACATAGTGTCACCCGGTTCCAGTTACAGACCTGGAAATTAGACGTAATCATGGAAATAAACATGCGTAGGTCTGTAGTAATTATATTAACAGTTATTCTTAGACCTATAATTAGTACCGTATATCTATGTCTTGAGTATTATGTCTGTTTACATTGCAATTAAGTACGATCGTCATGCCATCTCTATTTTCCTCTAATGCGTCAGAAGTAGCGTGTATATAACTTAGTGGCAAATAATACGTAGTTGCATACATTTGCCTAAGGGCAGAGAGGAAGCAATTGGTCACAGAATAGGAACTCTACAGCTGTCTGGAAGATTTGACCAACTGTCGTAACTAACTAACTATGACGACAACAATTAGGGCCTAAGCGTGTAGGCCTAATTAATATCCAACGATCTCCCATCCGAATTCCGCAAAGTTCAATTCCTGCAGCAATATCGATAGCTGCATGCTTGCTCATCCACCACCATCTCGTCATTTTGCTATCGGGCTCTATAAGAAATTGATCACCCAATGGCACTGTACAGGCTTTCCACTCCGAATTAAAGTCTCACCTCGTCAAGAATTCGTAACGTGATCCATTAATTTATTCCATCGCCTTCCAAAGTTCCAATCTTTCTCGTCCAGAACGGAAATGTGCCTTATGTAGTAGCTCGATCATCGAGATCGAGCTGCTTCCTTGTCTGGTCGGTCTGGCAGCCGGACTTAATTAGATCTTCATTTGGTATTTCTGGATAACCCTTTCGACACGACGCATCTCTTGTGAGTAGGCCCTATTGTGAATAAACTGCCATTGTTCCCCAGGATCGAGTAGACCTATAATTGTGCTTTAGAAAGTTGACGTTTACGATTAGGATCGAGGCTCAATCCTGCTGAGTTAACGCTGTATTAAGCGATACTGGGCCTGCCTATAATTATATCCTATAATAATTTGTAAGCACAGGAGTCCTCGGTTGCATACATAGTGTAGCCTATAAGCCTATAATGTAGTTTTGCGAGTGCAGTTGCGGCGCCAGAGGGAGAGGGGGCTTAGCCCCCCTAACTGCGGCTCAGCCCCCCAAAAAAGTGAAATCCTGGCGCCTCCATTGTGCAAGTGTGCATTCTTCTGACGCGAGAACTCTACAGCGCTGTCGCCAACATGAAATGTGAGGTGGAAGACGTCGAGAAATTTCAGAAGTCCAAAGCCAGGAGAGCAGTTCCGGAGAACCGATTTCAAGATGAGATTTAAACCCCCACAACTTATAATTGTAGGAATCCGATTGGAGGCGTGTATACTATATAAGGAACCTGAGAAACCAAGAAACTGCCCTGTTAGCATGCCCATATGGTACCCATATATGACCCATATGGGAAAGGTAATCTTAGGCCTATAGACCCCGTGTTGGTTCAGTGTAATGTCTTTGGAAATGCTGGCAGGGTGTGCATATACTCTTGCCCATTTTGATGCAATAAACGTCTTATGAGACAGGTTTTTTATAGTAAATAATACAGGAATGTTGTTCCAATTAATGTACCACCGTTCTGGAATCCCTGGATACAGGGAACAGCCAACTGCATGGTTGTTACGGATGACATGAACATTCATTAGGGAAGACGCAGGATGCTCGTTGGGCAAGGCATGTGAGGCTTCTGCCTGCTTTCTACCCATAACCAGTTTAACCACGATGGCTTGACCTCGTAACATACTAAACCGTAGTCATGACCTCTTAAGCCTCCGTGCGTATACGGTCACACTCACAGACTGTTATCGTACATGGCCAACATCCCATTCATACACTCCTCTCCACTGGTCACAGAGGTCACAATAAGTGGATGGAAGTCTCTGGAAAGAGACGCTTTCCGTCAACACCGGCTGTGCGAAGAGGATTGACCTTCAAGAGTCTGTTGTTACGATACACGAATCGAGTGCAGTAGGCCTAGGTCTAATTATAATTAAGCTGATAATTGGCGTATGATGATGGACTGAGAGTGGTCCAATGATGGCCAACTGAATGCATTGTGGTCTAACGATGAAATGAGTTTCGCCTACTGTTTTTTCAAGCACCAGCCCTTCAAAAGCGGGTCCTGGATGTAAGGCAAATAGGCCTACCTTATAACGGTCTCCATGCAGTGGCGGCGCTACAGCAGGGCAAGCCAGGGCAAATACCCTGGTATAAAAGCCTTTGCCCTGGTCGTTGCCCTGCCAGAATTTTTGACCTGCCGAGAATTGTTTTGGGCATTAATCGCCCTCTGCGCTGCATGGTTACTTGTATAACTGCCCTGGCAATGCCCTGGTTAAAAAAGTCTGGCGCCGCCACGTACTGTCTCCATGCTAGGGCTATATGTTGCCGCTTCAATTTGGCTGATGGTGATGTGCCTATAGGCGTATACGTTATTCAGAAATATTAACTATTCGTTTAAAATTAGGCCTAAACGTTTCATGGAACTTATGATCCTGCATGTTGATTTTAATAATAGGCCTATCTATGTCTATATACAGATATGAGCAGATAATTAATCTGCAGCGGTCTTTCTCACTAAAATGGCACGCAGACCTCGATCTGTCTCTGAATCTGTTTCCATCTTTGTCCAGTATCGTCGATCAATTCCAAATACTGCCTCTGCAGATTATTAGTCTGTCTAAGTAAATAAAAATTAGACACCAAAATCAACTGGTCAATAAAATGTTCTCGGGAAAGTCACAACAATGGCCTACTGTAGGCCTAATGTTCGCTGCCTTGTTCGAAACCAGCTCATCGGATCAGATACCAGGATTGGGTCTACGCCTTATGGAAAGTCGCGAGATGGACTGATTCCAGATAGCCTATATATAGAGGAGATTGGAAGTTGGGTGAAATTCATGGAATGGCACGCCCATAATGCATACTGTAGCCTGTAGGCCTAACTGAATTCAGACGGGCTGTTTTCAAGCAGCAGACTGCTGGAGGTCATACTCCAAACGCGACCATGCCGCAAGAAGAATGAGACAGGCAGACAAAGAGAATAATGATCATTAAGTCAAAGTCCAGACCGAATTACTCAGGTAGTCTGAGGTAGATTATTGTTATCGACTACATAATGCCTGGCACAGCACACAGCTCAGAGAGCTGACTGGAGCGTGCGGTTGGGCAAATTTGTGTGGGCTGTAAATTGCGAGAGTTATAGAGAAAGGCCATTAATTCACTGTGAGAATTCCTTAGAGACGCATACAAATATCTTCCGAAGCAGAATTCCCAGCATAATGAATGTGATGATAACGGCGATGATATATAACGACCATGCATGATAAACTTGGAAACCTTGCTAACTGGTTGGGAATGACTACAAAGGTAAAGTACGCACAAGAAAAGAGGCAACATAAGAGAACCTAATCTAGTATCTGAGCAGTGGAGACGCCAGGATTTCAGGTTTGGGGGGCTTATTGCTAAAGCTCCAAGCCCTTCCATTTTGTCCCCCCTCCGTGTGATTTGCAGTGATTTTCCACTTTTGGGGGACTGAGCCGCAGTTAGAGGGAGCAAAGCCCTCCCTATCCCCCTGGCGCGCCGCCACTGTATCTGAAAAAGAGAACCTAAGCTTAATCTAGTATCTGAGAACTTCTGTGTACCCGTACAATTCTAGTTTAATCTGGTTCAGATTGCTTATGTGCAGCTGCAGTGGTTAAATTCAGCCGGATCTGAGACCCAGCACCTCTGATTTGAGATCCGCCACCTGAATTATAATTATATGAGAGCTGTCACTAAATAAGAGGAGACCAGTCACCTATTTGTGTATCTTTGTTTGAAATAATCGATAATATGCACCATGTTTCAAGCACTTTTTTAAATCTGAATAGCGAATAGTGGCATTATAGTGCATGAGCCTATCAGTTATAGGTTAGCCAGAAAAAACTTAGGTTTTAGCTTTGCAACACTTTGGAGATCCGCCACCTCTGATGACCAATTTAACCTCTGTTAGGTGCTGCATATACATGTAGGCCTATATCTTGTTGTCTGGACTCTTGGATACCATTGATCGTCTCAACTAGCTCTGTCCAATAGGCCTATCAATGGTATGGTTCAGTCCGATGGACTGCATGCGATTTCGGAAGGCGGTTTTGCTAAGAACGTAGGCCTATATAGGCCTACCATCGCGCACTAGAATTGTAGGCCTACGGGTATAGCCTACAGAAGTTCTCAGATCATAGATTAGGTTCTCTTGTTCTACACTTTTCTTCTGCGTACCTTTGTAGTTTATCATCATCATTGTTATCATAAAAATTCGTTATCATCGCATTCACTATCATCGTCATCACTAGCAGCTGCTGCTCACGACTGCAGTAGGCCTAAGCATCTAGAACCTTCATGACAAGAACTTACTACTTATAGGCCTACGACTGATCAGGTAACACCATCGATCAGTCATGCGACAATATATATACCTACACGTTTTTCCCAGCACGTGAAGATTCACAGGCCTGAAACGCAAAGAAGAAATCTAGGCTTACAATTACGAGTTACAGATAGTTTTCGATATGCCATCGACTGATGGTATGTGTATTGGTGCTATAACAATCGCAAGATTACATTGGTCACGAAGAATACAGAAAAAATCAGAGGACGACTTGTTCGAGCTGTTTCCCCGGAGATATTATAGAAGCCACGTGGGTCGATATGACATGATACGCACATGAGTTGGTGACCACCTCACTCAACCAACCGGCTTCACTTCATTAACCGTAATCAGTTTTATAGATATAAAGCATTGGAATGTCTCGAGAGCCGAGTGTGTACGAACTCTATAGGCCCTGTTATTCTATTAACAATATGTTCGTGAGTCAGAAATTAGTTGCGCTGGGCATTTGAGTCCGGGAACCTGCCCAGGTAGTCTAGCTATGCGCAGCTTAAAGTTCAGTTTCGTAATCGTGAGCTCCACATTTCTAAAGCGTAATTAAGCCTACTCTATGCTATGCATAGGCACCACCAGAACAGCGCTGTGTCGTATCCGAGTAGGCCTATACCATGCCCAGCGGAAGTAATTAACTGACCAGATGAATTGATCTCTATTGAAGATTGCTTTCTGCAGTGCGAATCCTGCCAGAATTATCGCTTTAAAAGGGAAAATAATAAGCATGATAACAGATAGTCCCCGAAACCACCGCCGCTAAGCCCCAAGTCGCAATCAGTCGCTAAGCTACCGACTGTTAGCGACTTCGTTCACTTAATACTTTGCGTCTAACAATCGGTCGATGACGACTCGATGTAGGATCACCAGTTATTTACTTACTAGCTGCCCGAGTGGTGTCTGTTACGTTACATGACGTCAAGCAATAGGCTAGTGTTTCATGTAGGCCTAGGCCTATTGATGTTGAACGGAAGAAGGTCAACTCCCTCTCCTCATAGAACCAATTTGACTCTCATGATCCGTTACAATTATAAACTGTACTGTAGCCTAATATAGGCCTAACCAGCAGCAAGTGAAGTCATTGCAGCGTGTTAAACTCTCTAGTGCTCTAGCCTACTGCCCTACTCTAGGCCTTCTGAAATTGTCCATATGGTGTATGCCACATTCATCCCATACAAAATCTACAGTAGGCCTACAGATACATACAAAAAATTCAAGAAATGCATCAGATAATGAAGTTCCATAGGCCTATAGGTGTTTGTTGTAGCTAATTAATAAGGAGATCCGTAAAAATGATCTACTTTGCACCCTCCTTCCCATTGTGCGTAGTTGGCATACGCTTGTCCCTCTTTTCAGACAAACCGCCCTCCAGCGGACTACAATTTAAAGGTCTAGATTAAGCTACCCTGTTCATTTTGCAAGGCTAGCAATAATGGACCATCTATAGGCCTATAGTAATTTTATATTGCCGTGAGTCAACGTTGCAAGGACAGTAGGCTATGCCGTTGACTTTATACATAATTATTAGTGTTTAGGGCTTATGCACAGGCTCCCTGAAATTACTACATACCAAATTTAGATGCGGACATCCGCAATCGCATAACCTTCGCACTCCTCTGTTCCGAATCTGGATGACCTCTCTTACCATTTGCGAACATCGCTTACGGGTGACTCCAAGTAACTCCACGCTCAACGTTGCCCGTATACCAATCTATGTCACAAAGCATTTGCTTGGAAGATTGTTCTACACCACCATATTATATAGAACCCACACTGGAGAAAAGCCATACAAGTGTAATTTATGTTACAAAGAATGTGCACAGAAGACTTCTCTGGAACGCCATAAAAGAACCTACAATGTAAAAAAAAAACAATTTGCAATTTATGTCACAATTAAGGCATATGCATATAAGAGTAACCTAGACCACCACATAAGAACCCACACTGGAGAAAAGCCATAATTATCTGAAAGTGAAACCGGTCAACCGCCACTGATAGATAAATGGATTAATCCAGTGTGACTGTGTCACTTAAATACCCAACCATGGGTGCTGCGACAGCGGCGGCACCCTGCAGGGATTCCCGTAAACCTGGTCTAAGGGTGCCTCGCTCTGAAAAAGGTTGAAAACCTATCTTGTATTAATCAATATGGAATGGATGATTGCAGGCTGAACGAGCACTGCAGTGCAGTCTCGGACTTATTAGTCGTTTGTTTTATTCGTGTGGCAAACACTCGCGTGCGTCTGTAGGCTAACCTTAATGCACATTAACATTTCAGAGTCATCGGTCTGTCACTACGGTAGGCGGTAAAATACATTGCATTATTAGGAAACTACTGCACATACCGGATTACTCAAGAAATCGATAACAAATCGGTAAGCCAGTAGACAGGTCTATGAGAGTCGAGCGACTTAGTCAGTTGATAAGCACGTGACTTAGTCGACTAAGTTGCTAAGTCAATCGCTAACTCATAAGCCAAGGCAGTCGAATGATTCCGGGGACTAATAGCAGAACTCCCTTTAAAGCTAAAAATGTGAGAAAGTGGGACAACGGTCATGGAAAACTAAGAAAAGGAAGCGCAGAGAGCAAGAAGTTAAGGAAGAGGTGGAACCTGCGTCCGTTCCGTATCCGCTGGGAACTTAATTTAGGTCTAATATTAGGCCTATGCTTCTATCGGTTAAGATCCGTTCATCGGAATAGCCTCGGCTCTGTATAGCCTATATATACCTCGATCCGAGCTCTTCAGACCCTTGCTCCGTATAGGCTACATCCCTACTTTTCATCTTCAGTAGGCCACTGTAATAGCGTCTGCCTCTCTGTGAGTGATTTAGGACAGGGCTCTTTAACATCGCTGTAGCCTAATAGACTACAACTTACAAGGCTGAATGGAGAGAGGCTGCGATTAAAATTAGGTCACACGATTAAAAATGAACTCTCTTCCCCTGGATTAATGAAGCCGCTGCGGATAGACATGCAGTAATTTCTTCCGGCTATATCCATGACAGTTAGGTAGGTCATGTTTAGGTCTACCGTCTACGTACGTTACAAGAAAAGCAGTCCCTAATTAAGCTACCATGTGGCAGCCATGGGCATAAAGTGTTAGCGACTTCATTTTCTTAGCCTCGGCATATGAAGGCGGGTGGCCAGTCCTCTGTCTGTCTGTCTGTCTCTGTCTCTGTCTCTGTCTCTGTCTCTCTCTCATCTTGCGCACTCATTATGGAGTCGCAGGTGGAGCAGAAATCTCGACAGAAATTTCTGCCCTGGCGAGAATTTGAACCCCGACCTCAAGGTTGACAGTTCACTGAGTTCAGCACACTAAGTCACTAACCACTGGATTATTGTGCACTCCCTCGTACGTTAATAAACTAGTAGGCCTAATAACCCTGCCAGAAATTCTGTGGGCAACAGATAAAACCCATATGGGCTCGAAACGGGTCCTATTCCTATTTGGAATATGAACTCATTGGACCCAATGTTATTCTGACAGAAAGCCGGATTTTGTTGCCCAAATTTACCCAATTTGAATAAAAACAAGTTAGTCATCTATAGGTAGCCTATACATGTATAGGCCTACACGCGCCGTAAATCTATCAGAAACTGAAACTGTATTTGGCGAGCATGCATCTGGTTAAGGCGCCTATGAAGTCCAATCTAATGATGCACTTCTGTGATTCATTGTCCTCTGTAGGAGATCTATTTGTCAGCTTCCGTCAAGAGTCGCACGTAACGAGCCACCGCAGGTTAATATTTGTCTCTCTACCATCCACCACCCACACACACACCCACCCACCCACGGATGCGAGGCATTATTCGGGCACCTGCTTGTCCCTCGTACGTTGTCATCGCTTGACAGCCGTCACGTGGTCTCTGACGTCTGTCCGTTCGTTCGACTTAACTGCGGCGAAAGGCGCTCTTAATGCCAGATGGGTTCTGATCGGAGCAGGACGAGTGGTGTTCATGGCGACCTTCTTTAACTTATTTGATTAGTTTCTGTAGATATATTCGACCATCTGAGCGTCGTAAGTTGCTAAGACGATGACTCTTGGTCAGCTTTTGCTTCTTGTGTCGGTCGTGGGACTGGTTGGGGCCTGGAACTGTGGATCGGAGTTCGGAGACGTCTCCTCCAGAACGGTTCGCGCGGTCGCCGTCTTCGAAGGTCGCGCGAAACGACGTCTCTCCCTGCGAACGGGCAATGGCAGCAGCGGTGGCATTGACCCGGTTGCCCAGGTCGTCTTCCGAGTTGAGAGGGTCTTGAAGGGGGATCTCCAAGGAGTGGCCCTGTCATCTAGAACTAATAGCAGCAACAGCAGCCGAGGAGCGCTGGTTGCTGTGGGATTCTTTGAAAACAGAGAAGACCCTGGTAGATGCACGGGGTCATTGGAGTCCGTCCAGGTCGGAGCTTCATACATAGTCTTCGTTGGCAATCGGACTTCATCCAAAGGCCAGCCTACCACTTCGCAGGGCCTGTGGAGCATAGCCAGCAGAAAGAAGCAGATTCCGTCTTTCGTGATTTCTGGTCGGCCAGAACTGACCACTCCAGAGGTCATCAGGATCGTTCAGAGTTACAATTGCTCAAAATGTGGCAAGTAATACCTGATTTGATCTTTGGCCCTCTTTGGGTTTATCTTACCTGGATAGAACAGAACCTTCTCTTTATAGAAACTATTTAATTAGATAACTACATAAATAATTAAAAAGTAACAATTCACAACTTTATAATATTACAGATCATAAATTTTATGTAATGCATTCTCAAATGAGTTGCAATGGCAGGGCAGAAGTCAGCAACTGTGAGTTTGACCAGAATTAAGGCTTGTGCACTGTGTGCAGGACCGCATTAAGGGTAGTGAGGGCCTGGGTCTGTGATTAACTTCCAGAGGCCTCCCTCTGACAACCACCGGTCCACCATGTACATATGGCATGTACATTAGGGTGGTTCACAAAAACAAAGTTCAAGCTAGAAACCAGGGCACCCTCTCAGTTTGTTAGACCTGTCAATAGTATTATTGAGATAAAATTTCAGCATCTTATTCCAGCTGGAAGATGGTGCTCAATGACATAGAAATATTACCATATAGTAGCATTAGCGGTAAATCTTGATGTCGTATAACGTGGTCAACAACTCAACATTTGTCATGGAGATGAGTTTCAAATAGTTTCTGTTGTGTTATACTTACTTACTTACTGGTATTTTGAACAAAGTGTAAAGTTCTTGCTGAAGGTCATGGTGTCTACTTTCTGTGTTTTTGACAGAAATTTTTAATAAGTGAATTTTTAAATTTATCATTTGCCAATTAAATTTAAGAGCTAATATTTAACACTTTAACTGTGCCGAAATTAGTCTGTGGGACAGAATACAATGAATCCATGGCCATTCGAAATCTTCTGGAGTTGTGGAAACTCACTGACAAGGTTCAAACCTTGAGCTTTGATAACTGTCAACACTGAGCTCTCCAACGGAGTGTGCGTTCTGCTGGGAGACAAGACAGGTTGAGAGCTCCTGTGGTTGGCCTGCCGTCACCATGACATTGTGATGATTTTAGCCAAAGTATTCACCTTGTGCTGCGGTCCATCTAATTCATCGCATATTCCAATCTTCCAGACATATAAAGCTGCTTGGGAAAGTGTGATACAGGACTGAATGTCATATCCGGCACTGAACCATATCATGAAAGAGCACTCAGTTTTCTCAAGAAGTTAACTGAAAGAAAATCAGATCCAGAGATAAGAGGTTACGAACTCATTGAGCTGAAAATGGTTGTCTTGGAAGTTAGACTTCAATAATTCACCGGAAAGCCCTGGGCCAATTCACCATGCAAGTTGGATGGCCACGTTACTGTATGCCATCAAAATCTACCATTTTCGTGATCAACGTGGTGTATTCAATCTAACGAAGAAGAAAGAAACTCAGATTCATGTGCAGCTTTGTTGCCCTTCTTTGCACAAAAGCATGGACAAAGGCCTCACTTGCTGCTGAAGCTCCAGGACAAGATCTGTCACTTTTTATTAATATAAGAAAACACGAGTCAGTTGACCCCGAGATCAGCGCTGCTGCCAGGAAGGCCCTAGAAACCACTTGTGGTACCGGTCAGATGAGGCTGTAGGTCTGGCACTGTTCTCAGACCAACTTCCTGTAACAGATAAGGTTAATATTCTTCACAGAGTAACTGCAAAGCCTGGTGAAAGGAAGGTGAGAGGTGATGCTGCGGTACTGAAGGAGGGGGCTTGCTTGGGTGATTTTGCAACCAAGTGAAAACTGGCACTGCTGTCACACCTGAAGATTAGTGATTACTTTCTTGCATTTCCACAAGAGAAATGTATCTAGAATGAGGATTACAAACAAGGTAGAGAGAGAATTAAGCAGTTGAGAGTGGTGAACGACACGGCTCAGAGGTGTGTGAAGTTATTCGAGGAATTCAACCGACTCATCACCAATAATGAAGAAGAAAAGCAGTGTCTTCTCCAAGTGGTCGTGGCAAATAGGAATGCTATAGGAATGCTATTTGCCTCACAACAACAAAGAAGGCTGTTGTTGACGCAGTGCTTGCAGTTTCTAGACTGTAGCTGGTGTTGAAGTCATAAAACCGGAACAATCGACATTCATGGTCAGAACGATGTTTTTTTAATTTTTGGACATTTCCAATTCTTCAAACCTACTGAAATTTTATGGATCAACCTGACTAACTGTTCTACTATCACATGTGTTGTCAAATTACAGTAAAATTTGATTTATCGTGAAATAAAATACATTTGTACGGGAATGTATGCTCGACGCATTAATTTTCACAATTAGTGTCTTTTATCGGTATCAGGCAAAGTGACACAGTCCGTGAGCACCGTCTTCCCGTTGGAATTGAAAGCTGAAATTATGTCTAAAAAATACTATTGAGAGGTCTAACAAACTGAGAGGGTGCCCTGGTTTCTAGCTTGCACTTTGTTTTTGACCATGCATCTGTGAACCACCCTAATGTACATATCTATAAAATGTAGACCCTCAAAACTGCGTGCCCGGTGCTGCAGCATCCTTAGAGAGTCATTGTGTCATCATTATCATCTCATCATCTTCATCATCCTCATCATCTTTGGCCTGATCTCCCCGAAATCGTTCCAATGTAAAAGTGTCTTATGTTCCATAGTGGGATGCTGAGAGGTTCTCATATCTATCTCTTGGGTTTTGGAGCTGGCAAGAGACTTATCCCAATTTTCTAGACCCAATGCATCACAGGACTTGCTCTTACTTCCTCTTTCATGCCCATGAAAAAGGTGTTACTTCTCTTTCCCATGGTCTTTCCACAGAGCCAACTCACCAGGTTCAAACCCAGTCATTAAATTTTGATGACCAACCAAGCAGGCTATATAATATAACATAGCCATTTTCATGCCATTCCCACATATTATTTTATCTTTCCTCTTCCTTCAGTGAGACTATATGTTATTATGTAGCTAAATGTCCCTGCTTAGGGGTGAAATATAACTCTTCTCTAAATGGGTTCAGTGGCCTCTTGTTGAGAATTGGCTAATTGTAGCCGAGTTTTATTGGTTGCTTTTGCCATCTTCTAACCCCTTGAACCTGGACCTGGTTCCTTATAAAAGTTATAGTCCTTATTATGTTTTCTTGCAGCAGTAATTACATACTTTAACACTTTAATGAAGAGAGTGTACTAAAAGTGACTGGGAAACCAATGCAGTTCGTCGTTAAAGTGTAAGGCTGAGCTAGCAGCAACAACGTGTGAACAACCTTTAAGACAACACTTCAAATTACTTTTAACTGATGTAAGCATCTGTTAGAACTTGATTACCTAACTTTTAAGCTTATAGCCTTATACGCTACTCTTTGCACCATATTCAGAAAATCTTGAAAGCATTTTCTCTTGGCAAGGTAAAATCCAAATTTAATTTCAATAGCTCTGCGGTTTAGGCTTTGAGTGTTGCAGACAAGTCCTCTTGAAATCGATTTGCATCAGTGCTTGTTTGCATTCCACTGCATTAATTTCTTATAAAAGAAACTCAGTGCTAATAAGCAACTTGTGAAAAATTAGAATTTCTCTATTGTAAGGGTGGTTCGTTATAGGCCCTATAATGCCACTATCCTCATTATTATGTTGTTAGCTTCATTTTGGATGTTAAAAAAACCAGTATTTGGAAATCTACTGACTTAATTAATTATTAATTAATTATTGTTCATTCTTGTGCTGTCAAGTTGCATTTTGCCCTGTACCCCAAGTGGTATTTAGTGAGTTAAGGGTGCATTGAACTTTTGGTAATTTATTTCCCTGGCCACCCACTTACTGGTCAGAAGACTTTGACCCAGGCTAATTAGAAATAGAATTTCTGTTATCCGCTCAATGTATCTGTTACTGATGGCTGTGTGTGGAGCCGTTAAACAGCCCAACAGCAGAAGCTAACCGGTGTATTTAGATATTCACCCTAGGCATCAATGTTCAGAAACTCCATATGGCCTCGGGTTTTAGGGGCCCCAAGGGCACTGGCTCCAGCAGTCACATCAATTCATAAAACTGTTCATAAACTCCAGGGATATTTGAGCAGAGGGACAATAACCCCAACTGGTGAGGTGCCCGAAACGTGGTCCCGAGTGGTTCCTGCCCATGTACGGAGACCTCTGAGGACTGCTTCGAGCTGACTTCTCAAGTAATCTGGAAGGTGCTTAATATGCAAGAGACAAAGCAATGCTTGACCCGGTCAGGGACGATCCCTCTTCTCTGTCCAAACCATCTGCAGCTTCCTTCTGCTGGGTCTTCCTTTTTAAAATTTCACGGAGTTGATCTACAATGAAATCAAGGACCGTGTTTAGCAGATGCTTAATCTCCATCTTATTTCTTCACCGTATAAATCTATGTTGTACGTATGTGTGTATGTATCGGAATATTTAGACAGCTCTCAAACTTGCCATTATCCTGACTTAGACTCAGCTGCCTTATTTTACGTAGGCCTCTTGGTCTTTTTAGACTTACCATCTGCACCAATGTGTTTGGTTTGAAGTTAGGTTTGTACAATTCAGTAATTGATGCGACAATAGAAGTCATGAGATTTAATTTGATCAGTGGTAGTTTTATTACAATAATAATATAACAGATTGCATTATGTCCAGACTGCTATAGAGAGGAAAGCAATAATAGTTTGCATTTTTTCACGAGTTCTTTAGCAAAAGGAGATGTACATATATAACATAATATAAGCAGATAATTAAAGATAAGCAAATAAAAATTGTATTTCGAATTTGTTATCTAGTAAAGTTCTAAATAGTTAATTGAGATAAGGTTGCAGTGGTGTCATTTGCCAGGAGGGTTCAGTTATGGACATGAAAGGAAAGTGCTGAAAATCATTGACATGCAATTGCATTGTTTAGGGTTGTGCCTGACCAATTGATGAATGTAAAAAATTTCAGTTTATTCATTGCAAAGACCAAGGAGACCTAATTGTTAGGCAGTAGGACGGCTGGCTGCTACTGTGACATGAGTCATGCAGTAAGCGTGACTATGACAATGCTCGAAGATATTTTTGCTTTGATTTTCTGGAGTCGTGTGGCAACAATTTGTTTTCTTCCGTTGCACTCTGCTCCGGTAGATTACTAATTGGAAAATTAACCGTGCTTTAGGCCAGTTCCATCCTACTCACACTGACACAGGATCAAACATGTTTTCATGCTGAATGTTATTTCATGAGTAGGCGTACAACTTATAATGAATCTAACAATGCACAGGTGAGAGAAGTTAGATCGTGGTTGGGTTGATTTGGCAAATTGCTGTTGTGTACATTCCATTAGATTATTTTGATGATTTTGAGAAATTAAGCAATTTTAATTCTAATTTAAAAAGTCATCAGCTTTCAATTAAGGAATTTTCATTCTAATTAAAAATTCATCAACTTTTAATTTGGCAAAATGTAAATGTAGAACTTTGATAAATTTTAAGCTTGCTTCTAGTATATAATTTTTTTTATTAAATGCAGAATTTGTCCAGGAATCATTCTCACGTTTATTAATGCAGTGATGCATTAGGAGTGTGACTCAGTTATACGATAAGAGAAATAAGGTTCAAGAGGAACTGAAAACGATAGTTACCTGGTAAAACTGAAAACAGATTTAGGGAAATTTCGCCATATTTTTACAGTTGAAAGGATTATTATTTTTTATTTATCAATTTCTAAAATAATTCATGTGCTTAGTGATTGAAAGGATTAGCTACAGTAAATTGGCAGGATTTTTGTATTCTGCCTAGGGGTGTACTGATGTGACTGCTTGGGAGTGCTTGGCACTGGCATCTTGTGGTTTCTGCACTTGGTGGCCGACCACCTTGCTTGGTCTGACCCAGGATGACCTCGGATTAATTCTTTGAAGCTAATTTTCCTTCATTTTAAGACCTGGACCTAGGTGCATCCCTGGCTATCATATTATATGTGTGATGGAGAAAATTATATATATATATATACACACACATAAGTCTATATATATATATATGTATAATTATATATGTATAGAGGTATGCAGAGTGAAAGAGAAATGAGAGACTGACTGGCTGGTAAAGCCAAGGCAATGGGTGGTGGCATCTGGAGTCCGTAATGAACAAGTGTTAAGGTTCAGTGCCGTAAGTGGAATACGGGATTAACCTTCCATCAAATGACCCATCTCATTGCCTTCACTGACAGAGGCTGATGAGGATGTTCAAGTGCATCTGGCAATTCCTGATTCTCCTTTTAGGATTGAAGAATTGCTAAGTTATGAGTGGTCTGCAAACCACACCTGATACAGGTGGTCAGTCCAATGGTAAAGTAGTGTGGTCACCGCTACAACTTCCCTTCAGTCCTTCTGCTGGTGGATCATAAGTTGGCATCCTAGTAAATATACTTGGATTTGATTTAAGAGGCCCAAGCTAGTCACAGATTGTATGTTTATATGGGCAAATTTGGGGGACGTGAAAACAATCTTTTGTAAGCTCCCCGATCTAGAAGTTGAATGATATCATACTGCAGGCTAAAAAGCGGTTCGCAATTGACATTCCAATAAAGAACATTCTATCTATCTATGTTTTCATCAACAAAACACTCAGAATAATTGCTGTACAAAGTCTACCGGATCACAGTCTTTCAGCCGATTATCAGACACATAACAGCTCCCTATTATTAATACCAAACGGATAACTCTTCCCTATCTATGGTTATGCTGACAAGTGATGAAATACCGACATCATTGGCCATACTTGAATGACTCGGCAGCACATAGCCACAGAATTACCACTCCAGTCCTACAGCTGGATAATGTAGAGTTCCTTAAATTCCTTAGGCAACAAGTGGGATAATGGATTGTGTGTCAGTTGGGTCTAATGGGTCAAAACACTTGCAAATAAACCTGTAGGAAACAAAAGCCCTAGGACTAACAAATGTTTATTTCTTCTTGTGTTCACTTTGTAACTTTCCAGGAACTACCGGCAATAAGAAAGTGGACCAAGGTGTTCACACCCGGAGGTCCGTGGCCCATTAATTCTGATACCTGACCAACCAATGGTTTGCCTGAGGCCAGGCATAGACTTCTATGTATTTAGAAGTCTATGGGCCAGGCTAGGTCCAAGAATACTAGAATCTCAGTTAAGACTCCATGACTGGGCCTTTATGATCAGAAGTCTGGATGGTAGACTGAGCTGCTAGGTGGGGTGCTGTGTTCTGATGGAGTTCGGGTATCAGCTGAAGGTGTGATTAGGTTAATGGAGCTTAAACTTTGGTCTACAGGATTTTCGCTGGTCTGGTTCTAGTTTGTCCTGGATGTATGTGCATCTGTCTTCATTCAGCCTCTACGGTTCTCTGATGTTCTGTCTGTGCATTGGCAGACACTACCTCGCATGCATAATTAAGTTTCTAATATTCCTTAATGCTTCTGAGCAGCAGCTGCTGCTTCTGTGCTCTTCAGAAGGGGAAACGTTTTCTGCAGAACGTGGTATCTTTTGCAATAGATTTTGTGTAGGTGTAAGCGTCGTTCTTAGAATAGCTTGAAGAAAACATATAAAATCCTGGTCTGTGTAGCTGTTAACAACCTATTTTAAGACCTAATCTGGCTCTTATCAGAGTCAGTGATAGATAAATTTGTATTGGTAAAGATTCAAAGCAGCTAATAGACATAGGCAGGGTGATGTAGAGGGAGACAGACACACAGACGAGGTGCACAGCCATGTAGACCAGATATGATGTAATAAATGGATTAGATTAAAGGCAATCATAGAACTGGTGGTGAGCCTCATCAAAGCCTGGAGCCATCGCGGCCCAGGGACTCAAGACGAGCTGCGAGCTGCGTAGGCAGATGAAGCAAGCTGCATACCAAGTGAAGTTTATTGGTGTTTAATCTAAAGTTTGAAAAAATCTGCTAGGTTATCAGAAAGTAGAGGTTCACCTGGTTCATCTTTGTTGTGGATAATAACCTGACTGAATTTTTATGCTGCTGTATATAGACAGAAAGATAGAAATATTGAGTAGCAGACCAAAGGAGAAGCTAACAACTGTAAAGCCATAATGTTCTTTTACAGTAGTTGCATTCTTTCTGGTATGGGTATCAAAGCACCCAGAAGATGATTGTTTGATGCAGTATTATGTATGTATTATGTATGTGTAGACATACCTATGTGTCAGTAGCCAAGCCATTTGCAAAGATACAGACATGAACTGTCATTTTTTGACAGTTAATTAGTTTAACATGATATTAATAAGTGTTTTTTAAATTAATTTTTTAACAAGTGGTAACTACCTGAGTGAAGGAGGGATCTATTGCTGAGCTGCATTATGGAAACACAGAAAACCTTTGAAATTCACTCTAAAAACTAGTTTTTTATTTAATGCAAATGTTTTGTGCAAGTTCATTGTGAAGACAACTCCTTTCCCATAGATAATTAATTGCTCCTGGAAGGATGATAAAAGATTCAATGTGTAATTAACGAGATTTATATTGGTGAAGGTTCCTTCATCCAGATTTTCTTACGGCTTGATAACTGATGGCTATTCAGCCCACTGATCATTGGCATGGACATTCTGTAAATCCAGAGCTGTCTCAATGATTAATGAAATTTAATAATGATATTTTAGGTAAATTTATAACGAACACCAGGTGACACTGCACTATGACTCCTTGGCATAACGAGATGAAAATAAGCATTTCATGTTTCTTTTCTTCAGTCACTTTTACTTACAGAGTAGCCTAAAGTATTTGCCACAAGTTGGAATTGGAGTCAATGTAAATATAGAGATACCTACTGAAATGGAAAGAGATTAGTCATGGTTGCTGTTGTGGTCAGTCATTAAAACTGGAGTTGTTAATTGTAGCAAGAGAGCCAAAGTCTCGGCTTTCGAGCACAAAGGTCTCCCTAGACATTGGTGAAAAGTTGCAGCTTCATTGTCGGACCATGGGCCAACCCATTTCAGTGGTGACGTGGTTTAAAGATGGAACTCCACTGGTACATGACAGTCGTCGACAGATACGACACAGCAAGTGAGTTACTGCATTTACACTCTTTGGACAAACACAGTAGCCACTCTCATGGCTGGATGGCTAACCTGAATGGACTTTCTCATGGTTGACTGGCTAACCAGAGTGACCTTTTTCATGGTTGACTGGCTAACCAGAGTGACCTTTTTCATGGTTAACTGGCTAACCAGAATGGACTTTTCTCATGACTGACAGGATAACCAGAGTGACCTTTCTCATGGTTGACTGGCTAACCAGAATGAACTTTCTCATGGTTGACTGGCTAACTCTAATGGACTTTGTACTGGTTGATTGTCTATCCAAAGTGGCCTTTTTCATGGTTGACTGGCTAACCAGAGAGGCCTTTATCGTGTTTGGCTAGTGCGAACTGTCTGACTATCACATTTGTCTTGTTAACTCTTCTGTGACTTCACCTACCACATCTTCTTAGTCGTTGATTTGTAGTATATTTGAGTTAATATCCAAACTACATTAGTTTAATGTATATAGGTAACTGAAGATTTTGGTAATGCCTCATAAGTACCTCTTAGAGGCTTTCTCTCTTAAAATAAATGATGCTAAAGTTTCTTTTGAAGAAGTTCATCTGTAGCCAAATATTATTAAAATACACCGGAAACCCATGATAATATACTGTCTTTGGGAGCACTATGAGTTGCCCAATAATGAAGTGATGTTATAGTGAGTTTATTTGCTGTAGCTGAATGAATTTGGGATGTATGTCTATTCTGTTATATCAGAATTATGTTATAATAAGCCTATTATAATGAGTTTCTGGTGTATCTGGAAAAATTACAACATTTTCGGCTATTTGCTAATCTTATAAGTTATAACATATGCTAATACTACCTTACTTGTAGATTTGGTCCAACTGCTACTTTAGTTCTTTAGTAATTCTGCCGGATTTATGTCCTTGATTAAACATTAAGCTTTGCCATGTATGGCAAAGATGTATACATGTCTTGGTCAGAAGAAGAAAGTGTGCATTTGTTTGAGATTTTGTTTTCTGACGTTATTCCTTTCAGTCTTTGCTTCTTGCAGGCGGAGTTCCAGGCTGCGAATCAAAGAGGTGTCTGGAATGGACTTTGGCGTTTACCAGTGCATTGCTAGGAACGTTCTGGGCATATCCAATGTTTCCAGCTGCACTGTCTCGGTGAAGACACAGGGTAAGTGATCCATTTCTTTGCAAATCATTCAGGTTATGTCATAAAAACAAGGCGCTTGGTTACCGAGATTCTCATATTTGTGGCAGCTCCCAGTCCAACTACGGCTAAATAAGACTTACAGAGATTCTCATATTTGTGGCAGCTCCCAGTCCAACTATGGCTAAATAAGACTTACTGAGATTCTCATATTTGTGGCAGCTTCCAGTCCAACTACGGCTAAATAAGACTTACAGAGATTCTCATATTTGTGGCAGCTCCCAGTCCAACTACGGCTAAATAAGACTTACCGAGATTCTCATATTTTGTGGCAGCTCCCAGTCCAACTACGGCTAAATAAGACTTACCGAGATTCTCATATTTGTGGCAGCTCCCAGTCCAACTATGGCTAAATAAGACAGTCTTTAAGTTTCAAAAGAACGTAGTGGTACAACATCTAGGCACTAGGCGGAGCGCAACAGCCCAGGTCCTCGGGCCAGCAACTGAAAAAGAGCGCCGCTGCGTAATAGTATGCTAGTCTGCGAGCAAGAGACTAACAGTTCATCTTGATCAGCTGATTGGAGAGCAGATCACTTAGCCCCTCCATAAATTCCACGATGCAAACGCATGAATGAAGATGAATAGAGTCGGATTCTGACGTCTGCATTTTAGATGCCTTCATTTTGTACAGGGTCAATCATCGGATAATGATTTCCATTCTCGTTCACTGTAAATTCTAAAGTCTTAGCAAAAGTGGCCCATCAGCTGATACCCTGATAAAAAGCACCATCTTGTCTTAAAGATGTGGTTGATTAACCTGAAGACTCAATAAACAACGCTTAAAAAGGCTAATTGAACAGAGGGAGGATTTTGTCCAAGGGGGGATCATGTCCTACTCAGAATTGGGGGTGGGTGGATTATGTGTGGGTGTTATGTCCTACAACCTTCTATGTGTCTATGTGTCTCTTTGCCTGTTTGTCTGTATTTCTGTCACTGTGTTGTCCAAGGTTGTCAGTCTACCTATCTCTCTCTTTTCACAGATTATAAGGTTCTTGTCAAAACTTGTGTGATGTCTATATCACCCAAAGTTTGAAAGGTTGTTTGGAGAATTATTAGCCAAACCTAACACTGCCAAAGGCAACATTGAAGCACAGAGTAACAGAGACAGACAGTCAAACAGACAGATAGAGAAGGCCTAAGAAACAGACCAACAGATTGAGAAGAACACAAAGACACAGATTAGCAGAGAGGCATACAGTCAGACACAGATACGGATGAGTGGGTGGACGGAGAAGAGAAGAATGGAGAAGAATAGGATTAATTAACCAAGAGACAAATGGACAGACAGATGCCTAATTAACCAATTCTAAGTTGTATAAAACAATACATATTTATATGCCAATAAATTATGTATGACAATTTGCATATATATATATACTAATTGAGTATAAGTTTTATAAAGCAATATATATTTATTTGCAAATAAATAATGTATGACAATTTGTATGCAGATATGTATATATGTGCACATTATATATATATATATATATATATATATATATATATATATATATATACGTATGTATATATTTCAATTTTCTGTATTATGATATGCGTTTGCTCGTAATCCAGTCTCTTATTGGTGCCAAGCAGATATTACCCAAGGTGAACCTGGTATGGGCCAAGTTTTATGAAATCGATTAGCAGAGACTGACTAGACAGACTGCACAACCAGATAGCTCAGCTGCCAGGCCCATGAAGTTCACCTTGCTGCCAACTAGTTTGCTCTGGTCACACTTTATATAGCTTTATATGATGCCATTAAACTTTAAATACACACACACACATACCCACACACACACACACACCACGCTCGCACACACACCCTTGTATAATGGATTCAGCCACTCTGGCTAGTGTGCATGTAATTGTATCTAAGGAGTTCAGTCTAATTGTGTAAAGTAGGTCTGTGTTATTTGAAATTGCATGGATATATGATATGGTGTGAAGAGCAGGTGGCTGTAACTTAGAAAATTGTTTACACTTGTTTTAATTTTAGCCCTTACCCTACTTTTGTAGACTCAGGCCTTTCAAATTGATCTGTATGAGCTATAAGCTGAATAGAGAAGTGTGGCTAGCTGATAGTTGCAGTGTGTTAATGCATTCTTGCCAATTAGTGTTTCTGGGTTAAGTGGAGACTATGGCACACATTGAATTGTCTTGTAATTGGAGTCTGGGTCCACCTGATCCCCAGAGAAAGAATATGCTGGAAACAAGCGCACATGGATCTTATATATATATATATATATATATTCATTCATTCATTCATATCGAGCATTTAGTATATGAGAATATATATTGTAAGTAAGTACATACAGAAAATACAGAAAATACATAAAGAAAATACATCATAAGCCAGTTGTCTATTGAGCATTCCTGAAAAGAAACAAATAAACATACATGGATCAATATGGAAGACATCCTCTTTGAAAATACATCATAAGTGTTGAGCATTTCTGAATAGAAATCAAAACATCCCAGCTTTTTTAGAGATAATGTCCACTTGCTAACAAATTAGGCCACAAATCCGAAAAATTATATTTCTATATACTGATGATCTTCATCTCAACATGTCAGGAGAATACCAGTTTTCTTCAGTCACACAGAGGATGTAGCATTTGATTAGAGTTTCTGTTTGACAATGTTTTTTATATTTATCAATTAAGTAATTAATTTCTGTGTTTTTTATTTTGAAACAAGATCTGTTTCACCTTTAGTTTGAAGTGAATAGCAGAAATGTTTTTTGTCTTTAAGAAACTTTGACTTCACAGGGTGACTTTCATGATCAAACGGGGCAGTGGGACAAAGTTGCCCCACGGTAAATTGTTTCTCAAAGGTCAACATTTGAAATTCGGTGTAGGTGAGGTTTTTGGTTTTTCAAGGTCGTGGTTCGAAGAAACAGAGGGGGCGGACCTGGAATCTGATGCCATTTAGTCAAGTTTCCACAGGAAACTCAGATGAATTAAATCAAGTGTTGATCAGTAGCAGAGTCAAAATAATGTGTTACTGTTCTTAAGTAGATGTAGTAAAACATTTACTTGAACAGAATTTTGTTGCTGTACTCTGTTACAAATCCCACCAGGGCAAACACTTGTTTTGAGATTTCTGCTTAACATGTGCCCCCTACCCCTGAGGAAACTGATCCATGAGATAAGAGTACACTCACCTTGAACCTGCTGGTGGAAAGATCAAGTTGCAAGGGAGACAACTGACCACCTACTATACTGCTTGGCAGTATAGCAGGTGCATGGTCAGAGCAGGGAATCCTATGGTATCTGAGAATTTATAAAGCGCGTCTTACAGTAATAGCTATTCAGAGGCGCTCTCAGCGTGATCAATGAGATCCGATCCATTGAGCTGCGAATTTAGCCATAACATTTTAGTGCGCATATTTAGAGGCATATCATTGATATATCAATCCGTATTAAGATTTTAGTCGGGGTCCCACCCTCATCCCTTCGTTGCTTGAAGACTTTCTTATTTCCTTCAAGCTGTCACGCTGAGCGCCGGAGCCCGACTTAAAAAATCTTACTACGGATTGATATATCAATGATATGCCTCTAAATATGCGCACTAAAATGTTATGGCTAAATTCGCAGCTCAATGGATCGGATCTCATTATTTGTCATGCTTTGTGTAAGTCAGATATTCTCGAGTGCTGATATGAATAGTTATTAATGTGTTGAAGTTTGTTTCAAAATATTATTCTATGCCAGTTTTGCCAGAATTCTGTGTGCCAAAAGACTAATTTTTATGGTCAGGAAGTATTCTAGCCCATTGGGCTGACACCTTTGATTGGAAGGGGGGCTGTGGTTTGACACCTTTGATTGGAAGGGGGGCTGTGGTTTGACACCTTTGATTGGAAGGGGGGCTGTGGTTTGACACCTTTGATTTGGAAGGGGGAGGCTGTGGTTTGACATAGGTCAGATTACTTTCTCTTAGTCTGTGTTCCAAAAAGGTCAAAGTCAGCAGGGTAACATAAATTTCAGACCTCCCCACTGGTTTATGTAAATGTTCCTCTTGGGTCCTATTACACAATGTATGGGCTTCTGAGTGGTTCACGATTTGTTATCTGTGCCTCTAGTTAACTGCAGTTCCTCTGTGTGTGTGTGTGTGTGTGTGTGTGTGTGTGTGTGTGTGTGTGTGCCTGTGTGTGTGTGTGTGTGTGTGTGTGTGTGTGCCTGTGTGTGTGTGTGTGTGTATTAGTGCTGCGGAAGTTAATGATTAGTTAATCGATTAATCGTTAATTAATTTTAACAATTATATTTATTTTTAACTTAATTTATTGAAGACCGCTTGTTATATTCGATAAGGTACCCTGGTATTGTCAACAAAACACGTTGCTCACTAGAACCTAGCAGTGTTAACTTAACATGCTGGTTTGTTTACGCAATTGGTCGAAAAAAGATTTTTGAACTGAAAAACGTACACAAAACTACTAACATGAACAAATAACTGCTATGTAACTACTAACTAGCAATAAATATTAAAAATACTATTTAGAGATAGACAATGAAATGAATAATGTTAATTTTGTATTTGTCCTTACTTTAATGTTAATTTTGTATTTGTCCTTACTTATTGGAGAATACATTTTATCACGATTAACTATTAATTAATCGTTAATTCTTAGATAGTTAACTATTAAAAAATTAATCGTTAACAGCCCTTATATATATATATATATATATATATATATATATATATATAATGTATGTATATATATTTATTTATTCATTCCATATATTCTATACATAGGTATATACATGTGCGCCACTGGTAATGTTTTGGGTGATATGAACAGTCTGATGGATGCTTACAATCATTAGATGTATTTTTTTGGAGAGGTCTGCCAGGATTGTCTTATCTTCATGATTGTTTGGCGTTAGTCAGGGTCGTGCATATGACAGGCGGAAGTTGATCTTTCACAGAATGTTTTTAGGGTTGGACTGTTATCGAAAATGACAAGTTGCCAATGGCAATTTAGAAATTGCCTACTTGCATGTCTCTCTGAATGTTCTTCTGTCTCTCTGTATGTTCTTCTGTCGCTCTTTATGTTCTTCTGTCTCTTTATATGTTCTTCTGCCTCTCTGTTTTTTCTTCTGAATTTGTGTACACTTGTTTATTTATCTGCTTGTGTGCAATTGTGTTGGAAGTATGCGTGCATACATCTGTGAGCATGTCTCTTGGGTTGCTTGCACAAATGTGTGCATTAGTCTGGATGTTTGCTTGTATGCATCACTGGAAACAAATGGACGAAACATAAAATTCATGAAATAATTATTGTTTCAGATCTGCATTTCAACATGTTTTTCAACTTCAGTTTGTAACTACTTTTTAGAATTTAACTCTGTTAAAAAATCTGTTAAAAACAAAGAAACAGTGGACAAACATTAGACACAATTCAAAACATTTCAGGTTGATCCTAGTGCTTGTCCAGTATTTCTATCTTTTTGACAGTTCTTATAACTGACATTTGATAGTAGCAAGAGGAGAATCTGAAACTGGTTCCTTGATATAGCTGATTAAAACCATCCTTTCCATGTTTCCAGAAATGCCTACTGAGAAACCGCATGCCGTGCTCTGTGCCGACCATAACTACTGCCTGAACGGAGGCATTTGCTTCCTTCTGACACCTCTGAATATCACGTTTTGTCAGTAAGTTTGCAGAACTAATTGAGTAGTGACACTTTTACATCATTAGCAAGTCAGACAGCTGTTTGCGGTCTGTAAGAGCATTAGTTTCGCAACATTCTTTCTTTTTCTGTAGAACGTTTTCATATCAATTCTAGGATAATTCTGTCAAACTATTACTTTGCCGAGTGTGTATTTGATGATGGCAGGTATTGATTTGTTTCGAGAACCTGGGGCCAGCTGCTGACTGTGGGAAACACCTTTTATCCCACTCGTTACAGAATAAACCACAGAAGTGGGGTATAGGTGGAATCCTAGATCCATATGCAGTCAATGAAATAGTTTACTGATGGGCGGTTTGTGTGCTACTTATGTCCTTCCAATGTTTCGGTATGGGAATATAGATGCCTATGCAAGTGAGATGGTGGATTGGTGCTTTGAACCTGATGCTGGCAAGCTCAGTGAAGCTTCAGCTAGGTCAAGAGCTGTTAGTAATTAGTTGAGCCAGATTAGTCCCTCATTTTTTTGCAGTTTATGAGTAGCTATGTATGTTGGGTGGTTAAAAGATGTCCTGTAGTTGGGCTGTCATGCTGAGAGCGCCTCTGAAATCTGAATAGCTAGTACTGTAAGCGGCGCTTTACAAATTCTCAGATACGATACGACATGATACGATACGAGTTGAGATTCCTTCATACTCGAGACTTTTTAAATCCTGAGAAGTTTCTATGGAGCCATGTTGACAAGTGGTGCATAATGACACTTGCCTGTGCCTTTTTTAGTTTAATTCATTAAATATTGACAATTTGATCAAGTTATTTCATGCAGGATTCCCACATTTCATTTGCATTTTCTTGTCTGATATAGTGCAGTAGAGTGTCGTGCAGGTCTGATTCGGTTGGAAGGCTGTTTAGGTTTTGTCAAAGTAAATCTATGTACTTAACTGTCAGGTGACGTGATTGTGTAGGTGCAAGATTGGCTTTGAAGGCAAGAGATGTGAAGAGAAGCATACAGGAATCAATGCTGTTCGAGCCTTTGCAGAAGCTCCCAGTAAGTGACTTTCTTCTTTCTTCTGCACTGTATAATGTTGGCATTGATGTAATTATAGTTATTCTTTTACTATCCTGTCTTTCTAATCATCATCGATGTCATTGTCTTCACTTTCCTTTTCATGTTTTGATCTTAGCATCTTTTTTATCACCTTGATTATTGATGGATCTTTCGACATGTAGCATTAGTTGATTGTTTCTTAATTTGTTATGAGAATTGATTCGTTATAGAAATAAATAAGGTTCGAATATTGAAATGATAAAATTATGTATCATGCTTTACAGCAAGAGCGTCTAATCCTAGGGTAATGAAGTACGACGTGCCACTGAAATTTCTGAGAGAAAACAACAAATTTCAGTCATATTCGTAATCTCGAGATTTGTACAGGACCCAAAAACACTGAGTCATGGGAACCAGCTTATTCACAGGCGCTTAGTCAAAGCAAAATCTATAGAGTCAGAGGTCCAAATCCGTTCCAGGTCAAGATCCAAAGGGTCAGGCAGGCAGCCAGTCAGACGGTTAAGGTGGATGGTGCTTAGAATGGAAACGGCAAGGGAGGTAAGGGGTAGAGGATGGCTGAGGAGGATATGATTTGTAAAAGAGCAGTGTTTTCAGTTTTGAGTGAAAGACATGTGGACAGATAGCAAGAGCTGAGGTTTTGGTGAGTTCCTAGGATATCATGGATCAGATATTTGATGTAGTTCTGGTGGGAGTTTGTTCCAGAGAGGTGGAACAGCTATGGCTATGGAGCTATTTGAAAATTTTAGTGATGGGTGTCAGAAGGGTGGAGTTGTGTTAACGCGGAAGGGGAGCGGGTTGAGCGAAGTGGTTGGTTTGTGAGTAACTTGAGGGCTGGGAGGATTGAAGTGTGTCATAGATGAGTGACACGATTTTGTATTCTGTTCCTTCTGGTATTTTAAGCCAGTGGAGTGATTTGAGGAACGGATTGATGTGATGGTGTTTGGTGGCTTTAGTGATGGCATGAGCGGAGAGCATGCTGGATAGCTTGAAGGCGGTTTATTTTGGTTCAGAAAGAATGAAGTTTCATGCTGCACTGGCACCAGGGTGACATGGGTGGGGCCACTGGAAATTTAAGTGGAGCCATGCTGCAAATGGTGATGGTGCCAGGATTTGAAGATGGGAAGTGTGAAACCAGTGGTGCTCTCACACTAAGAGGCAGGAAATAGTCCACAGACGAGAAACAGGATGTTATGACCAGTTCATCAGCTGTGGCCAGGGATCAGCCGTGGACGCATTCCTGGCCATTCGTTCCATGCATGGGAGCGTTTGTATCAAGTAGTTTTTGATTTACGTATTTAAATGTAAAGTCAGGTATTGTGCATCATTACATCCAGACATTTGATGCCCATAACTGTCTTTGGTAAGATAGTGGCACATTTATCTGTGTTTTGGTGAGCAGAACTTGCTAGAGGAGTAGTTTTGAGATTGTGGTAATTAGTAGTCCTACTAAGCTTATGAATTTTATGAATAGTATCAAGCCACAGTAGGCCTATATACTAATAATGAAATATGTGATGCCTGTAGCTCTTTTTGCATTTATTGTTAAACATATAATATATCAGTTCATAAAAGGTTATTCTGGCATTCACCAGGTGTCGTGGCTGTGCCACAAGACTGAGAAACTCTCATTTTCATTGTAAAAAGTAAAGCACATGGTAAATATCTGTGTCTTGCCATCGACTAGGTTTTTTATTGTTCTTGAAGCAGAATATAGAATGCATTTTTATCTTATTTTTATAACTCACTGTTTTTGTTTTACTAATATGCATGAATTAGTGATTTCTCCCTATCAACTTAGTGTTTTGTTCCTGCTGAAAACCTTGAGGCTTTTGAAATGCTTGCTAGCAGATTTTTTTATGAAGTTGCAGTGCAGCTTTGTTTTACGCAGTGAGAATCTGGTTGCTCTATTGTTTGATGAGTCCTAATGTTATGGCTTGGTGCATGTTGGTTGTTCAGCCCCAGTTATTTCAGATTCAGATGATATATCAAGCAAGAAATGTGCTATCAGGCTTTAAAATCTTGAAA
Source organism: Aporrectodea caliginosa (assembly GCA_020284085.1). Lineage (NCBI taxonomy): Eukaryota > Metazoa > Annelida > Clitellata > Crassiclitellata > Lumbricidae > Aporrectodea > Aporrectodea caliginosa. The sequence continues at coordinate 1,206,141 of JACEVL010000157.1, read as the reverse complement.
GTAGTTCTGACCCAGTGGAAGATCTCTTTGACTTTGGCCTTGGAATAATTAGCTTTAAATCTGTTGATTTTCCATTCTTCAATTTAATGTGTTAGTAATTAGTGACGCAGTTGGTCAGAAACAGTGAAAATTTTTATCATAAGTTACTTAATTACTTGCTTTTGTATTGAGCTCTTACTTTTTGATTTATTCATTAACAGGTGTAGTTGCCTGCCTTCCATATGGAATGAGAATTCTGATATCATAAGAATAGGGAAATTGTTATGAACACAAATATTGGTGCTGCTTTTGATATTAGTAGCAACAGCGCAGTTGTTGTGTTTCAAGGGCAGGTCAGCAAATACTGTGGAGTATTTTTTAGAGAAAAAAAAACATAATTCTAACAGATGTGGTCTTCTCTCTATATATATATATAATCAACTCAACAAATTGACTTGCACATAATTAGCAGAAATGTGTTTGACTGTATATAGTTAACTTCTTCTGATATATTTCAGAAGATTTGCCCACTGATATTTCTATTCAGTTTTGGTAAATGCATCTAAATGCTTTAAAGTTCATTCAACTTACACTAATTACTTTCAGTGTTATTTTCTATATGAATCTCTTTCATCTTGTATTATGTGCAGATACCTTTAGAACCTGATCTCATAATTTACATGGGACATTTTAACGTATAACACATACGATAATCGTCTTTTAAGGTACTTAGCAGCTGGCTTGAATTTTAGACAGCTTCAGCATCTCATTGCTCTTGACATCTATTTTACTCGACAAAACTTTGTTCTGTTTTTACAATGTTGGCATATACCATTTAGAAATATGCTGGCTGAGGCTTATTGCATGTTGTTCCAGAAATGTTAAGATGATGTATACATTTTTATGCTAACAAGTAAAAATCCCAGAGCCTGTACCACTAAACTGTTTTTATCGAGTCCCGTTCTCAAATGATAAATCGGAAAGGCTTTGAATGAACGCCACATGAGACAGATCTGTCTCATGATTTTTTGGCATCAAACAGACCTGTCTAAAGCTTTGTCTTGCTTAGGGTTATTTGTTGATAATGAGAGTTGGCATTGACCGACCTGTAGCTTGAAATTTTCCATCCAGACACTATTTATCTTTATCGCTGTGTTCCCCAATGGTGGAAATGATATTTGGCTAGGCTTTATATCATAGCTTCCACATTTAAAACATTTGCGAATCACAATGTGCCAATTGTTATTCCCTATAAAAAGGTTTGGAAAGTTTTGGACGACCGGTGTTCTGCTTCACCATCACTCATATTTTGCCACATCACAATGTGATCGTCAAGGTCTGATGATCTTGAACGAAGTCCATCATAGACTTAGACATTGTATCCAAACATGCTCTTTGAAAGTGGTTTTTAGAAGATTTAATAACTGGAGGGAGATGAGCCAAACGCTGCAATAATGTTATGATGTAGGGGTCAACTAGTTGAGCCCATTCCTTGTGTTGTAGGATGGAATGTAGGTTTTAGTCTCCTCAGTGTGTATGGACATTGAAGCGTAGTTCCTTAGTGCCACCAACTGCTGTCATGTATTGTAATGTAATTGAACATTTATATAGCGCCCCTTCAAGATTTCGACTCAGAGGCGCTCTCTGTGCTATCCTATATGAATGAATGTATTATATCAGGAAGCAAAACATGTATGAAAGATACTGGCATATGTGATCCAATGGAGAAAAGGGTCACTTGTTGGGAATTTACTTTGTAATGTTTTTCATAAGCTGACACCTTAAGAGAGTCTTGGGTAACAATTTCAGAACCTTTAGCCCAAACGTTTTGCATTATGTTTTCGAAGAAAAGTAAAATATTAATTGGCGGTAAATTGAAATATCAAAATTCAACCTGGATCTGTCAAATGCGTTAATAACAAAGTTGACCTCAATACCGTATGTGGCATAATGCAGTTTGCAGTAACCTAATCCTGAGGTGCAGAAATCAACATTTACGGTCGTGGGGAAAGGGCATTTTGCGGCTGATCTAGTAAGGCAGAGATTTGGTTTGAGATCTCTACATCACCTGCACCCCTAGCCAAGCTCAGCTATAATGAGTACACTGACCGTTCACTGTTGGTGGGAAGATGAGACAGCGAGGGAGAGGACTGGCCCTATTATGCCAAGGCTAAGAAAATGAAGCCACTAACACTTCATACCCATGGCTGCCTCAGTGCTATAGCTTAAGGGACTGCTCTTATTCTTCTTCTAGTAAGTGACAAATGGTCCGTTTCTTCACTGAGGTCACAAAATAAAAATAAAATTAATGTTTTTATTGTTCATGATTACGATTTTGATGATGGTGGTTATGATGACAGCCGGTGGTAATGATAATTTGTGAAGTAATTCGCTTTGAAGAGCAGTAGAGTCTTTGTAATTCAGCCATTGTAAATAACAGTTGTTGATGTTTGAAAAGTTTGTTGATTTTTGTCTTTCTCTCAACAGAAGCCTTGGAAGATGCTAAATCATTTGATCTGATCCCATTGGCAGCTGGTGCAATGCTGATGAGTGTTGTTCTCTGGCTGTGCATTGTTGCCTTTGCAGTTGAAAGGTAACCAGTCTTTCTGTTTCTCTAATGAAAGTACAGCTTAAATTAGAAGCCATGAAGAATCTGGTATACAATGGAGACGGCGCAAAGGCTTAACCGACCTGTCATGACATTAATACTGGTTTTTCCCACACTGCCTGCTGTCAGAAAATGCCATTTCCTGAGAGATTGACTTTATCCCTAGTTGTCTCAAGAGTCCTTCCGTCTTCAGACTGCATAACACCATTCTTTGTATCTTTGACTAGCTTCCGTGTTGTTGACTGGATCAAATAGATGTGCACTGATTAGGCCACTGATTAGGCCTTTGTTCAAACTGTTGTTGACTATGTTCGTGTTTTTCCTTTATTATGTTTATGCGTACTATTTTAATTAAGATCTGTGAAACAAACTAACTGCACATTTTGATTTCTTTCTTTACTGTGATAGGTTTTCTGTCAGGAACTGTTTTTATGAGTTATAAAGATTAGTTGATCTGTAAAAAGTGAAAATAATAAACAATTTCATCCATGTCAATTGAAAACTGACCAACCACTTGTACTATAGGCCTACTTATTAAGAAAGATAGTTTTTTTTAAAAAATGCTATGGCTCTGCATTTGTTATAAGAGTGGTTTGTAACAACCGAGGCAATTGTAATGGCGAAACTATATACTCTTTGACAACAGTCCATCGAGTTCTGTTTTAATAGGCACCACTAATTTTTTACACTTCAGGTTGTGCACATTTTAACCAATCAGAGAGTCATGTGCAGCCTCGTGGAAGATGATAAATCATGTTTGCTTATGAGAACACCTAAAAGCAGCATGTGCATGTCTGCAATTATATATACACATAAGTATGTATGTTTACATGTGACTATTTATGTAGTGCATTTACAAACCTCACAGATTCACCTAGAGTGCAGTAGGCCTAGTATATACACATGCACACATGAAATTAGATTCAGATACCCAGGTGCACATGCATACATGTATAGCATATAACCTGCTGTCTTTGAAGATTGTGCTGTTTTGTATTTGTCTAATTACCTGAATGTGTTGCTTTAATAGGCGCTGTCGGAAACGGCCTTGGCATCAAAGAACACCAGCCACGTTAACTTGTACATCATCACTTGCCTCCAGACGTTGGCTTGCCAACAACATTTTAAGACTTATTCAGCCAGATGAGGATCTGCTGCAGTATAACGTAAGTCTTGGTCAGATATTCAGTCGACACACGACTTAACACTTTAGCGACGAGCTGCATTTGGTTTCCCAGTCACTTTTGGTACACGCTCGTCATTGAAGTGTTAAATGCATTCATTAGCTTCCTACAGAGGATAAAACATGTTTGATGCAACAGATAAACTTCCTGAAGAGTGTAACAGTTTTTTCTCGGTTCTGTAGCTTCACTACTTGATATTTGGTCATATTCTGCTGAAGAGACGTTAACTGTCAGTCATTTTTAAAATAATGTAATAGATGGATATAGCCTGAGTATATATTCTAAATAAAATTATACAGTACATGTGGAGCTTCTAAGATTCACGACTGTCATCCAATCAGAGAAGGTTTATCTGCAGAGGATTAAGCTGCTGAAGTAACAGGGTTATAAGCAAAGCACCTGATCAACTGTCAGCCATGAAATGTCCGGAATGTTACATTGGAATTGGAAGAATGTGTCATTGGCCTTGGAAATTGCTCTAGTTTTATGGGAATGTGTATCATTGGCCTTAGAAATTGTTGTATTTTTATGGGAATGTGCATCATTGGCCTTGGAAATTGTTATATTTTCCTTGGGAATGTGCATCATTGGCCTTGGAAATTGTTATTTTTCCTTGGGAATGTGCATCATTGGCCTTGGAAATTGTTATTTTTCCTTGGGAATGTGCATCATTGGCCTTGGAAATTGTTATATTTTCCTTGGGAATGTGCATCATTGGCCTTGGAAATTGTTATTTTTCCTTGGGAATGTGCATCATTGGCCTTGGAAATTGTTATATTTTCCTTGGGAATGTGCATCATTGGCCTTGGAAATTGTTATATTTTCCTTGGGAATGTGCATCATTGGCCTTGGAAATTGTTATATTTTCCTTGGGAATGTGCATCATTGGCCTTGGAAATTGTTATTTTTCCTTGGGAATGTGCATCGCTGGCCTTAGAAATTGTTATATATATTCCTTGGGAGTGTGTAAATGTGCTCTGAACTGTATGTAATTACTGTTGCAGTTATTTCCTTCTGGAGCTGAGAAGCGCACAGCATCTACATCCCAGCCCCCAGCAGACACCAGCGCCATGTCAGATTCGCGTGGCAGTGAAGGACAATGTGCCAATGAAGACATTCCACAACGCCTATCAGCATCGTCACTCTTCAAGTTTCTTGTTCCAGATTCTATTAATCGTCGTCAGAGATTGCAGGCTGTCTCTGAGTCCTTTGACTGTGATGATGACGATCCTCTCTAGGTCACGATTGTCAGATAATATGTGCTGTAAATGTTTCTTTGCAGATCAGCTGTACAGATTTTATGGAACTGACTTTTCAGTGACTTATTGCAACAGTTATGACAGTTATTTAATAATTAACGAGTGTGCATAATTATTAGGTGAATAAATTGCAGTGTCATTCCCATAATCGAGTTTGCATTAACTCCTTATTTGTGCTTCAGCATAAAGTGCATATTATCGTTATTACTTATTGTTGTATTTAGAATTAATATTGATTATTATTTTTCCTGGTGTTATTATTACTGCTATTTTTCAGCTTGCAGATGCCTTTAGAAATTAGTCTCGGAAGTAAAGATAGTGAAGCAGCTGTTTTCCTTAATACACTTTCGCTGAGACTGTTGAGAATTGACTGGATATGGAATAGAAGAGTTGGGAGGTGAATGAACTTGTATCTGATGTTCTTTGATCATACACGGTTCTGGTTCTATCTTGCATTTTTATACAGCCACTACTAGCAACAGTGCCTGTCTGAATTCTTCTTTTATGAAGATGTAGTTGACAATAAATGCAATGCATATCATTTACTTTGCTGCTGAGAGCTGCTAGTTGCATACTGCCTAACTCGACAACACTAGAGGGCCATCTTCTTTATTTGTTTGCGGCATGTAATGATGTAGCTACTTTTCTGCTTGGCTTTGTTACTAAGGTTCATAGCATAGCATTGTGTCCTTTAATGTATGCTTGTAAGAAAATGTTGCCATGTTGTCGGTGGATTATGCTAGGACTACTTTTGACATGAATTTTAGACTTGGTTGTTACTGTATATTGTTATTTGTTAACTACTTTCTGTTGCTAACTTTCACATCTTGAATAGAGTCTTTGTAGCTACATATTAGTAATTGGAATTTTAGAGCTTTCAGAAAGAAGCAAAAATATCATTAAATGTTTGCGAGTTAATCTGATGAGTAATAACATGCAACAGAATAGGAGCAGGTGTACCGGCACACATCACTGAATAGCAGACAAAAATGTTCTGGATAAGCAAAATATTGCAATTTTATACAATAAAAGGCTTAGACGCACGCAGACGTGCTCTGTGGCCATTTACTATCATTTATTATTTAAAGCAAGAGACACTTCTGGCGCCATCTCGCGAAAAATATGAGAACAAAATTTCTTTACGCTTGGCCAGTGAGAGGGGCAGGGAACCAGAAAGATAAAGCTTACTTTTATGGCAGTGTATGCTGTACGAACCGCATGTGTGCCCACTTCTGCAGGTTACCTCGACTTGGTCTAAAGGGCAGTGACATAATTTTATGTCAGTGGTAGATGTGAACTCGTGTTCGGTGGCAGTTTTATCTCCGTTAGCTACATGAACTTCTGATACTGCAGTGGCTAGCTGCCAAATCATTAAATATTCACTCTAAAATATGGACAAAGTAATTGCTTTGGACGTGGTGGCTTCGGTATTCGTATAGTAATTATGCTTAACAGGCATTTATAGATAAAAGATCATAAAACTAAGCAAACACGTCAATTATTCATTCATTCATTTATTTATTAATTCATTACGAGAAATTTATTATCGGTGCTTCCAGACAACTACGCAGGCGCTCCCAACCCCAGCGCGGCCAAATAAGACCGTCTTAAGACAAGAGAGGAATGCCTGAGAAGGGGTTCTAGGAAGGGAGCAGAGTGCCAAGGGGAGGCCATACCAAATCGGGGGAACGAACATTATCACCCCTGGACATAATCCCAACCGGACATTATCCCCCGGACATTGTCCCCAGGACATTATCCCCCCCGGACAAATTCCCCCCCCTCTGTGTAAATATCCTATAGTCTGCATGTCATTGATAAACCTTAATTCCCGTTTTTGTTGGCTATTTCATTCAGGTGTAGGCCTAAACTTAAGATCGACTTGTTAATGTCACTCAGTTCAAAAGCAGTACGAAAGTTAAGACTTGCTATAGTGTCAATCGGTGAATCAGTTATAAAGTGAAGACTAGTTAGACTTGGACATAGCAACCGATTTTAGAATTGTTGGCAATTTTCAGCTATGAGACACTTTTGTTAGCAACTAACATACATTAACACATTTTAACTTAAAATTTATATGACACTAACAAGTATTCACTTAATAACTGAAGAACCGATTGACACTATATAACAAGTCTTGGGTTCAATGAAATAAAAATTAATTTAATCAATGCAGCTTCTATTTACGGAAACACTTAAACATCTTATAAATCAAACTTCCATTTAGGACAACCATTATTTTCATCATTTTCCTGCATTTCCGCAAGAATATTATACGATTATATCTTAGACTGGGGGGGATTATGTCCTACCCTGGGGAGGACATTGTCCGGGGGGGACAATAATAATCCCAACCTATCCCTTTTATGATCCAACCAAGGATAATCCCAACCGGACATTATCCCCCCGGACATTGTCCCCAAGGACATTGCCCCCCAATTTGCGTAGGACATTATCCCCCGGACAAAATCCCCCTCTGTGTAAATAGCCTATAGTCTGCATGTCATTGATAAACCTTAGTTGCCGTTTTTGTTGGCTATTTCATTCAGGTGTAGGCCTAAACTTAAGATCGACTTGTTAATGTCACTCAGTTCAAAAGCAGTACGAAAGTTAAGACTTGCTAGTGTCAATCGGTGAATCAGTTATAAAGTGAAGACTAGTTAGACTTGGACATATAGCAACCGATTTTAGAATTGTTGGCAATTTTTCAGCTATGTGACACTTTTGTTAGCAACTAACATACATTAACACGTTTTAACTTAAAATTTATATGACACTAACAAGTATTCACTTAATAACTGAAGAACCGATTGACACTAACAAGTCTTTGGTTCAATGAAATAAAAACTTAATTTAATCAATGCAGCTTCTATTTACGGAAACACTTATACATCTTATAAATCAAACTTCCATTTAGGCCAACCATTATTTTCATCATTTTCCTGCATTTCCGCAAGAATATTATACGATTATATCTTAGACTGGGGGATTATGTCCTACCTTGGGGGGACAATGTCCGAGGACAATGTCCGGGGATTATGTCCAGGGGGGATAATGTCCTACACTCACCAAATCGAGGGGCCAACCACAGAGAAATAAGGCACGGATGGTCCGGGATGGAGAAGAACAAGCCTTCACTAAAACAGGCGTAGGCCAGCATAGGCGATTTTTTTAAGTTGAACCGATCACTTGTGAGGAGCGCCGTCTCCAACAATGACCCCAATGCATAGAACTGTTACGTCGGATATGCTAAGTTTTTGCTAACGCGGCTTTAAGGAGCAGCTGCTGTCTGCTTTGAAATGACCAGATCAACGCCTTCCAAGCGGACTATTGAATAGGCTATCAGCGTTATGTTGAAGCTGAATATACGGAAACAACGCTTCCATTTTGGGCGTCGTTCATTATTGGAAGCAGAAGAAGATCAGTCCCTTAAGCTAGCACTAATTAAAGCAGCCATGGGTATGAAGCGTTAGCGACTTCATTTTCTTAGCCTCGGCATAATGAGGGCGGTTGGCAAGTCCTCTCCCTCGCCGTCTCATCTCTCCACCGACAGTGTACGGTCAGTATAGTCGGCTGAGTTGGCTAGGGGTGCAGATGGAGCAGAAATCTCGAACCAAATTTCTGCCCTGGCAGGGATCTAAACCCCCGACCTCTCGAATGACAGTCCGTCGCGCTAACCACTATGCTATCGAGCACCCCCCAGGCGGCACCAGACATTTTTAAACCAGGGTATAGCCTGGGCAGTCATACAAATAGGCCTAGCCAGTGCAGGGACGGTTTGTGCCCCAAATAAATGCTCGGCAGGGCAAAAATTCTGGCAGGGTAAAGGCTTTTTTACCAGGGCATTTGCCCTGGCATGCCCTGGTGTAGTGCCGCCACTGCCCCCCACCGTTTTTTGACCGTTCATTATTTGACGTACGTAGCGGCGTTTGCACCATTTAGGAGTGAGACCGAATCACAGTAGGCCTATTTATTTATTTATTAAGGTCACTTGTTATAGCGCCCCTGCAAGATTTCTACTCAGAGGCGCTCCCGACTGCAACTTATCGCTCGATATCTGGACAGCCATTTCTTGTGGTCAGTTGGCCAGTGGCTGACAGAAATTGCCAATCTCACGTGATTGACCCGAAATTTGAACCGTGACGAGGCGACAGCTTTAGGTCCAATTACTTGGTCGCGTAATTATAAATTATGTCCTATATTTACGCACCAGATTAACCGCTACCGGTCGATGTAGCTCTTCGCCGTTACCTCGCATATAGTTCCTCTTCCCCCCCCCCCAGCGCCGATCATGGCTGGTCGTTGGATCATGTCAACGCTGAACAACTATATATACCTTACGCCTGGACAGGTTTATGATGGGCTAGGACATTCCACTGCTGAGTAAGACTGAGAGATTCGCCAGTGGCTGAGGTCGTTGGAATACGTGTAGCTTCGGAGAAGGATCTCGACCATAAAAATCCCTGACGAACGGTTGGCACACGGATCGACTGTCAGGGAACAGGTCAACGTAGGCCTACACAGGCAGACCGACCAATAACTGACCAGTGCGGCGTGCAGTCGCTGGTAACAGTTTGCGGCGAAAATATAACGACGGCTGTTGCATACGTTGATACTGAGTTTCCATGGAAACGGAATCTATAGGACACCGAAATGCTAAATATTCAAACAGTACTATGGACAATGATGACCCAACCAGTCCAGGCTACACATGTTTATGTCACAATGACATACTGCACAACAGATTCTAAGTGGTCTTACAGGAAACCTATGAGCAGTGCCGGTGTCCCGTGATATTCTATCCGTCCTAAAGCTATCCGGGGGATGAATAAATTTATGGTAGGCCCTATATACCGTTATAGAATATCCGGGGGATAAACCATTTCTATCCCCAATCGTGTGAAATCATCCCCCTGGGGATAAAAATTCACAGGCATAAGGTATTTTTTTTTAAATGCGTATAATTTATAAATTTATGCTTTAATCAAATTCCAAAACCAGAAAGTGACTCTAAGTGTTCTAGTTGTTCTAAGCAATCAATCAATCAATCAATCAAATTCGTTTATTTGTGGAAATTAAGCTGACACAGACGCATTTTTACATAGGCAATAGTGTTCAGCCTTCGGGGCATTCTAGAGAAAGTCACAGAGTAGGCAGAAGATCAAATATGTTAGTAGACGTTCTTATAAAGAATTCGTGAAATAAAATTATGGTGATCTTTATGTTCAGAGCAAATCAGACCGAAGTTACATTAGGAAGAATAACCACCAGTGTTGTATCAATTAGATTGCAACTGGAGCTGAAGAGGGAAGCTCTGTTATCTGTAGGCAGCCGCAGTAAGCTACATGTAGCTAAGAATGACTGCATGGATAATTGGATAGTCTGATAATGATGGCCAGCCCTTGCCCTTGGGGTCTATCAAAGGGTAAGACGGGCGTAAGGATAGAATAATGTTGAAATTATGCTGCCGATCAGTCATGATGCAGAGTAGTTTATTCAATTAAACGGGTGGCGTGAGATTACAACACCACACAGGCTGGCATCTTTGCTGACTTTATCAAAGTAATTCGTAATTTACACTTCATTCAATTACAAATTACATGCAATATTAATTGTAATTGAAATATAATTACAATTACTGGACTTAAAATGTAATTCATTTACAATTATGGAACTTGTAATTTAATTACGTAATTCAATTACATAGGCTATGTACCGGTAGGCCTATTTAATTACTGAACAACACTGATAATTAATCACACGGGGAGTGGCTATCTTTCCCTTCTCTTGAGATGGATCTTGAGGAAAGGCAGCATGACGACTAACTTTAAGGCATTGCTTAATTTGCATGAGATTACAACACCACACCGAACACAAGAGCCCTTGAATTTGCCATCGTTGCCTCGAATGGCTTCAATGGCTTTGCACGTGTACATAATTATACGAAACGACCGATATCAAGTGCCAGCCACCGAGTCATCCAATTAGCACCTTATCCCTTTTCATAACACTGTGATGCACATCACGCAAGTCTGCGAATCGGCTGACTTGTATACAATGCCACAACTTGCCTAAGAGAATCGAGAGAGAGAGAGAGAGAGAGAGAGAGAGAGAGAGAGAGAGAGAGAGAGAGAGAGAGAGAGAGAGAGAGAGAGAGAGCCAGACAGACAGACAGACAGACAGACAGAGAAAGGACGGACGGACGGACGGACGGAGACATAGACACAGAGAGACACAGAGAGACAGACGGGATAGAGAGATGGACAGGGACAGGGACAGGGAGATGGACAGGGACAGAGGCAGAGAGACACAGAGACACAGAAACACAGAGACAGAGAGAGCAATGAGAGGCTCGTTGGCTTCAATGGATTCTTTACCTACATATGCCAAAAATAAGCAGCATATGGTTTTGCCCATGACCACGACTGACATAGTTCTAAACTGACTTAAATTGCACAATTTGTAATTAAGTTGCAGGGGGATATTTTTGAATGATGGATGATTTATGTTAGGATGTTACACCACTGCCCTCTGTTGTCCTTATGGATGTATCCTTGATATGGTAGAATAGCTTAAGTCTTCTTAAGACCTATTTGGTTGCAAATAGACAGAAACACTCTAGCAAATAATGATATTGATGCATGTATGCATGTGTATGCCTGGATGTATGTGTGTGTGTGTGTGTGTGTGTGTGTGTGTGTGTGTGTGTGTGTGTGTGTGTGTATACGTATGTATGTATGTATGTATGGCTGTGTGTATTGTATGTATGCACTGCATGTACAGTGAATGATCAGAATATTTAATATAGCGAATTTTAAGTACCTCATAAAACGCTCCACTGCGCGAGTCTATATGATGTTATTAGTCATTTACGGCTAGACTGTTACATCATTTGCAAACAATGCACAGAAGAAGAGTCCCAATGGTGGGCCCACGCACACACGTGGAGCCAACCAACGAGTTCCAGTTGACAGTTGACAGATGGCATCAATGTTCAAAATCTCTGGACCAAGTTGCGTCGATAGGGTGGACCCGGTGTAAAGACTTCAAGTTGCTCCCCCATTTCCAGTTACCCCTCCGGTAATCAGAAATCTATTTCATAGTAGGCCTACCCCCGGGGTAGCCTGGACCTGATTTCATATTACTCCTGCCGGACCTGCCCTGTTCACATTACCCTTCTCTGATTTAACCAAAATGAGAAATTCTTATGCTTAAAACTACTGATTCGTTTATTGAATAAAACAAGTGAAGCATAGGCTTACAAGTTTGAAAGCTAGTCTCAATATCTGAAAAATATTTTAAAAATGTCACAGAATTTGTTTATTGTATTAAACCACTCATACACTGTGTTAGTTTCATGCACTCAAAGTGCATTACATATTACATACCCTAACCATAACCCTATCCATATACATTATACCCTAACCCTAAGTATCTAAATAAACATAAATAAATAAATATTTGGCAGGGGTAATTTGAAATCATAGAGGTTAGGATAAAATTGCCTTCAAGTTACCCCAGGGGTAACTTGAAATCGATTTCATCCTACGCCCGGTAATCTGAATGCAATTTCAAGTTACCGGGAGAGGGGGTAAGGTGAGTGAAGGGAAATCTGAAGTCGCTACACCGGGGAAGAAACCGACATAGCCAGTGACGTGCGCAGAACAGCAGAACGGTGATGCATGTATGTATATTCACTGTTATGCAGACATGTATACATGGTCATTATTAATAATTAGCAACTTCAGCAGTGTCAATGTCTAACTCGCAAGGCATCCACCGATGGCCTATCGATGTCAAACCGGATATACATGAACGTCAACATGAATATCATTGGGGCTTATTAATTTCGGAAAGGGAAGAAATCGAATCTTCAGGTAGTGACTGAAATTAGCTCAATCAGTCGAAGAGAGGGATGAGGACCGATAAACGTTCGCAAAGAATATCTACTTGTACCCAGGACTAAGCGAAGCAGCCAGCAGAAAGGAGCTCATATGACTTCGGCGTTGGAATATACACAAGGAATTTATGCGATGGGAGATATGACTTGAAAAGAAAGCAAGTCCCTGCCTTTGCAACTGCGTAGAGGTTCACTCACTCCTCACGCACGCACTCACTCACTCATGCACTCACTCACTCACGCACTCATGCACTCACTCAGGCACTCATGCACTCACTCACGCACTCATGCACTCACTCACGCACTCACTTACATGTATGCACTCATACAGTCACGCATTCACGCACTCGCGTACTCACTCATTTACTCACTCACACATTTATTTACTCATTCACTCACGCACTCATGCACACATACACTCACGCACTTGTGTATATGCATTTATATAGAGTTAAGTTGATGTTGTTTGGGTGATCCATTTCTTCGGGGGGGTGGGCATCGGTTGCTAAGGGGCGGGGTCACCTGCAGAGGGTCACGAGTGCAACCGTTGTCCCGATCGGTCGACTGTTTGTCGTCTCCTCCCATCATCCATCGTCAACACGGATACAGCAGCTGCAGACAGAGCATCCTTCATCTCTTCCTCTTCCACCCTTTCTCTTCTTCTCTTTGTAATCTGCCCCAGCATCAGCTGCAGCTGGTGCCGCTGCAGTTAACCCATCTTTAGTATTGGTGTCGCTGGCATCTGGTAAAGATGCCCTGGAGGGAAGAGCCTGGTGGCATCGAGACAGATTCCATACCACCAATTTGCTTCTCCTTTATTAGAACCTCTTTCCATCTACAGACTACAGCTACGAGTCAGAATTGTTTCCTCTCCTGCCAGACCGCAATCCTCAACTGTGTACCAGCGTCAGCGCATGCATCTGGGATCTGGTCGTCGCATCCGTCCATTCTTCCTGTTGATGTGCTGCTGCTGCTGCTGCTAGTTGCGTCTGTCAGTCGTTCGAAAGATATCCGCCAGAGGGCTTACGACGACGACGACAACGACATCTAGCGAACGAGGAAGAGAGCGATTCTTCTACTTTGGACTGCTTCTTCTGCTGCTCGTGATTTGCTGGAGATGATTCCATGAACGATGGTAGGTGATTGTATTGAATGGAATTGAATTCGCAGCTCAGCCATCGGTTGAACTTTGTCCTCTGTCGAATGGAAAGATCTTGCCCCCAATCCATAAAGACGTCAGAAACGTCGGTGGGTGGGGAAACGTAGGGTAGGTGGAGGTAGGGGGAAGGGAAGAAAACCGCTTGGCTGATTAGACGAGGAGAGCAGAGGGTGAAGGAAATCATTGTAATCTTAAAATCAATGCAAACATCTATACACAACACGTCCACATCCACATCAATGTAAGTGCATCCATCGTGCTTCTTGAAATAAACAATTTATCACTCGAAAGAAACGATATAGCTAAAATCTAATTATCTGCATATGTGAATGCATAAACATTCACACACATTTTATATATAATAATATGTAGGCTACATTTATAGCTACACTGTACAGCTGATATGGCTGCACGGTATGTAGGCCTAATCCCAGTTAATGCCTTTTATCCGTCCTTCTCTAAGCCATGTAGATATTCATTTTAATGGACGCTATAAATCTATGGAGACTGTTACAACTTTTATCTCTGCAGACTGGTGGAGAAATCAGAACCTACACGTGTCCTGTAAGTTTATTGCCGCCATTTGACGAATGTTTGTGTAGAAGTCGTTACAATGCACGAGGTTCAAAGATTCAACGTAGACACTAAAATCCCTCAGGTTATTAGATATTTCTTAAGGTTTCGCCACCGAAGTTTATTTTTCAGCCTGATATCAACACAGATTAGAACCGGTGAAAAACGTAGTCAAGATGAAACCTCTATTAACCTGTCTGCACGTAGTTATAGTGCGCCATAACAAATATGACGAAGCAAAGACGGTGGGAGAACATGAAGGAGAAGAGAGACTTCGGCCTGACAGATTTAATTACACACGGCGCATTAACTGCATCTAATACGCGAGCTGAATGGAATATTAAGGCATTTCTTATTAGCAATACCTCTCTTTGTCTCTGTCTCTGTCTCTGTCTGTCTGTCTCTGTCTGTCTCTGTCTGTCTGTCTATGTCTGTCTGTCTGTCTCTGTCTCTGTTCTCTCACTCTCTGTCTCTCTCTCTCTGTCTCTCTGGCTGTCTCTGTCTCTCTTCTCTCTGTCTGTCTCTGTCTGTCTGTCTCTCTCTCTATATATATACATACACACATACAAACGTACATACATACATACATACATCATCTATACATACATACATACATACATACATACATACAAACATACATACATACATACATACATACACACATACATCATGTACATTACATACATACTACATATACTACATACATACATGTACATACATACATACTGTCTGTCTGTCTGTCATGTCTGTACATACATACTACACATACATACATACTACATACATACATACATCATACATCATACATACATCATACATACATACATACATACATATACATACATAAATACATACATACATACATACATACATACATACATACATACATACATACATACATACATACATACATACATACATACATACATACATACATACATACATACATACATAGAAACAGACAGACAGAGACAGCATCAGAGACAGACAGACAGACAGACAGAGATGGACATAGCTTCAGAGGTTGAAGGTTCTGCGTTTGTTTATGGGCTTCGCTTCAACAACTCGTCCGGAAAGATGATTTTTCCATTCGATCAGCCTCCTGCCTCCTCCTCCTCCTGCCTCCTCCTCCTGCCTCTTCCTCCTCCTGCCTCCTCCTCCTCCTGCCTCCCTCCTCCTGCCTCCTCCTCCTCCTGCCTCCTCTCCTCCTCCTCCTGCCTCCTCCTCCTCCTCCTGCCTCCTTCTTCTTCTTTTGGCTGAGGTGGCTTTCGTCTGAATTGTTCCGGTCTTGGTTTCTGTCGAGTGAAGAGCGAACGCTGCCGCCATTCATGCGTGATATGGGCCACAGCAACACTGCTGCCTCTTGGCATAAATCGACATACGACGGAATGCGGATATAATAGCAATGGAGCATCCCAGGCTTAACAACAACAGATGGTAAACATCAGGGAGCAGAAGAAGAGGAATCGACCTCTGCAGCTGAAGTCTCACCCCATGGCAAGTTCACAGTTCGCCTTTGGCTGGGGCTGGGAGGCCCTTCCTGCATACAGTTTCACTTAACGTAGACCCTATGGGAAAATTGTACACAGTACTTTTACCTGACGTGAACTGCTATACACTATGCACAGTCTCAGGCCAGGTAGCATAGGCTGTCGGCGATTTCTCGGGCAGCGAACATCTGCGCATGTTATAGCAATAGGATGCTGAAAATTTGCTGTCGTTTTTAAATAGCCTAGGTTTAAAGAGTTTTGTTGCAAGTTTAAAGCAGACTGAATTTTATCGTACGATAGTTTTTTCTATGGAAACATTATCAATAATATTATATTATATAAATGGAGATGCAACCATAGGCCTACAGCAATTACTGCAACAGTTATTGATAGAGCACGAAGAAACTTTGCTGAAAATAGGAGCTACAAAATAATGTTCTTGAACGATTCGTGCGTGTAGAGAATTTTATTGCGAACTCTGAAGTAATGTTGTCAGCGAACAACAGTTGTTAGTTAATGAGGCTACGCGCAACAAAATTCAAAGACTGTGTTTGAACGTTATGCTGCAAATCATCATTCATTCTGGAGACTAATATAGCCCCCTTCAAGAAATCTACTCAGAAGCGCTCCCAGACCAACCACGGCTAAAAAAGACGAGTGATTTATAAAACCCAGTTAGATTGGTCAGAGGTAACAAACGCAGCTCAGACGGTAGGTCATTCCAGATGGAGGGCCTGCAACCGAGAAAGATCGGCAATGCCTAGCAGCCAAGCGAGCCCGTGGGACTAGGAGTTCCCCTCGTCGCGGAGCGAAGCGCCCAAAGTGCAACAACGTTGGATACTGGGCGGCAGATGTGGCGCAGGTAAGATGGAGCACAGCCATAAATGCAGCGTGAAACCAAAGCAGCAATCCGGTATGAGATCCGTTGGGTCACAGGCGGCCAGTGCAACACTTAACATAACATAACATAACAAGGCTTATAGTGGCTCAGAAGACTTGCATCTGTGTCAGAGCCACTCTCTCAAGTCTTATCCAATGCATCTTGACCTAGTATCCAATTTTAGTGAGCCTCTTCTTGAATTCCATCACCGAGTCCGCAGCAACAATTTCCTCGTCCAACTTGTTCCAACTATTAACTACTCTTGTACTGAAGAATCTTTGCATTATTGTCCCAGCTGTTTCTTTATTAATCTTGTATCTGTGTCCTCGAGTTCTCTTATCAACTGAGAATTTAAATAGCCTCTGTGCTGGTATCTTGTCTCTTCCTATCACTATCTTGAATGTCTCTATTAAGTCTCCTCTATTTCTCCTTTTCTCCAATGTTGTCAGCTTGCATCTCCTCAGTCTTTCTTCATATGCCAGGTTCGCGCATGTAGGCAGAAACAGAGCCGAATTTGGGAACTCGCCCAATAAGCCGAGCAGCTGAGAGCAGAACTCGGTCTAGTCCCCCAAACCCGAAGGGGAAGATCGAGCAACAGAGGTCAACTCGACTAGTAACGATACTATGCACAAGAGCTACTTGAGCGTCATGACAGACAGACAGAGAGACAGACAGAGAGACAGACAGAGACAGAGACAGACAGACAGAGAGATAGATAGACAGACAGACAGAGACCAATCGGAGCTGGCCAACTACAGCTCGGAAGTCGTTGACACAGGTTTTTATTGGCCTAACTATGAGCCTAATTAACCGACATGAGGGAGGACTCATGACGCGTGGAGTGGACAGAAGAACTGCCGTCAACATGATCGCAGACAGACAGAAGTGGAAATATCTCCTTGAAACCTCATCGTCGGCACGTAGGCTATAGGCCTACGTGACGGAAGAGAGATGAAGTAACAGAAGATAGGCTTAACCGTGATCAGCACGGTGGGGGGTTCACACAGGCACTGTTGGGCGTAAATCACCGGAAGAATCCGACGTTGATTTCAGCCAAGGACGCAAAATGAATCGATCGAAAGACTGAAGCTCGTAATTCGACAGTGCAACTACGGTTGCGAGTGATGGCCAACTTTTCCAGTAGGCCTATATACGCGTTGGTCGGTAATCTTCGAATCGATTTGAGCCACCGGAAGACCAAGAAACGAGGAAATCATGTATAGGCTACTCAGATTTTTCGGATAGTTCGTACAGGATTTCGCAAAAATTGCTAAGAGGCAACTTTAACTTGTACGAAAGTGTCGGAGAATTTTTTGGTCAGATGTACAAAATGCTTTTGAAATGTTAAGACATTGTTTTAGTTGAAGTTCCGTTTAGGCTACAATTGGTGTTGGTACACGGTGATGTACATTTTTATTGTGACAACAGTGATGCTGCATGCAGCTGGTGACTATTTATTACGCAGTTTGACATTGAAGGGCATGAAGGCCATGGAAGACTCATTTCATTAAAAAGTCATGAACCAAATTAAACCCAAGAAAATTGAGAAAGATGCTTATTCTGCTGTATTGACATCGTGTAGACTCTAAACTTGAAAACATTATATTTTAAGTTCGCATGTTATAGGCCAATATAGGCATACTTATCATAATCGGTCTGACAATATATAATACAAATATACAATATATATAATATATAGCATATATATATTACGCTGTCACTGTATCTACATTTTCGAAGCTTGTCAGGTGGTTTTTGGTGTTCCAAGCTTGTAATCTCGAAGTAAGATATCTTAATAGCAAATTGAATGCGGTGGCATATACGGCCTCTCATGCTTTTAACTGATTATTTCGTCCTCGGGTTGTTTCAGTCTTTTGTAATGGATTGCCTAACATGACAAATTCTGTTCAATTTACAAATCATCTTAGCTTGCCTTTAAAACATCGGAAGGGTATGAAGGTAATTTAACGTAATGTTGGATGCTGATGCTTGAAGGCGAGGAGTAGGCCCCAAGTGGTTTTTTGTGTGGAAAACTCACGCTTGCGCAATGGAGAAAGTGCTAGAACTACCTGCGATTGCCTAACACAGCGGGGTTTCCTCAGGCACGCCACGTTAGACATGACATGTCCAGTAGTCTGCTGACGTGGCAAATATATAGAAAAGTATATATATATATATATATATATATATATATATATATATATATATATATATAAACGCTCGCAAATGCGTTGTTGATATATAGTTCGAGTTATGATATATATATATATATATATACAGTGTATAGAGGCCTACTACAATTATATCTGTAAAGGTCTGTAAATAAAATGGCCTATATATATACACAAATCAACATGCAGCTATATCTACACAATAGTCCTACACGAAGTCGGTGGAAAATTTAGGAGATACGGCCTGTGAAGCCATGCATGCGATGCGAGATATTATATGGATGCTTGTTTTAGACGGCAAACACATCTATTTGAGCTTCGCAGACACGTATCAAGCACACCATGCATGGGTATCAGTGCCGCAGTCGTTTTAATGGGGATAGGAATGGATGAAGATGCAAAAGTTTTTGAAACAATGGGACAATAAGTTGATTAACCCGCTTCAGCCGATAGCCTATCCAGACCGTAAACGCACCTGCCATTTTCTTTCGGATCAGAAGTGAGGACTGTGAGGGTCAAAGCACATCTTCATCAGTTTTTCCAGTGACGTCATGGCCGTTTAGCCCAACTGAACCGATTCCCTTGACAAGTAGGCCTATTTAATTGTATGCCAGATAAGACATTTAATAAGACATTGTGCTTAGGCGTAGCCTATATATACGCAACCAATGAGTCATCACTTCCACTTAGATACAAATGACGTTTTTATCTAAGTGGATGTGATGCAGTTCCTGTATACAGTTGACCATTGCAGTCACTAAACGAAAGCAGGGCGAGTCGAATCGCCAGTTCAGCTGTCAGGCAATAATAAGTTCACCCGCGTCAGAGAAATCCATATCATAATACAGGGTATACGCTTACACAAAGAAACCTATTTTTCTATAATTTTTCAGTAACAATGTATGCATGCCTGTATATATTACATATTTCCAGAAGTCGATATGTCACGAATAGTGTGCTAAGAACGAAAGCCGTTGGTCCAATTACATACCTCGCTCTGTATCTTCAGGTATCTGTTGCCAGCCTATATATAGGACTGGCTCAACGCCGTTTCTTTTTTGCTTTGTCGACAACGAATGTCGAAGTCGAAGTTTCGACGCATGTACATAATGCTGCATTACCATGCTATTCAGAGTTACCCTCTTCGATTACAAGGATGGAGCTTCTGTGGGAGGAGAGAGTGAAAGTGGGAAAGAGGAAGCGATGGAGGCAGCGTGGGAGAGGGGTATGTCAGGAGGGTAGCCTATACACAGCGCTTTCCTCGAGCGCTTCGGGTGTTGCAGCAGCTATTTTTAGTGACTCCAAACGGAACGGCTTTTTATTTCGTCTGTTTTCTGTAACTTTGTTACGGAACTGATTCTTCGACGACCGGGTTATGTTGCACACAGAATATTACGCAGAGACAGACAGAGCGACGTATAACGATGCTCCTAAAGCAGCGGACATTCTTCGCAGGAACAATAATTAAAACACGACGAAGACGATGACAATGCTCGCTTTCTCGAAGAGAATCCCCTTGGCAAAAAAACAAACCAGCATTCGCATAACCCCGAATTAAATGTGTGTGTCGTGCAAGCTCTGTTTTCTCCGCACACGACAACATGAGTTAAATTGGATTTGTCTTCCGGCAACCAGGGCCTATATGACGTCGTTTTTTGGTCTTCATTTTTTCGTGACCTGATTTGCCAATATCACCCATAACGTTTTGTTGACGTAGAGAGCCACGATCGAGTCACGATACCCATACACTCGGATCGGCGCCACCGTCGTCCTTCGAGAGGTTAGCACCTCACAGGTTTCTTGTGTGTATCGCTCATTACATTGCCGCTGAACAAACGTCATCGTAAAGCTTCTTCTCATCGCTATGAAGCCTATGCAGTAACTCCAGGAGGGGATCGTTTGTCCGTGGCACGCAACTTTTCTTATTATTCCAATATTCGTCTTATTATTATTTTTACTTGAAAAGTGCTCCAAGGTAGGCCTACACATGATCCCTCGGGTACTTAAATACTAGGCCCCCTAATTAAAAGAGAGAGAACGGACACTTAGAACGACCACTGTTCGGCAAGTTCTGGACCAGTACAGGGAGACGGTGCTGAGGCTCTGAGGCTCTGAGGCTCAGGTTATTATTATTTTATTATTTATTATTATTGTTTCCCGAGGTAGATATGATATCTCAGGATTTGCAAACTGGAGATGGTTTTATTGATGGAGAAGGTGCAAAAGAGACTGCGTTGAAGCGCTGGATAGCCATTGATAAGCGCTGAAAGAGAAAAGTAGTCTTATTATTATTATTATTATTATTATTATTATTATTATTATTATTATTATTATTATTATTATTATTATTATTATTATTATTATTATTATTATTATTATTATTATTATTATTATTATTATTATTATTATTATTATTATTATTATTATTATTATTATTATTATTATTATTATTATTATTATTATTTATTATTATTATTATTATTATTATTATTATTATTATTATTATTATTATTATTATTATTATTATTATTATTATTATTATTGTCTGAAAAGTCATCTCAGCAGATCTCAGAGAGCGTTGGCAATGTTCCGGAGAGGCAGATGGCATTCCCCCGTTGCAGAGCTACTGAGATACGCTGGAATATTAAAATATTAACAATATTATTATTATTATTCCAATATTAGCATCTCAATGATGCACATATTGTCCATTTTTGTGATTTTATATGATCCAAAATGTTCATTTATGGTCTTTTAGAATCCAGAAGTCTTGTTAAAGATGCTTTCTCTTCGTTGTGATTAGTCGGTAGATCGTTTTTCAGTCTCGTCCTTCTACTTCTTCGGTCAGGTTACCCATCCGTCTACAATGATAGATGATCTCTCGAGAGGATATAGTCATTTACAACATACTTCTGCCTTCTTACTTCTTTCTTCATTCTTCTATCCGATACATGCCGAGTGCAAATTCGACATTTCGATCTGCCCCATTCTATCCATCACAATCCATCTTCTTTCCCAATCATCAACATAATATAAATATAATATGTACACAACTGTAAAAAGGAAGGAAAAAGAACTTCGTCTGTTTATAACATTTTCCCTTTCGTTATTCCATTGATGAATCTTGCAACCTTCAGCTGCAGAGCCCTATTCCGGAATACGTTCACTTTTTGGTGTGGGCTGTAGTCCGAGTTTCGGACATTTCTTGCGAGTTATCCGGCTGATATTTTTGCGGGACAGACCAAGAGAAGATATTTGAGGGTATTAGGTATCACCGCATCAGAGACTTTGTTCTCTTCACATCTTCAGTCACGGTGCATCTTGATCTGTTAAAGCCCCAGTTCAGCATCACTCCTGCTTCCGTAGTCTCTATCGATGCAGTTGGTTTTGGTAGAAACCAGTGACTGGATTTCTTTACAAAAGACCCGAGCTATCAGTGTATTCCTTCCGCCACTTTTATAGGCTAATAAGTAATCATGGATTTTCTTATACTTCTCTTCACGCTGAACATATGCACAGGAAATGACAACCCTCATTTAGAGCAGTTCTTTTGTCGCGTTGTCGACTTCCTCGTTTTCATGGATACACGTAGCCTATGGCTCGAAATCCAGAACCATTGTGACGTTACGCAGACCAAGTCTGCTGATGTTTTACATTACATCGGTCATCGTTGTCAGTCAACAAATAGACCGTTGCAGCTTCACATAGTCCGCAGGGCTGAGGGAATCAGTGAAGATCGTCAATATGTCACTCGCGAAGGCCTGTTACTCGTATAGCATATAACCAGTCGGATATATATATATATATATATATATATTCTGTTTCGCCGCTGTTTCTGCAGCACAAGCACTGGACGTGTCCGCTATTTTCAGCACCTTCCGGTTTGAGACTTCTAGGACGATGACTGCTGCAGCAGCTGTAACTTCGCATCTGGATCCATCCGTGTAAATTGAATTGAATTTTAAATTGAATGTGTTTATTGCGCAGAACAGGTTTTAGGTTACAATCATGAAACAGAAAGTACTGTAAGTACAGTGCAACAAAAGCCAAGGAAAGCTCATACATGTAGCTTATACTAAGCTTTCTTGATTATAATTCGAAAATGTATTTGATACTTAGTTAGGACTTCAATAGGACTTAAATAATAATAAAACTTAAATAGGACTTATATATATAATAGTAAAATTAGTAACAATAATTTTTTAAAAAATAACAGCAGTAATGAAAGTATACCGCTCATTTCTGTTGATAGGCTCCAAGGATATAGTTTTCGGAACTTCTGGCCAAACGTTTTTCTAATTGATTGACTTCTTTGGCGAGAGGTCAACTTGAACAAACTCGTTACTCCAACAGAACTACTTTTGTAGAATTGGACCATCTTATTGAAAATCTTGAAATCTCGAGTCGGGAAATGCCTTAGTCTCTGGTACAACGGTTTCTTCCTTTCTTTGAATTGTAGCCTATGTCTGCGTAAAGTCTAACGATCCTTTGCCGCGTGACGATCTTTACGGCCTCTCAGACCATTTGAAACGAGGGGACGTATCGCCGCGTTCAGTATACAGCGCCATTCTGTGTTTTATTCTGTGTGATACTCGACATATCCTTATAGCTCGCCTTGGGTATATAGTTTCCAATTTCTGCAGTTCTGTGTCGTTGGCCCTGCACAGCACGACGACCACGTAGTTCAGGATGAGTGCAATATCTTTTTACTGCCTTCATTTGTTGCTAGACAAGACACACAAAGCACTGATTTCGATGAAGTGATCGACAAGTTCACAGAGTTGAAAGCCAGGAAAGGAAAGTTATGATTTAGTCGAGATGTTCACTAAATGCTGAAATGCTTGCGTATTTGTTCCTTTTTTGTATTACCGTATTTCACTTATGAGTATATTTTCATAAATTTATATTTTTAATAATGCTAACCTGATTTCAATTGATATTATTGCTATATTGCAATGTTTTAGAAATAATCTGCCAAATTTTCAATTATTTTCCTCGTTATAATCGAAAACAAGGCAATTAGGCAAGTCGAACAGTCAGATAGGCCTAATCAGTAGCCTAATACGCTTACTCGCGTCAGAGAAATACATAATAATAGGGGAAGTGGGCAGGACGCCCATGTGAGGTAAGATGCCCATCCACTTTATTTATACAATTTCGCGTTCCAATCCAGTTTTGAGTATGTAGATTATTTCCTGACACAGCCTCATGCATATTCATATCATTTATTGCGATGCTAATGCTGTTGGGCAATCAGTATAATTAAAAGTTTGTTTTTTGTTTTTGTGCAGTATCAAACACTTTAGAGTTTCACAGATTCTGCAGGTTAGCAGAATGATCGTTCAATTAAGTCATATATCTGGTGTGTTTATTGCTTACGGACTTTATGTTGGGATTAATTTTCTGCTTGCGCGTGGACGATAATTTAGAATTGCGTTGTATTGCTGCCACCCGTAAAGGAGAAAAAACTCCCAGTGCCATATTGTACACCTGGGCACGTTGCCCCCGGCCATAGCATTTTGTATTATGTAGAAATTGGAAGATCCGTGTCGGCTAATGTTGTAGGATATATTTAGCTTATTGTGATTGTTTTCCTATAAGAAATGGTCAGATTCTACCAGAGAAAAACTGATCGAGGAAAATATGACTTGGAACAATTGACTCTAGCATTGTAGAAAGTTAGAAATGGAGAACTAAGGAAGCGGAAGGCTGAGTTACTGTATGGCATGCCCAGAAAAACAATTATTAGTGGATAGCCTGTAATAAGTGTAAAACATAGTTTCACGAGGCCTGTGCTGAAGCAAAAGGCGTATTTGACGACGATTTGTTTCTCTGTGCTGAATGTGTGGAGTGGACTGACTGTGAACTGTGTTTTCTTTCTTGGCATGCAGTTTTCTCAACTAAATAGTCATAAATGAAGAGCTATTGTGCTGCCATTTGATGATTATAATCAGGTGTCATAGAGTGTATACCACACCAGTTTATTTCCTTTTCATTCCATTTTCATGCCTGAAAATTCATATTTATCGTTAGCACGGCCGTCATGCCCCACTTCCCTCTAAGTTGACATTACTGTAGTAATTGTATAATTTTCTGTATTTTTGAACATTTATTATTATAATGAGGCCTGTAGGTAATGGCGGAGGTCCATGGGGTGAACTCATGAGTTACCGCACTGGGTGACACCAACTCTAGTGACGCCGCTGGTTCCATATTTCTAGGATCGACTATCAGACAGCGCATTGCGTCTCTCACTTTGACCCGGAAAGTCCGACCAATCAGAAAGTCCCTGACCCAGTTGTGCCTGTTGTCATGACTCCCAGGTCTCGACTCTTCCTCATTAGTGTGGGAACATGAATCACATATTCTGGAACTTTAAGATTGCATCCATCAGTATTTATAAACTGTGGTAAGATATACTTCCATACGCCCTTTGTCTATTCAACGCACACAGCCATGCTTTCTGACTCCCCAGTCGCACAGGATATTATACAAGTTACAGAGTCTTCACTGACAGTTGTGTGAAACACCAACTTTTCTTGTAGGCCTATAAATTAGTGTGAACTGGTGACACCGTCGGTTAAGTTGCTTGATTTTGTTAACACACTGTATTTAATGTGTTTTATGGAGTTCAATCAATCAATCAATACTTTTCTCGCACTTAGCCTAATCGCGCGACATTATCGTCTGCATAGTTCTGACAAAAATAAACATTCACATTGGTTTCAACTTTAAAATATACTTTCACTTAGCGGTACTATGGCTTTTGGTCCGTAGGCTTACCCAACTAACTGTAACCTTTACTTGAACCATGTGATCCTTATCGCATTGTGAGCAACTCTCCTCTCCATGCCATAATACATTAATATAAATATTAGCTCGACTCAAGATGTTTAGATTGATGCATTTGTTGCATTTTGGTGATTGCGAATGCGAGACTTTAATATACTTAATTCACACTGGTTGACTCGCATGCTTAATCATTGAACAACTCCTCCATTTTAGGTGCTTTAGTTATTTTTGCATTGGTCTTCATTGTATATGGTCAATTTGAAATGGAAGCTGGACTGATGAAAATAATTGTTTGCCTAAATAGAAGCTGGATTGATGAAAGAAATCTTCGCATAAATAGAAGTTGGATTGATGATATTTAGCAGATGAAACCTATGAATTAGAGACACATTTATCTAATCAGAAATGAGCTAAAACTCACATCAGCAATATGGGATATGGGAGAGAGGAGAGGCCCGGGGAGGGGGAAGGGGACGGATTGAGCCCGGTTGTTTAGGGGGATAGAAGACACTGGTGGTAAGATATATTTCCATACGCCCTTTGTCTATTCAACGCACACAGCCATGCTTTCTGACTTCCCAGTCGCACAGGATATTTTTAAGCCAATTTCTGAGACAATTACTTCTGTTTAGCCGTCATCATCCTCTTGCGGTCTATAAATAACTTTTCACGGAATAGTTAATGTCTGCACTTTGTTCATAGCTTTATTCCCGTCGATTACCAGTATCCTATTGATTAACCTCTTTTCTCTGATCTTCAGTACGACAAATGCATACCGCCTACGCTGCTCTCAATCTTACGGAAGAGCTGAGATTGCACAGCGAATAATGTTTCAAACAAAACAGCCGACAAAATTAGAACAATTCCTGGCATTGCGTGAACGGAGAAATAAGCCTTCTGAGCAATTAGTTCCATCGCAATTAGTTCCATCGCAATTAACTCCATCACAATTAGTTCTAAGTTGGCAAGTATTAATCAGGTGACGGCTAATAACCCGCCTACGCATTTAAATGAAACGATATACCTGCTGCCATGGGCGTATTTAGGGGTAGTTTTACGGGTTCGAACTTCGAACCCCAAATAAATGCATTGCTGTTGTTAAAAACTAAAACTGTAGAAAAATACGACGATTTCCAATGGACTCCCCCCGAAAACTTAATAACTTAATTTTTTTCTCGCTACGCCTCTGCCAGGTACACAGGCATCAAACCCGATACCAACAGTTCTATCAACCATGTAACAGCCAGAGACCGCCAGACGGCATCTTCCCAGCCGTGACACCTACATCACTGCCTGTATCACCTATCGTATACTCAGGAAACCTCCCACAGTGAACTTGCGCTAGAAACGTCAAACATAGTGACTGGAACTCTACAACCTCATAAAGTAAGTAAGTAAATAAGTAAGCAAGCATTATTATTAGGCCTAAATAATATAATTATATAATAATAATAATAATAATAATAATAATAATAATAATAATAATAATAATAATAATAATAATAATAATAATAATAATAATAATAATAATAATAATAATAATAATAATAATAATAATAATAATAATAATAATAATAATAATAATAATAATAATAATATAATAATAATAATAATACGCCAGCCATTACCCTTTGTGAAACGTCCTGTCTAAAACGGAAACTAATATTGACTCGCAGCATACACAAAGAAAATAAGACTTTCCAGATTTAGTTGTCCTCAAAAGATTGCTAATTTTAAACGATACTTTAGGGTATTGGCCAGTAGGCCTAGTTGACTGACACTAGAGATATGTCACAATCAAGTGACATATATAGGCCTAATCAATGCTAATCATTGTAGGCTATTGTGGTAGTAAAGTAGTAGACTATATATATATAGTAGAGCAGTCTAGTAAAATACACGGAGTACTACTGCACTACATGTATATGAGCTTTCTCGGTATACTAGAGGCCAACCTGATAATAAATTGGTGTCAGAAATAAAGTTAGTTAGCGAGAAACTTCCTATGCGTGTCAGCAAAATGGCAGCTGACTTCTCAAGTGGCTCTTCCCGTAGGCTCTATATCCTTAAAACATCGAATTTGAAGAAGGTCGACTCGAAGCGCCTCAACGGGCGGTGTGCTAAATACGTCACAGCGCCCTAATTAAATTGCGAGATAAGCAATTACCTGACAGCAATTTTCTTTGCGTGCATATTATGGTCGGACGTTAACGAATTTTTTTGTGACAATGGACTTCGCACGAGAACAGGACAAAAGACGCAATCAAGTGTCTCGGGGCGTTGCAGGCGATAATAAAAGAAACATCGGAGGAGTGTGAAACCGACACTCTCCACAGTATACCTCGCGAAGAAATGATCCTGGAGAGGAATCGGAGTCGACGCTTTCACGCTTTCCAATATAGACTATTTGGGTAGAGCTCATTATAAATTTAACCTGAATCCTTCGAAATTGATTGCTTACCTCCCATGAAGGTGGCGAGTATCATCTATCGCTTACCATGGGCATATTTAGGGGTGTTTTAATGGGTTCAAACCCCGAAATAAATGCATTACTGTTACTAAAAACTAAAACTGTAGAAAAACAGGACCATTTCTAGTGGGGACCCCCAACACTTACATGTAAAACCCCCTCCGAAATTTTTCCTGGCTATGTACTCCCCTGTCGCCTGCGACAGCACTTTGCCAGACACAGTCTTCCTTCTAGAGTGACATCAGACATCTTTGATGCAAAAACAATTCTCTGACCAATAAAAATTTCACCATGTTAGAACCTATGGCCCAATTAGCTACATTGGTAAGAGCGTGACCTGCGCGTCTCCTGCGCCTCTGTGAAAGAGAGCCTGCGGATCGCGATACGCTTCCCGGTGCTGTTTCATTTAAAAGATTTTGAATCTCAGGCTTTCGCGGTCCTTGGACGGGGACCCTAAATGGTGTGGCGCTCCTTCAAACGGGCGATCAATTCATTAAAAATGAGCAGTTGAGGCCATAAATTATACGGTCACTATAGAAAAAGCGAACATTTACATTTACATTGACCTCTCCGCACGGCGATTAGTTATTAGAAAGACCTGAGAATGCCACAGAGATCGCAAAAACAACTTAAATATCAGATCCATTCCTAGTTTTACTTCACAGAAGAAATATGTCTTCCGATGCAGTGGCGTACCGTACGGGGGGCAGGGGGGCGAGTGGGCGGCAAGGGGCGGCAAAATAGGGTAGAAGAAAAATAAAAGGAGTGAATGCAGAAAAAAATTGAAAAAGTATAAGAAAAAGTAATAAAAGTAGACAAAGAAGGAAGGAAAGGAAGAAAAATAATCCAATAAATAGCATACAGTGGTAATGAGGGGCGGCATTCGGGCGGAGGACAGGGCGGCTTCTGACGACCCAATTATAGTAAAAAAAAGGTCATCAGAAATTTAGGCAGAAGTAGGCTAATAAAGAAAATTTTCCCGAAATTTCCAAAATTAAGTGCTAAGGGCGGCATTTTGGGCCGTCGCCCCGGGCGGCATGTAGCCTAAGCTCTGTACGCCACTGTTCCGATGAAGTAGCTCCACATCAGTTAGCTCCACTGCTTGCCGCCATGGTCAATGTCTACCCTTTGTTCATCGCGTTTTTGCAGTGGCGGATGCTGACAGTCTCTGACAGTTTCTGCTATTCACAAAGATAAAAATGCCGTCCCTTAGGCCTACTCATAGTGACCTCTTTTTGACGGAAGTGACCATAATGTATTTTCCCAGAATTTGCCGCCCCTTGAAAAGTGCCGCTCTAGGCAGCCGCCTATATCGCCTATACCTACAGCTGGTGTCACGAAATAGAGTATCTCCCCTAAATTAGTATCCCCTTAGCGAAATGGAGTATCCGGTTTAGTTTGCATTAGACTATTGGCGGTTTCTAATCGTATTACTGTTTCGATTTATTATACACAGAAAATGTTTTAAGTTGCGTACCTTAAGTTTGTATTGTACGTCGACCTGAAATTAATTTACTTCGTTTTTGGTGATTTTGACTGGATTTTCGTCTTGGTTATCGTGATGCGTATGACGACGGGATAGAATGGTTACTCTACACCGGTTTATTCCATTTGGGGGGATATGCTTTAGGGGGATAGAATATCACGGGACACGGGGCGGTCTTAGCGGTCGAGTGAGAGCACGTGGTGTGTTCACCTAGAGTCGTTAACTTGCATTAAATTGATTCTAGGACAGTGTTTCTTAACCAGTGTTCAACCGAACCTCTGGGGTTCGGTGAGCCAGTGCCAGAGGTTCGGCAGAGGTCCTCTGAAATATATACATATTCTGGGTCAGTGAGTGTGAGTGAAAAATCATTTGCTATTTTATTTTTATTTTTCGACTTTTATTTAATAAATTTTGTTTGAAATAGATTGCCTACCAGGCCCTACCTTATGAAATTTAAAGCTGTTCATCCTGTTAACCTTAGTTATGTCTTACTGCACCTCCCGATAAATAACACCGGCAGCCATCTTTCTGGACGATCTTATCGAACTTCAGCAGAGCCACATTCAACAATTGCTCTTTGGTACAACAACACTCTCAAGATTTTGGTGCCGCCAAATGGAAGGATATCCTCGCATTGCTAAAGCTGCCCTTAAAATCCTCACACCGTTTGTCACATCATATCTCTGTGAGCAAGGATATGTATATATGCATATTGCTAGAAAATTGGTGGAGATTAGGCTAAATCCAAGAAAAGGAGCAGGCTTGATTGCGAAAATGACATGAGAGTGAGTCTTTCCAAAACAGAGCCACGCATTTCTCACATTGTTTCCAAACGGAAACAACAAAGGACACATTAAGATGCAATTGGTAGTGTTGGTACGGTTAGTTAACTGTTAGTAGTTCATGTATTGAATGTATTAATATTGTATCACATTTTGGTACAATTTTTTATTTCCTTTTGTTCCCATTAGTTAAAAATCTTTTGTTCAAACTTGAGGGGTTCGGTGAGTGGTCATGGATTTCTATTGGGGTTCGGCTCCCTTGAAAAGGTTAAGAACCACTGTTATAGGATGTCTTTTCTGGTCTTCAATACAACACATTTATCGAAGGCTATCGCCTATCAGTGCCTTCTCTGTGGTTGGCCCATCGACCTGGAATGGCTTCCCTCTGGCACTCCGCTCCCTTGCTATAACCCATTCTCAGGCATTCTTCTCCTATCTTAAAAATGGTCTTATTTGGTCGTGCTGGGGGTAGGAGCGCCTCTGAGTAGTTCCCTTGAAGAGGCGCTAAACAAATTCAAGTAACAAATGAGTGAATGAATGAGTGAATGAATGAATGAGTGAATGAATGAATGAATTAATTAATGAATTAATGAATTAATGAATATCTTCTATTTCGCATTTCATATAGCTGCCACGATTTTCTTTTCGAGGTGCGTGGTTTTGATCAAAGCATGCTTGTTATGAAATCGCCTTCACTCTTAACGTATAAATACCGAGTCAACAATTTTTTTATAATTCTTCACTTCTTTCAGCAGTTATTGGTCGTCGATACAATTTATCGAAGAGCACTTTGAGGTCTGGTTTGGTTTTGTTGCTGTGTCACCGTGTTACCAGCGACCGCTCAAATGGCTCAATACAACGTATACAAACTACCATGCACCTAGTTGAATTGTCAGCCCGATGTAGCCTACGCCTATCGTTCAAATCACGTACGATGCTTATAAAGTTTTATTTTAATATTAAAGTCAGTTAAAGTTCTACGCTATCATTAGAGTTATATATTAGGATATCTCTTGGTCGGATTAGACTTAGAGGTGATAGCCTACCAATGTCCTACCATAGATGAGATACAGTTATGAAAATTGGGACAGTGTTTGGCAGGTTGCTTTCATGTCGCGTAACTGATTGTTAACAACATCGGATTTTCCCCTAAGTGACATTCTGCCGAACTAGCGCCAGAATGCTATGGGCGGGATTGTCTTGTATAATTATTATACTCCAAATAACATACAATGTTAGCTTTTTTAGACCTACATGGCTTCCTGTGTAATATGTATGTAAAGATTTATGTCCAATGTGCATGTAAGCACATAATTTATTACTGTAGCTCCATGATCCATCTATAATTATTTAAACATATGCGTTAAAAGCCTGGCAAAGTCGAGTGTCGATTTGCTAGGTAACCCAAAGCCCCTACACTCCTACAGGGTATACGTTGATGCCTGTATACTGTCTTTAAGAGAGATATATACCTTATGGATGTTTTATTTTTTCTCCCTCTCCCTTGCACAAGACGATAAACACTTCTGGAATAAATTCCGATCAGAAGAAGATTGACGTTACTTCAATTTGCTTCTATTTTATACGCCGAACACCATCTTGAATAATTTTCATAATGCCATCATAAATAAGCGGAAATTTATGAAATTTATCAAAATGTATACGTCGGCGATGACTGTTTATGACAGCGGTAAACGACTGCATTTGGATAAAAGTAATCATTTCATTGAAGATAAAAGTGATTTTAATATATATTGATGAAATTAGCGAATATTGTAGGCCTACTCTACATCGCATGGCTATATGCCGACGTCATACCCATAATTATACTTCTCCGATCGGAGAAGAGTCGCAAATGGCCAACTGGTCTTAAATCTTCTGAACGTTTTATTGGAATATCTCTGAATTACGACACGTTTTTTCTGATTTCGGAAATGGCCCATAAAACGTATCCATATCACCTGAATACGACGCAAGCATAAAACAGCAATACACATCATAAGCCTAAATATATGACATTACGCCATATTATACATTATACAATGTCCATACATGTATATGCTGAGAGGTCTCTAAAAGGCATCATATAAAAATCAAGATGCATGCAAACCAGTGGCGTAACGAGGGGTTTCTGCGCCCGGGGGCAAAGTTTAAAAAGTGCGCCCCTTCATTATTTTCTAGTTGACTGTTAATCGTTCGTATCATAGGTCTAGTATAATACTTGGTAACAGTGTGCACTAATTTAATACAATTGCATATAATATAGTTTCCAGATTTTATTCAATGGTTTTTCTCTGTAATAAGTAATGCAACATAACTTGGAAACGATTTTTATATACGAAAAGACAAATTTAAAGAACTGAGAGGTCAGCAGTGAGTATACTAGCTTAGACTTGTTTAAAAGATTCGCAATTGTAACACGACTAGTAACATATTGTCATAATTGTCTTTTAAGAGCCTAAGATTACAAAGGCTAAGAAACTGCTACTGGATACATAATTTTTCTGGCTTTTGCAGATGCAAATCCATCTATTACTTTGTCAAAATCGAGTTGATCAAGATTCAAAAACCGTTCAGAACTGTTACACTACATTACAATGCATCGTAGGCCTATATCTATATATTTTCATCTGTTTTATCTAGGCTATATATGTTCTCATAATTTACGTCGTTATTGGTTCAGTTGATCTTTGGGGAAGGGTGTGGTGGGGGCGCTAGATTTACGCTTGGCACGGGGCGCAATTATAGCTTGCTACTTCGCTGAATATATCCTTGCCACATTTTAAACTGAAAAAAAACTTGTGCTTATTTTAAATTTAATATATTGAATTATTTAATAATACAATTTCTGTTGCATAGTACTTAACACTCAGGGCTAATTTTGCGCCCCCAAGGTGCTGCGCCCGGGGGCGGCCGCCCCCTCTGACCCCCCTTGTTACGCCACTGATGCAAACATACATGAACACTTTATAAGGCTATAGCGACAAATGTCTGCTGATGTCAAGCCTTGTATAGTCCTACAGTACACACATTAGTACATTACATAGTGCTATCTACATTATACATGTCTTGTACGATGCATAAGATGTGAAGTCACATAAGCCTATTCTGTTAGGGGGGCCCGAGTTTTTCCTTCATGTTATGTTATGTTGCATTATGTATAATATTAGGCCTATAATATCCATATATATATATATATATAATATGTATACTGTATATACTGACAGATGTTGGTCGCTTTTCGTGTCTCTGATTACGCAGCGCCGACCTTAATTTGGTTCCTATTGTGTCTGTCCGTCGTGCAATCAAAATTTAAAAGAATTGTCGTCTGTCGTCTGAATTGAGGCAATTCGGATGCTACCTTTGAAGAAGAAGATCGAGTCCAACATCATCTTAATTAAATCGCTCTACATGTACGCGTGCCTCGAAAGCCCTGGGTGCAAACCGAATTTAGGACAAGAAAAAAGAAACATGCTTTTCTCAAACCGTGGAAAGGAAGGAACAGTTGGAAGACTTGGAACAAATTTTTGGTCTACACTCTACAGTGGCTACTTCATACATTGTCTTTCCGACTGTGGAACGACCGACGTTGAAGCTAATTGAGAAGACCATAACAACTCTGTCTGTCTCTGTCTGTCTCTGTCTCTGTCTCTTCCTCTGTCTGTCTGTTTCTCTCTGTCTCTCTGTCTTTCTCTCTGTCTGTCTGTCTGTCTGTCTGTCTGTCTCTCTCTATATATATATATATATATATATATAGTTTGAGAAAAGCATGTTTCTTTTTTCTTGTCCTAAATTCGGTTTGCACCCAGGGCTTTCGAGGCACGCGTACATGTAGAGCGATTTAATTAAGATGATGTTGGACTCGATCTTCTTCTTCAAAGGTAGCATCCGAATTGCCTCAATTCAGACGACAGACGACAATTCTTTTAAATTTTGATTGCACGATATATATATATATATATATATATATATATATATATATATATATATATATATATATATATATATATAGAGAGAGAGAGAGAGAGAGAGATTGATATACATATAAGTATATATATATATAAATCAATCCTTTTATTGTTTCCGGAGAATAGGTTACCAGAATAATCATTAATCACCGATCATAAGTTTGAAAATTTAAAACAGATATATAATATTATAAATATATATGACCAATTACAGTAACTATATATATTATATATATATATTACAGGGTGGGCCAATAGGAATGCAACAACTTTGACGCCTCACAACTTGAACAATTTTTATCTGAACGTCTTGTCCAATATATCAGATTGAAGATAATTATCCATTTTATCATTCTCCAAAATATCTACGAGATATTATTACGAAGTTTTGAGATAATGCTATTAATATTCGATGTGCCATTTTCGTGCCATAAAACTGCAAGAAAAAACAAAAGTCATAAACTTAAGATGTCAATTCTAAACAATCACTTAGTACTAACAATAATTATTAATATCTCGAGTGAATTTACCATCAGTCAAACAAATACTCAATAAAATTATGTCCACCACGTGCTTTAATGACTGCATCAACACGAGATGACCACTGATCGATGGCTGAGTTCACCAGTGCTTGGGCTATCTCAGCCCAGCAGCAAAGAATCACTTCTTTCAAATGTTCAACGTCACGTATCGGTTCACGATAGACCAGTTGCTGAAGATAACCCCAGATCGAATAGTCAACCGGGTTTAAATCCGGACTGTTCGGTGGCCAGTTCTCCGGTTCAATTAAAACTCAGGTACGTTAGCGTTCAGATAGGCAACCGTATGACGTGAACGATGCGCCGGCGCTCCATCTTGCTGAAAGATGTAACCATCAACTCCAGACAGTTGGCGAATATCACGTAGCAGTCCTCTTGCGAGTACTTCATCGAAGTAATAAACACTGTTCACCTTAGCCTTTGGAGTAACAAAGAATGTTTCTTGACTGCAAATTAACTGTTGGACTTGTGCAGTGTTCGCTGCTGTGCGCGCAGAACGTTTGTGACCACAGTTGCGGCTGTTAGACGTTCCCGTAGCATCAATTTGTTTAATCAATCGATGTAGAGCATATTTATTCCATTTTCTAGAAGGGAATTCTATCATCATCTGATGTGCATTGTATCCTTTTTCTGCGATTAAAATTCTATCCTCTTCCGTGAGCGGCGCCATGATGTTCAATATTTATGTTCAAATTTGAGAGGTGTGCGCCGTACCGAAATTTTATAACAACGGTGCCGTATTATCAGTGCAAGATTTGCAATAGTTGTAGAGTGGATGATTACCTTCAATTTAGTATATTGGGCACGATGTTCGGATAACAATTGTTAAAGTTATATCCATTCAAAGTAGTTGCATTCCTATTGGCCCACCCTGTATATATTACCAATTGAGTTGTTTATCTTAACCATGCATGTGCAAAGTGCATCCTATAGTAGTCAAAACCTTCTTCCTCATCGTCGTCGTTGTTGTTGTTGTCATCCGACCTGGCATCGAGCTTCAGCAGCTGCTGAGTGTCTTTCTTGCTGACGTTTCATTAATCTATTTGCCTGTCATCCGATCAGATCAAGACGACGACAGATGAATGAATTCTCTTCTCTTTTCACGTACACCAACCGACGTGGAAGGAATTCTCCACCTGTCGTGCTATTCCCTTGTCTCCCTTCCTCCCACCATCCTTCCGTCCTTCCTTTCCTCTGCCCCTTTCCCTTCCTGTTTCCCTCCTTTCCTCCCAGAGGCGCGGATTTACTATGAAACTAAATGAAGCTGAAACTTCAGCGCCCCAAGGCCTCTGGTCCCCGAAGAGAGTATTAAACATATGATATCTTATTAGAAAGATGAAATCGGCAAAAATATTGTAAGCGAGTACCGTCAATTCAAAGACTATTAATTGGCATCTTAGGAAATTACAGGACATATAAGAAAACATGACCTCTAAAATTCAATGTGCAGAAGTTCTTCAACTTATTTGTAAGTAAGTAAGTAAGTAGTTTATTCACCACAAAATAAAGCAAAATGACAATACACAAATTTTACAAACCGAGTGGTGGGCTACCGGTGAAGTCACATAGGACTCATCTCGCCGGTCACACAAAACATGACCTCTAAAATTCAATGTGCAGAAGTTCTTCAACTTATTTGTGAGCAACACAAACTTGAATTGTTCCCCAATTTTACTATTGCGCTTATGCTGTAGGGCCTATTAGAAAATGTCCATCACGAGCTGTGAGGCAGAGAGGAATTTTCAAAAGCTATTCTTTACAAAGAACAAATCTCAGGCTACCATGACTGAAGAGCGCTTACATTCTTTATGCATATTGTATATAGAAAATGAAATTGCAAGGAAGCTCTCATTTGAAGAAAATGTACGTAAATAGTTTGCTAGTAAACCAGACAAAGGAGTATTTTGTAAAATGTATTATATAAAATGTATTCTTATAAGAACCTTCCGTGCCTATAGTCTAG
Source organism: Aporrectodea caliginosa (assembly GCA_020284085.1). Taxonomy (NCBI): domain Eukaryota; kingdom Metazoa; phylum Annelida; class Clitellata; order Crassiclitellata; family Lumbricidae; genus Aporrectodea; species Aporrectodea caliginosa. Next base: position 1,168,938 of record JACEVL010000157.1, on the reverse strand, counting down.
TAGTTACAAAGGTAGACGGACATAATTCCCTCTAGACATAATGCCCCAGAAATAATTCCCCCAGACGTAATCCCCAGGCTATGACATAATCCCCCAGGCTATGACATTATCCCCCAGGGCCCCAGGCTATGACATAATCCCCCAGGCTATGACATAATCCCCCAGGCTAGGATATAATCAATCCAACCTCAGCCATACATGTAAGATGGATAAACTTGCAATATCCAATAAAATCTATAAGAATTTTTTGGACTCCACTGGAAAAGTTTATTTTACCAGTTCGCCCAAAATTGTTCAAAATTTTTACAAGCAACGGCAAAACGACAATTAGCTGAAGAGTGCATCAGATGTGTCTCATAGCTGTAGGGACCATATTGGGCACAACATTTAAAAATGTTTCCAAGTCCGCGTAGCGTATCCTCGATGGATTTTCTTCCATCTCGCCGATCGTTCAATCTCGCCGATCGTCCGTTCATTGTAAATTCACATGTAATTAATTTGAGAAGTGAACGACGTTAACAAGACTTAAGTTGAGACCTAAACGACATTAACAAGTCTGATCTTAAGAACTTAATAACAATAACAAGTTTTAATTTTAGACCTGAATGACATTATAACAAGTCCTACCTTTAGAACTTAATGACAAAAATAATTTTAATAAACAAATAACACAACTTTATTAGTAAACACCAAGTAACATTAATCTACAACAATTATTTTCTTTTTATAAGTTTGGTTTACTAAGAAATTGAGAAGTTACAAATATTGAAATCTTTTCAAACTTAAAATATAGGCTAAATACATAAAGTCCACATAAGTATATGCTGACATAAACAATTTAAAAAACTAAATTTTGTAGGTATAGCGTGTACTTAATTACAAATTGTACCTGCAATCTCTACAGATAATTTATAAGAACATGATGTGGAGTAAATGTAATTAGCAACTCTATTGCGCCGGTGTCTAATGCACAAGGCATCAACCGATGGCACACCAAAACCAAGCCGTAATCAGGTCAACATCCAGAAGATCAGTCCGTAAGAGACAGAGAGGCAGCCTAAGGTGGATAAGCAATTTGAAAGAGGTAAGTTTTCAGCCGAGAACGAAATGACACAAGCGACTGAGCACAGCGTACAGACACAGGAAGAGAGTTCCAAAAAGTAGGTCCAGATACTGAAAAGCTCGTTCACCGAGAACAGTTCTTGATTTAGGTATGACCAGACAAAGACAATCAGATGACCTCATTGAATAATGATAAGTCAGAGGAATAAGAACATATTTTAAATATTGTGGTTGGCCAGAGTTCAAAGTTTTATAAACTATGAGCCCCAGTTTGAAACGAATTCTTTGCTGAACAGGAAGCCAATGCAAAGATTTAAGCACAGGGGTTATATGTTCATATTTGGATGTATTAGTTATGGCTCTAGCCAAATAGTTCTGAACCCTCTGCAGCTTCAGTATGTTTGATTTATTGATACCAGTAAGAAGCGAGTTACAATAGTCTAGGCGACTGGAAACCAATGCAATTGCCAAAGATATTCTTGCAGACATGGGCACATAACGCCTAATTCTGCGTATTTCACGAATGAACATATAGGATGACTTACAAATACTGTTTACATGGCCAGTGAGAGACATGGTAGAATTAAAAACAACGCCTAAGTTGCGTGCAGCGTCGGCCAGCTCAATAACTGAGTCACCCAGTTTCAATGACTGAAGCCCATCAAATTTCTTAAGTTGCTGTAGAGTGCCAAGTAACAGAAATTCAGTCTTTGGTGGGTTAAGGAGGAGTTTATTGGATGCCATCCAGGACTGTACTTCATCAAAGACAGCAGACAACATCTGTAGGCTATAGATGAGTCACATGACAGACTATCAAATGAAATGTAAATTTGAGTATCATCAGCATAGAAATGATATCTCAGCGAATGATTATCAAGCAATGCTCCTAATGGTGTCGTGTATAGTGTAAACAAAAGAGGGCCAAGCACTGATCCCTGTGGTACACCGCATGTCAACAAAGCATCAGATGAATAATTACCATTTAAATACACGGATTGAGTGCGTGGACTAAGATAAGTACTAAACCAATTTAGTACAGGGCCAGAGATCCAAACCAATTCTCAAGACGATGAAGAAGAATAGAATGATCCACAGTATAAAAAGCAGCAGACAAGTCAAGCAGAACAAGTGCTGTCACCTTACCCCCGTCCATTGAGCAAATTATGTCATTATGAACAGTAAGAAGTGCAGATTCAGTTGAGTGAAATCTACGATACGCAGATTGAAAAGGGGAGATTAGTGAGTTTGATGACAAGTGAGTCTGCATGCGATTCATGACTATCCGTTCAAGGATTTTAGATATAAAATTCAAGGTTGAGATAGGCCTATAATTTGACAGATCATCAGGATCAAGAGAAGGTTTCTTAAGCAGCGGATGAACTATGGCATGAGCAAAAGTAGATGGGAAAGATCCCTCATGCAATGAGAAATTGATAATTGATGTAATGGTGGGACCAAGGACATCAAAGCACTCTTTAAGAAACCAAGTAGGAATGGTGTCAAGGAGACCGGTTTTGTTAGGCGAGGAAAAGATAAGAGTAGGCCTAATATCAATCGGTTTATCAGTTAATCGGAGATTACTGTGTACAAATACAGCATTTCGGATAACTTAGAAATTCAAATAACTTTTATAAATTTTATTTCCTGTACTGTACAATTTATTTCTCAACTGATGACATTAAATAGTGACGTAAATTAGCTGAATCCTTGAAAGTACGGAGACAACATAAGGGATAGGAATATCAGAAAAAATAAAATAAAACAAATAATAACAGACAATAAATAAATATAGTTAAATAAAAAACGAAGCAACTATGCGTAGGGCTATGACAAGGCAGCTTATCCTCATGAATTATAGGGCACCCCGTCAAAATAGCCCGGTCAAAATAGCCCCGTCAAAGCAGCCCCGTCAAAATCGCCCATGACCAAAATAGCCTCGTCAAAATCGACAACGACAAAATCGCCCCGTCAAAATCGCCAACTGACAAAATCGTCCCGTCAAAACAGCCCCGTCAAATAGCCCCATAAAAACGCCAACGACAAAGCAGATCCACAACGGCTAACAAGTTGAATGTTACAAGTAATGTGTCCATTTCAACAAAAATATAACCGATACTTCAAAGAGACACAGACTGAAGATAAGGGTAAGTATAATAGGGAAGACCTACTTCCAAGCGGTATTTTCCAATCGATTGCGAGGTCGTGACTAAAGACGAATTAATTATTTTGTTAATTGGAAATCGGTTCACCAATTGGTAAGATCAAAACGAGTACTTCGACGGGGTATCTGAATGAAGATAAGAGTAAGGTAAATAGGGAAGACCTACTTCCAAGAAATAATTGCAAACGCTTAGCCGAAAGAAAAAAGTGAGTAAATAGCGACTCAAAGAACGGAACCAAGCACTGAGATTGGCCACTTTGACATGTGCCACTTTGAGAGAGCCACGCCGCTATAGGGTATAGAAAGGGCGACGACAGATGTATATATAAAGGGGAACCCTATAGTCAGCAGCCGAGGACAGGACAGTTATAGTTATCGTTATCGAACGTGGTCTATTTCATCTATTTAAAACATAACGGTCCATCGAACATGGAGAAGACAGTGACACAGAAAGGAAAGGCGATGCTCTTAAAGGACGGATTCCGTTATCGTCAGGCTAGACTCAATGCTGATGGGAGTACAATGATCGTGGCGGTGCGTTGAAACAAACTGTCGAGGGCGCCTGAAGGAATTCAGTGGTAACGAAGAAATGGTCACCGAATATAACCATTCACCAGATATTTTGACGGGGCTGTTTTAACGGGCCGATTTTGACGGGACTATTTTGTCGATTGGCGATTTTGACGGGGCTTTATGGTAATGGGGCTGTTTTGACGGGGCTATTTTGACGGGTCGCCGAATTATAGCACAGCGGCAGCCGTGATGACATGATATTTATCTGCATCGGGATACTCTGCTTCTATCCTACCCACGACACTACCAACTTTTTATCGGCGATTCTACAGTGACCAGTGACACTTAGGTTTAATTATGCGCATCAAAAATGTACATGCAATTATTATGGAATATAGACTTCCTCCTTCTCTACGCTCTCCCATCCTTTCCGGTGGCATCTCTACCTATTTCTCTGACCTTCAAAACTTCCTTTTCTCTCTGAGTACCTCGCACTGGGAGCGCTTCTTTAAAGGCTTATGCTATGAGAAACGCTGCATAAATGATCAAATACAATGCGATATAATACAATAAGACTTACAATATGCATATATGCCAATGATATATGTAATTGTGTAATGTATCACAGTTTCTAACAAAGCGATTCAACACAGACAAATATCCTTTTGTCGTCTATAGTCGTGCTTGTTCCATCATGTTTTCTCTTTGTCATTTGTCAATGTCACCACGAATGCAGCTGCTTGTCAGGTGTGCAGATATGTGATTTCCCTTAGCGCTGCATCTATCTCCTCGGGTGACTCATAAAATGCGAGACGTTATCTGCAGTTAAAGATGATTTAGTCTAAGAACCTCGTCATGTATCTTCACCTGGATTAACCTGGAAGCAATGTGCCAGTCTGTGTGTATGTCTGCCTGTCTGTCTAACTGTGTGTTTGCGTTGATATGAGCCGTGTTTTAAACTAATCAGTCTATGTCGTGCTCCTCTCCTTATTGCCCACGGCGCCTCTTGGGCACGCTCGTGCTCCCGAAGATTCGTGCTGTAAGCGTTGCTTTTCAGCTCCAATCGTCGCACACAAAAGAATTCTATGGAAGGCGGTCATTTATCCACCTTAATAAGCTATAGATGGAGAATAGACGCAAAAAGTTTCCAGTTCCTGTCTGTCTTCCTTCCTTTCTTGATTCGTTCCTTCATGGAAGCCTACCTGAACGTCAAGGACATGTAGTTGATTTGTCATGGGAATTGATCTTATCAATACATGAATATAACTCATGGACAGCACTGAACAGTATACGTGTGCAGACACAAAGTCACGGAGACACACCTTCATGCAGACATACATTCGTGCAGACAGATAGATGGACAGACACACAGGCACATACACACACACAAACACACACACATATATATATATATAAACGGAAAGATAGACACAGACACAGCGACGTCTCACAGACATATAGTACTTTTAAAGGCATATATAACCAAGCCATGCCATCAGAATAATTTGCTGATTTCAACTAGAATCGCTAATGACTTCACTGTTTGAATTCATATCCGACTCCAATCAATTTGCTCAGTAACAGTAACATCTCCCAATCTCTCTCTCGGTGTTGTAGGCCTATTCATCTTACACCAGGTCATCCAATCCAAGTTAATCCAACCAGTTTCTCCATTCACGCTATGCTCTCCCCGTCTTTTCAATCTCGCAATCTACTTTACTCACTCAAATTTATAAATTCAACCGAGCACCAATAATTAACTCAAACCGACTTATCACCTAGATACGTATACTCACCTGCATCCGCGCAACTATAGTTATTTAACCTTTCGACTTAACCCACTCCCTCAACATGTATGTACATCTTTTTTCTCATCCTTCGTCATCATCATCATCATCATCATCATCATCATCATCGTCATCGTCATCGTCATCGTCATCGTCAACATCATCATTAGCACCACAACCGCCACCACCACTATCATCATCATCATCATCATCATCATCATCATCATCATCATCATCATCATCATCATCATTATCATCATCATCTTCATCATCATCATAATTATCATAACTTTTCATAAGTATCAAAATCATCATCATCATCATCGTCATCATCATCATTAACACACCACCTTAACCACTATCATCATCATCATCATCATCATCATCATCATCATCATCATCACGTACTCGTTCTGGAATGCTTGCTAAAATGCTTGTTTTTTTAATCAACTAATGTTGCTGCTGATGACAGTGCTTCAAGGGCAAAACGAGGCAGAAATTTAATAGCAAAAACAGAATAACTCGCACAGTTTAGTAGAAGCAATAGATAAATGGAAGAACCAGTTCTTCTCGTCTCTGCTTGAACTCTGCGATCCTCCGTCAACAGCGCTTGGAACATCCATCACAATTTCCTGTCAGCGGATGGGAGGAAAGGGGTCTCTGCGGGAAAACGTCGCCAGTGGACGGGCGTCTATTTCTCAACATTATTATCAACAATTCCGATGGTGTCGTCCTTGTCCTAATTCAGGGTATGCCAATCCCCACCCCCATGCCAACCCCCCCATGCCAACCCCCACCTACTGCAAACCCCTCCTAATGCCGCTGTAGCATGGACGTAAATTAAGACAAACTGCTTTTCGTTCACAGCTAAATTCATATGTATATCATTATTATCACAGTTTAGAGTTTAGAAGATATTTTATTTGTTGTTTTTTTTAATGAAAGACGAATACGAACTCTGACCCCACTCCGACTAACGGGAGCAGCCTGTGTGTTGTGCTTGTAAGACGCTACATTAAGTGTCTATATATGTACATACATACTGATACATACATGCATATATACATAAATATACACACACACATTTGCATATATGCATATATTCATACTTGCATACATACGTACATACATACTGATGCAATTGTTAGAATCCAAGTCTCAAAAGCTCTAAGTTCAGATAGCATGATAAATTTCCAAGATAAGTTGTCTTCAAAACACGCATCCTTGTGCGCCCACTTTTGGCTCGACCCTGAGATGCGAAAACTACGGAGACAGATTTTCCGCTGCTGCTTTGAATCACTGAGATCATGGTTAGACCCTCCAGCACCACCAACTGAAGCCCTGTGCATTATTGTAATGGCGCAATAGAAGCTGAAAGATGTTCTAATACGGCTGCTAGATGCATGGAGCGAGCAAAACCCGGGGGCATGTTTCGAGAGAGACAGACGCATGGCCACTGACTTTGAGTAGCCATGCTTTGTATCCTAAGGCATCAGTTAGGCCTGTGCTTACGCTGTGGCTTCACGTCTGGCAGGCAAAAATGATGCTTGGAAGCAGTCGAAAGGAAATGGACGGATGAAGTTAGGAGACAAAAATGTAATCAGCGAAATGTCGTTATAAGTTCTCATCTCATCTGAAAAGAAAGGCAAATCGAAGGAGACATCAAACGAATTTTAAACCAGTTGATCTATACATTAAATCAAAAACGTATATCGTAACTTGCAGACCGACTCAGAGCTCTTTAGGTTAAGATTTCATCTATTCATAAGAAGGTAATCAAGCAGTCGGTGACATTATTGCACTCACCTTGAAGAACTAAAAAAATTGATACCTAGCAAATATTCGCTGAAATTACGTCATCCTTTAAGCCTGCAGCTATCATATAGTGTGTGGCACGGTGGCCAGGGACTGGAGACCGCGGGTTCGAACCTCGCCCGAGGAACCTTGAGCAAGTTCTTCACTCACAGTTGCTCCGCGCCATTGATGTTCCGTCATTATAGTCGTGTGCACTTCTGAACTTTGGACGGAAGGCAATATAAAATACAGCTGTATCGTATTGCATTGTACAATAGGTGGTGTGAAAAAAGCGAAAATGAGAAATCCGAAAAGTACTAGCAACCAAAAGTTGCCTAATGGCATGGGGTCAAAAAATGTCAAAAATGTTTTTAAAAATTTTAATGTCTTCCGCTGTCCCAGAGGGCCAAAGTTACGAAAAAAGCGTTTTTTTGAGAAAATTGCAGGGTTTCTTTTACAATATTCTAATTGAAAACTAATTAACTGCCATTCAATATACCGTTGGAAAGACCTCTTAAAACTGAATAAAATGATGCATTAATTTTTAGAATATGCCCATATTTGTAGAAATTATTAGCATTTTACCATTTCCTCTGGTTCGCGACATGTCGCTAAGTCTGAATACGGTTAAACACTAATAACGTTCTTTATCCTTCGAGATATTTCGACCCATAGAATGTCATTCGATTCAGTTCTGAACCGCCTTTCTAACGGTACATTGTGGTGCGAGATTGTTTAACAGTACACATTTGTTTAATTTTTTTTACAGTTTTAGTATAGTTTTGTTTGCAATCTTTCATTGATTCTATTGCATTTCAGCTTTGTCCGATGAATTGAGCGCCAGGAACATGCCATTTTGATCGTGAATAATTTCGAAATGTCGAAGCATAAAAGTTACAATGCCTAATCGTTCTAAAACATAGTTTTCGATGTTCTGACACAGACAGACACTACGGCAGACTGTTCTACCCCCATCTGAGAAATGTATCTCTGTTCAACTGGTCCACCACCTTGATCATAACTCACTAATGCCTTCTCTTCAGCCTGGATTTAGGAAATTCCACTCGACGGAATCTCTTATGGCGAGTCTTCTAGCAGATATAATATTTCATGATGTGAACCATAGCCACTTATCATTTTACTCTCCCTCTATGACATCAGTTCCGCTTTTGACACTGTTGATCGCACCATCCTCTTAAACCTGCTGTCTAGGTTGTTCGGGATTTTTGACTCTGCTAGTCTGCCTTCTTTGGTTCCATTCATTCCTTGCCTTCATTGCCCTGCCACCACAGCCGCTGCTTTGGTTGAACGTATTCTAGAGGCTTCAGCGGTTCTTGATTGATGGTTGTCCGCTAATCGTCTTTGCCTAAACCAATACAAGACCCAGTATACATTTGGCTCGGTAGTCATGCCCAAATTTCCAGGATTGACGCCGAGTCCCTACGCCTTAGGTTTCCCAATGTGGACTTTTGTTCCTCTTTTCGTGATCTTTGATACATTCTTGATCCTGTTATCTCTCTGTCTGATCATATCAATGTCGTCTACCGCTCATAATATTTCTACTTAAGCGCCACTTAAAATCAGAGGCGCTCCCGACCCAGGAAGTATATTTACAGACAAAAAGAGAGGTTTCGTGCGATTGAGGAACTGGTCTGAAGAAAGAGAAAAGAAGCCAGTCCTAAGAGAATGAGGCAGTAGGTTCCAACTGGAGGGCCAACAAAAGCGACATTCCTATAGATTGGGCCATTCCAGGGACAATCAAGTGGCCACAGGTCGAAGGCCGAAGGGAGCAAAGGCTAGCCTATGGAAAGCATAAACAAAAGTACAATAGGCCTTGAGGTAGTGACAGAAAGAGGACAGGATCGAGAATGAATTAAAGATCACGTGTCATTAGCATATTGGTGGAAAAAGACACCGAGTGGACCAAGAACCCCAGCTAGATTCGAGATATGCAAGATGAACAGAAGAGGAACAAGGACAGAGCCTTGAGGTAAGCCATAAGATAAGTGGATTCAGGGAGAGCGGGTAGGACCGAAAGCTACAGAAACAGCGCGATCCGTTAGGAATAAAATAATGGAATCAAAGAAGAGCGGAGTCATAAATCCCAAACGACTTAGACAACCTGTTGTGATCAACAATCTCAAAAGCGGTACTAATGTCACAGAGGGAGAGTATAGACTCTATACTCTCCCTCTGTGACATTAGTACCGCTTTTGAGAGATCATGATCTGCGGAATAGGATTTCTTAATTATGACCACTTTAAGAGCAACAACAGGTATAGCGGTTGGGTTTGGGAAAATGAGCTTCAAAAGTTTTTTGGAATATTAAGATTCGTGCCATAAATGATAAAGTATTGTTCATTAAGGAGACCACAAAGACTTGAGATATATCAATCAATCAATCAATCCTTTTATTGTTTCCATAGAATAGTTTACAAGTAGTGATCCAGAATAAACATAATCAACAATCATAAGTTTGGAAATTAAAACAGACAGATCACATGATTATCTAATTAACGTTTGAGGGAAACAATCGGGTTCCCAGAAGGGACTGAAGTCCCGCTAAGTTAGGGATACCCGTGTACCATGTTAGCAGAGGGATGACAGTTGAGTATAGTTTACACAAATAGCATTGTCAAAAAATTTAGAATAACTGGCTTAACTAACAACACTTAACTAGGTCACTTAACTAATTGTGGTATAACAATGAATAATCATATTTAGATAATGCATTGACTATTGTCAAGGAGGTAGGCTCTGACCTCTTTTTTAAATAGGGCAAGATTCGGAAGAGTGCGCAGTGACTTCGGTAGGTTATTCCAGGCAGAAGGACCAGCACATCTTAAGGTAAAATAACGAGTGTTAGTACGGGCATAGGTTCCATCAAAGTTATCAAGAGATCTTGTATAATGAGAATGTGTGTCAGAGACCTTTGAGAAGTAGCGACTGAAGATTGGGGGAAGAGATTTGTTGGCGAAGCGATACATAAATTCACAGATTTGCAATTTATTTATCTGAGGGATATTAAGTATTCGTAGTATAGTAAATCTACTTGCAGTGTTAGTTATCAATGATCTCCCAGCAATAATACGTACAACTCGTCTCTGTAATATAGATAACCTATTCAGGCGAGAGGAATAATTGGAGGCCCAGGCGATATTACAGTATGTCAAGTAAGGGTAAACAAGAGAATAATATAGTGTATGCAGAACTCTAGAAGGTAACAGGTAGGATACACGAGCCAGAATCCCTATGTTCTTAGCAACCTTAGTGGAAATGTTACTTATGTGATCATTCCAGGTTAAATGTTGGTCAATGTAGACCCCAAGGAATTTGGAAGAATTGACTTGAACAATAGGAATATAGGAATTATAGCCACATACTTCTATAATAATAGATCTACCACGATTAACGCAGCAAGCCTCATCCTTAGGCCTACGTGTTGCATCAGAAACTGTATATTACCGTACCAACTAAAAAATTTATGGAACAAGAAAGCCCATAATCGACACCCATAAAACATTATGGGCACTTTTTTAGCTAGTCGTAGGTACAGGACTTTTGCGAGGTACTTAAAACGCGGTATAGTACTTGTCTTGATATACACAGGCTTACGTGTGTGATAGTTTTGCGGGTTCAGATCCGTGCGTAAGACCGTCGAAAATTGATAGGATCAGATCGAAAACATGCCAAAGAATGTATCCTACTTCTTCCCTGGGGTGGTTTTTTACGCACGCTGCGCCATAGTCGGCAAAATTGAATTTCGTCGAATTTACAGTGTGCGCTGGATTTTAGAAATTGCTTTTTTCTGTCGAATGTCTATCTGAGTATTCCGCTGGTGAAATGAAATATTTAATGCTTCGGTCGTTGGCATTCGTCATTTCCACGCAGGAGTAACACACTGTGTTCGGCAGAATGAAGACGTATACGCTGTAGCACTGAATCTACTATACAGGACCATTATACAACGGCGAAAATAATATATGGAGACCTGCAGTGATCATTGTGAATGTGACACAGACTGTGAACGCATGGGAAACGATTTTGACTGGAGCAGTCAGTCTCTGCGTGTGAGCGAGGAAGGAAGAAGGAAAGGAAGGAATTGTTAGTACTGCTTAACGACGCTACATGTGTCAGAAGAAAGATTATTAGCATCGCCCTCCTCCTTTATCCAGGCTTGGGACTGGCATTACCAGAGTACGAGTAGGCCTAGTGGCGGAGTTAATTCTATCTCTGCCTGCAGCGTTCGCTTAAATAGTTGGCCTAATTGAAATGTCACTCGTTATACTTGGCTCATTATCTGCTAACTGTCGCCATGAAGACTCTGTCGCTGTCATATAAAATTTATTGTTAGATGGAGTCATCGCTTGCCATATATGCTCACTAATGACTCAATAGATAGGCCAATATAATAGTCATATAACTGCATACGGACGACAGTTCATGGCCTGTTTTATATTATAAATAAGGAGAGCGCCTAATTGTCGCAGTGATCTCTTCATTCTGCATGATTACGGCCGGTCCTTTGGCCTAATTCTATGTTAGATGCACAATGGCTTCGTATGTGAAGTTTCCCTTTGTTCCTTTTAAAGTCTCATTGATCTGTAAGCAAAAGCTGTAGACCACGATAGATAGATGGGTGTCGACAGATTTTTATATCTGCCTTTATCCCTAACAATCGGATTAAACGAAATAGCAGTGGGGCTATTGAATTGTCTGCCTTTATATCGATTGTTGCTAATGAGTGAGAGAGAGAGAGAGAGAGAGAGACAGACAGACAGACAGAGACAGAGACAGAGACAGAGACAGAGACAGACAGAGAGACAGAGAGAGATAGAGCAGAGACAGAGAGAGAGAGAGAGAGAGAGAGAGAGAGAGAGAGAGAGAGAGAGAGAGACAGAGACAGAGACAGAGACAGAGACAGAGACAGAGACAGAGACAGAGAGAGAGAGAGAGAGACAGACAGACAGACAGACAGACAGACAGAGAGACAGAGAGAGAGAGAGAGAGACAGACAGACAGAGACAGAGAGAGAGAGAGACAGAGAGAGAGAGAGAGAGAGAGAGAGAGAGAGAGAGAGAGAGAGAGAGAGAGAGAGAGCAGCAGCAGCTGGCTTTGTTTGCTCAACACAGAAGAACAGGACTTAGGCTAAATTTACAGTTAAGTAAATCACCAATTTTGTCATGAGGTCATATACCTGAATAATACTAACTTACTTCTAATCCAGTAAACTAAGCAATTGGTTCGAAGTTCAAAATGGCTGGAATGGGATGGCGTCTAACTTATATTGCTCGGATATGCTCTAGTGAAATAAGTAATCTATTTTTACGTTTTGAACTAGTAATTCAACAAACCATATTTATCAAGGTCCGTTTCTGATTTTACTCTTTATTTGCATAATCTCCCCTAGCCACCATTTCAAAACTCGGTCGCAATTTTTGAATTGGTGCACGTGTACCGTTTGCGGCCAGGAAATCACGGATTCAGTGAGATTACGGCGATACAGTGTCTTTGGATTGGCGTCGATCATCTATAATAGGTACTTAACACTTTAACGACGAGCTGCATTGTTTCCCAGTCGCTTTCAGTAGGCCTAAACTCTCATCGTTAAAGAGTCGAGTGGCAGGCTATGGAGGCATGCCTGCCACGCACAGCGTTGTGTCGTGAAGGTATGCGTATACTGGATGCAGCGCATTCTGCCTTCAGTGAGTGTCTGTCAGTGGTTGAGCTGAGAACGGTTCGTTCTGCTGTCGTCGCTCATCATTCTGAATGCAAAACGGACGAGAAGCTCAGAATAAGCTGGCATGTATCAGGCGAGTGGAGGAGGAGAATCTGTTGGTCTATAGTAACGTGAGCCTGCCAATGAAGGCTTATAATATAAAGCTACGTGAGCATTGTTCGCCTTTGGATGCATCCGTCGTTATTAACGAGCTCGAGCATCAGGTGGTGCTGGCGAGGAGCTGCATCGAAAGGTAGATATCCATTTACTTTCTATTATATCATCTCGCGTCAACGGTGGCGTGTCAGATTCGGAAGGACATTCATGCAGCGAAATAATGGAAAAAGCAATATTAGGACAGGAGCATTAGCTAAAAGGTGAAAATAGCTAAAAACAAGCTGAAGTTTTTAGGAAAGATCTGGGAATATGAGTAGAATAACATATTTAAAGTCCCCAGAAATTCCTCTGATGCTCTATCAGAAATCCAAGATGGCGTCAAAAATGGCCGTCATTTTCCATTAGCACTATTTAAAAGGTGAAAATAGCTGATGAGAAGCTGAATTTTTCAGAATAAGTCTAGGAATATGAGTAGAATAACATAATAAAAGTCTCCGAAAATCCCTCTGGAGCTCTTTCATAAATCCAGATGGCATCCAAAATGGCCGTCATTTTCCATTATTATCATTATCTTGCTGCTTTAGATGTTAGAATTCCCATTCATTCTTGAACCGTTAAATAAGTACGGAACAAACGTTGCTCCGTAGGGATTTCGGGGACTTTTAGTATGTCCTTCTACTCACATTTCTAGGCCTATTCTGAAAAATTCAGTTTGTTGTGAGCTATTTCCACCGTCTATCACATTTTGATCTACTGCTCTTGGACCATGCATAGATTTTATGGAACATGCGATATTTTCATGTGATAATAATAATAATAATTATTATTATTATTGTTATCGGCCAGGTCGAATTATCATGTCAATTCATGTATAAATTCCATATCCAAAATTATATATTGATAGCGGACTATTTAGGACTTGCCGAAATTAGAGGAGAGAGCGATTGCAACATAAGCAGCAGTTGCAAAGCGCTAGGAACGTTTTTGTGCAAGCACAGCTGTAGCGACGGAGGTTTCTCTGTTGGAAACGTAAACTGAGGAAGAGGTGTCATCAGATAGCTCAGAAAAAGAGCCAGAACCGTCGACGTCTGCTTTGCCACCAAAGCGGCGAAGTGGAACAATCTCTGTAATTACTCGTGATCTTGCAGCAGCAGTATCGCCCCAAAACTAGCTGCTGGAAAGCTTCTCTCATTCTATCTGCTCTCGCTGCTCTCGCTCCAACATTTAAACAAACTTTTTCACTAACATTTTCAATTAATGACAGAGGATTAATCATCATCATAGCTTCTTCTTAATCCATGGGCCGAAAGCCCGTAGGTGTCCAAACTATGCAAATTTCTTGTCACCTGTTTATCTCTGATTGTCATTTGCATTGGATTTCTTAAATAATCTATTTTGTCGCCGACGAACGCCTTGTTTGGTGCTAATTCATCCGTTCAACCTTCGCACTTCCTCCCTTCCAGTAATAATCTTGTAGACTTAGGTCTCTCTGCTCCTCCACTCTCTCTATCTGCTCTATCCTCTCTAGGCAGCACCAGCTGGTGACTGATCATCAGTCCACGTTTAAGGAAAGTTGCCCTACCAGCAGAGATTCGTGAACCTTTCGATCTGAAGAACCTTCCTATCAGTGATGGGCATTAACTAATTTTTTACTTAAACTATAACTATTTTTCAACTAAAATAAAAAGTTTAACTAAAAGTTGGCAACTGATTTTGTAAATAAGTCAACTAAACTAAGAATATTTGGTTAAACTTTTTCAAACTTTTAACCACTTTTTTCACTCACATTTTCACAATGACAGAGGTTAAGTGAACTGTAATAATGCAGAGCGTCAATAACAATTTCACTTTCGAACTATGTAATGTGTCCTAGACTAATAGTCCTAGTAGGCTACAGTTCTACCAGAAAATCAAGAAGTTGCTAATGCAAACGGTGATACATCGTGCAATGCAATGCAGTTCACTTGACTTGAGTAATGAAACCAGTTCTTATGACAATCATTGCAGAAAATAGTTGCTGAGTTTGTTGCTTAAGCTTTCTAGCTAATAACTAAAACAATTAGTTAAACTTTTTAGCTAATAACTAAAAAATATAAGTTAAACTTGGGTTTTAACTAAACTATTTTTTAGTTAAACTTCTGCCTTAACCGATTTTTTTAGTTTTTAACTGTTGCCCATCACTGCTTACTATCCACTAACAAGATCACGCCAGATGTTACAGAGACAGGACAAGAATGTGTTGATCGTCTTTCAATAGTGGTATATTGTAAGGATGTAACGAAGGTATTGGCCATCCCCAAACTCCAATCCGGGACAGTTCCCGTCGTGGCAGAGGTGTGTTTGGCCGAAATCAGAATTTGGTGATTGGAAGTCAGACTCGTGTTCATGTGTTTCGACACAACAGCGAGTAACAGAGGTTGCAAGGACGATGTATGCATGAAGCTGGAAACGGAATGGACCTCTTGGACCTTGGCTGTCGATATCATGTTTCTGAAATTGTTCTGGACAAGGTTTTTCACTGCATGGTTCTGCAAGGTCTAAAGAAACTGGAGCTCGTCAGTCATTTCCGTGACTTCAGGTGGTAAAACGATCAAGCCAAGTATCGCATGGCAATTGAAGACAATGACGCAACACAACGTGTCACAGAAATTTGAGACAATGTCATCACCTTTCCATTGCAGCAACACCTGAGAATTGAACTGAGCTTACAACAGAGACGACTGCAATGCGTTGCAAGAACTGAGTTCAGGTACCAAAGGGCATATCGCCACGCGCAGTGCGACCTCAGTGATCAAGATGTGACTTTTCAGATAGCTGTTTCCCACTCAAAAACACCGGTGCACACAGAGTACATCTCGACAATCCTACTCTTAAAAGGTGTGGAATCATTTACTCTGAGTGTTACCTTTTGTGACAACCACCTACGTGAAGTAGGCCTACTAGTTCAATGAATAAATGAATGAAGCCCCGATGAACGACCTTCAATTCTTGAAGGTACAATATAATCCATACTTACCCAGACAAGGAAGTCTCACAGGTCGCCCTAACAGCATTTTGCCTACACCTTTGTGACGATTCAGTTACCGTCGACGAAAAACAGCGCATGGTCTGTACAGCATGCGCAACAATCAGGGATCCGATGAACCTCCAACGAGACTTCCTCCCATACATAATCCACCTATTAAAGCACTACCCGATTTCTTCACCACTTCCACCACCAAAATATTCCAGATCCTCGGATTTGATCTTTTCTTGATCGAGACCTGCAACAATGGGAGTCAGAACAATCGTACAGTGAGGCAAAATACATCATTTCTGCCCTCTGATGATAAACGATTTGGCGGAGAAAGGAGTGGCTGTCATGCAGTCCTTCAATGAAGCCCTGGTCCGAAATGAGGAAGAGAAACAATTTGTTCTGCTAATGGTGTAGTACCATTGAAAGAAATTCCCAAAGGCACTAAAGGGAATAAATAAATGACAAATAACTGACAGTTCTTTTTTGCCTTTGCCTTATATTTCATGTTCAAGCGTTGAAATTTGTTCGGATCTTTCAAAATTACAACGTGTCACATTGTTTCCTGAGTGATAATTCATCTGGGGCTTTACACAAGTTCTAAAAATCTATTCCGATTTTCATCTAATTTAACAAATGACAATTTTCCTAAAGATGGAACACAAAAGCAGCCTGGCCCATAGTAATTTTGAAACTTCAAATTTTAGACACACCCTCATATATAGCCTATATATATAATTATTTATATAAATATCAGTGTGAATATATAATATATATTCACACATATATATTATACATGTTTATATAATATAAATGTACAGTGAAACTTGCGTATGAATCTTGTATTCTCCTTTCGAACTCTTCCTTTGTTGACCGATGAATAAATTCTGCTGTAGCGGTGACGAAGAGTTCAAGATCTGTGTTGACAGGGTCTCCGTTTGTCGTACGAATCAAAAGAATTGTTTTCCATCCAACCAAAATGTCGGATAAAAAATCCCGACTGAGTTGAATTGAGGTCTAGCACCCGGCGGAAAAGCAGAGGAATCAATTATATCAAAGCAATATATAGGACTGACACAACGCATGAATCACCATATATAGCGAGGAGATTAATTCATTCGATATACGTGTGGAATCAGAAGCCATCCTTATGGCTTTCGTCTATAAGCAACAGCCATGCATTCAATGTCCATATATACATACATAAAACTATGCATATAAATAAATGTGGCGGTATATATTATATATATTACGCGTATATATCACAACTGGGGAGTGGTGTTATAAATATATATTGCCTGTGGATATTTGGCGACTATTGATGCAGTGGAGTTTCCATGCTGTAGCGTTCAACCTCGCCATTACTCATCCATCGTTCGCCTAAAACCGCTTATCAGCAGCATTCACGTGCGAGCTGGACGAGGCCTGGGTTACTGAAGAGTGAAGATCGTCGGGTCACGCTGTCTTTAGCAACAAGACGCCCTGCCGCAGTCCGTCCATCCTGCTATGCATCAGATGCATCCTCTGCCTCCTCCTGTGGCAGCAATCGCATGTCCATAGAATGCAACGGATCATCCCTCAAACTCATCTTTACTCAACCGCAAGGATCAAAAACAGTCTGTCTGCCTAATCGTAATCTAATGGTTGCGTCGCATTTTAGTTTGCTTAGTGGTACATTTGATGCGAACCTCAACGTCTTCATGAGTTCCTCTTATTAATAAGGGAAAATTAAAGAATGCCCGTATAATAAGCCTACTTACTGGGCAATACTGGCCAATGCTGTAACGTACGACAGTTCCGTCGAAAGTTCAGGGATTGCTGTTCTTATGTTCATGTTGCGTCTGATGCGCAAGGTATAAGAAATAGGCTACAGAAAGTTAAAATGAAAGTCTTAATCATCTCTGGTTTATTTGCTTCGTAGTATACGTCTATTTAATTTAGTAGTAATGTCGAGGTGCACTGTTTGATATTTTAAATAATTGAGGTAGGCCTACTTGACTGACAGCCTTGTGATATTCTGTCATCATCATCATCATCATCATCATCATCATCATCATCATCATCATCATCATCATCATCATCATCATCATCATCATCACCATCATCATCATCGTCATCGTCATCGTCATCGTCATCGTCATCGTCATCGTCATCGTCATCGTCATCGTCGTCGTCGTCGTCGTCGTCGTCGTCGTCATCATCATCTGCTACTGCTGCTGCTGACTCGAGATGCCCTGTTTGCGGAAGAATGCTTCGATTCACGACTTCATGAATGGAACGGATATGCGATGCCCGCTTTCCTGAATTCATAAGTATCAGCAGACGCCTGGCATTTCAATTCATCTCTGGCTTAATATACATTTATATCAACATTAACTAAACTATATACATATAAGTCATATATATAATAAATATTTACATATATATATGCACATGCGAGTATCTTTCTAGGCGTATGTATGCGCGATAATCTTCGTTCACAGCGTCAAACTTTTCCCCATCCTATCGAGAGACTAAACAATTAAGGAGACCGTTTAATATGGAAGGGGAAAGACCGCCGCACACGTCAACAGCGAGAGATGCGGCATCTCTGCAGGCTGCCTAAGCCACAATGTAATTGAACATTTTAGACAGACGCATTTACGAATATGACAGATTGACAGGTGCTTTGAGTCAAACACCTGACCGCACGCCGAGAACAATACCAAAGACTCACAGACGTATAATCTATATATATATATATCATTTACACACACGCACGCACACACAATACAAAATATATATATATATATATATATATATATATATATATATATATATATATATAGCTGCGTAATAATATTGATGCGAAATCCCCGGCCTTGCCTCTGCCTGAATGCACACAGGCGAGCTGTTCCTAGTGGACCAGCAGGAGTCCGTAAAGCAATAAGTCTTGATTTTGAATACACTTTCCCCCAAAATAGAGAAAATTACAAGTTATGGTATTGTGGAGCGTTCGATATACATTCAAAGGTCACTCGATGCTGCTATATGATATTCTGAATGATGCGAATGTTATTGCTTTTGAAAGGGTGAATCTCTACTAGTGTCTGCAGTGACCTTTCGGGTCGTAGGATTCGAACCCCGAATGCATTGGAAACACTGTCTTGTAGTCCCAGTGTCACTGCAGTGACCTTAATAATAATAATAATAATAATAATAATTAATAATAATAATAATAATAATAATAATAATAATAATAATAATCTTTCTTTATTGATTGACGAACGTACTGCGCTGTACATTTACATTATGCAATTTAAATCTTAACTACTAACAGAACAGACAGCCTGTACATCGGCGCTATAGCCTACAAAGCATCCGCCCTACGTCGAACTCACCTCTCGCCTCTACGCAATGTTATCCAATGCGCTATCGGGCCCCAAATTTAAACCGCTTTGCAATTGCCTACTTATACAGAAACGCAAACGTGAAAGGTGACGACGAATAAACTGCTTATGTACACACAGCTGCTGAATGTAAACATTGCCAAAAAGATATAAATCAACGATTCATTGGTTACAGAGGAACTTGCATTGATGTCGGACAAAGGCATTGTGAAGCTGGTAACATCATCATAGTCACCACCACCTCCACCACAATTACACAATTGCAATTACAGTTACCACCACCACCACCCACGACCACGACCACCACCACCACAGCCACCACCACCACAACCACCACCACCATGGTCGCACAGCCACAACCACCACCACCACCACCACCACCACCACCACCACCACCACCACAACCACCACCACCACAGCCACCACCACCACCACCACACTGCAGCCACAACCACCACCACCACCAGAAACAGAAATAGCAACAACACCAACACCACCACTACCATATAATTATATAACGTTACTGCGCGTATACCTTTTACAAGAATCTAAAAACTGGCTATTGTATAATTATCACCTTTAAAGAACCTATCAAAGGATTTATCTGACGTAATTCGCTGCGTCAAACATTACGCCCAAGGTGCGTGTACATTCGGAATTATCAACAGTCATTCATTCATTCATTCATTCAAAGAACTTATATAGCGCCTCTCCAAGAGGAGATAGACAGATAAATAGATATAGACAGATAACCTACTCAGAGCCCAACTCAGGCGATAAAGAACAGTTCTTAGATTCTTGTTAAAGGCATATGCAGAGTTTCTGTCAATCATCTAACTGAAGGAATGTCATCCTTGGAGATTTGTGGCGATGTTCAGTTGTACCTAAGAGGAGACAGTCCGAGAAACTCAGTCTCCGAGAGATCCAGGAGACGTTTGTTGCTGGCTATTCAAGACTGAACATCACCAAAACACCAAAAATAGGAGAGCTGAATATCAGGAGGATCTTTCGAATTAAGGAAATAGCTGGGTATGGTCGGAATATAAATTAATGATAGTCCAGAGAATTTTCAGTAATTATTGTATTGTATCTGTATATTTATATAGCGCCACTCACAGTGCTACACCAACCAGAGGCGCAAGCAGTGAACCGAATGTATAGTGGTGTACGGTGTGAACAGGCATGGGCTCAGCACAGAACCTTGTGGAACCTCACATTTCAACATAGTTGACATGAAAGCGAATTGACTGACTGACTACGAGGATACAGGTAGGGTGTAGACCAGCTGAGGACCAAAGAGGTCAAGTCGGTTTTCTAGGAGGTGAAGGA
Organism: Aporrectodea caliginosa; assembly: GCA_020284085.1. NCBI lineage: Eukaryota > Metazoa > Annelida > Clitellata > Crassiclitellata > Lumbricidae > Aporrectodea > Aporrectodea caliginosa. The sequence continues at coordinate 1,148,054 of JACEVL010000157.1, read as the reverse complement.
GTATACTTATCGTAATCGACTGTATTAAAACAGGCAGAAACGTCGAGGAACATGAGAGAAATTACCGTTACTTTATCCGTGAAGTTGATTAAAATTATAATTATAAGGCGGATTGGAGAAGGAAAGACCGTTTTTAGTTTTTATTGACGAAAGGTGACTACTGGTACTCGAATGGTTCGCAGCTACATTTCCCAGTGTTTTCGAGATGAATTTGAGAGTATACATATGAGGCGATAGTCTGATAAATCCTTAGGCGAAAGAGATGGCTTTTTAAGAAGAGGGTACAAATTCGCATGTACCAAGCTCCGGCGGAGAGAGAGAGAAATAGATAGATAGATAGATAGATGATAGATGGATGGATGGATGGATGGATGGATGGATGGATGGATGGATGGATGGATGGATGGATGGATGGATGGATGGATGGATGGATGGATGGATGGATGGATGGATGGATGGATGGATGGATGGATAGATAGATAGATAGATAGATAGATAGATAGATAGATAGATAGATAGATAGATAGATAGATAGATAGATAGATAGATAGATAGATAGATAGATAGATAGATAGATAGATAGATAGATAGATAGATAGATAGATAGATAGATAGATAGATAGATAGATAGATAGATAGATAGATAGATAGATAGATGGATAGATAGATAGATATAGATTGACAGATAGACAGATAGACAGAGAGACAGATTGACAGATTGACAGATAGACAGATATATATATACAGAGAGAGAGACAGAGAGAGAGAGAGAGAGAGAGACACCTAGAGACAGACAGATAGAGACAGATAGAGACACAGACAGACAGAGAGAGAGAGAGAAGACTGACAGATAGAGAGAGAGAGAGACAGACAGAGAGAGAGAGAGAGAGAGAGAGAGAGAGAGAGAGGCTGACGATGCATGATGCGATAATTTTCCCTAAGATATCAAGGAAGCCATTTAGAAGAGCTGCCGAAATAAAGTCCAGAACGCACTCAGGAAAATTACGAAATTTTTGAAATTTCAGCCAGAGTTGTTTGATGGAATAAGCTGAGAGCCAGCAAAGACGATTCAGGCATTAGAAGCCATAAGAGAAAGGAATAATATAACACCAGATTCTGAGAGTTAAGAAAACTTAAGAACATATATAACAGCATCAGCATGGGCAGAGTGCGAAAAAGAGCGCAGTTTCGTCTCTGAAGTTGCTATTGAATGCTGAGTGTAACCGACTGTATTATCTGACAGTCGGTTACACTGAGCATTCTATGGCAACTTCAAGAGGGAATGCTTTACGAGATGAAACGAGACAAGTACGTGGATCTGACTGCTGAGATAGGTTGTACGTATGCACTAGGCATACAACTATGTAGCTACATAGCAGGGTTGGCAAGTTGTTGCCGGCCACCGGTTATAGCCGGTTATTGCCATGGCAATACCCTCTTGACAAAAATGGCAGCGACCTCTTGGCAGAAATAGAAACTATAAATTATTGTCGTTATGAAATTTTGGAATCTTAACAGTTAGCCTCAAGTTTTAATTTAATCTGTCTTGCTGTCTTGAGTTGATTGATTTAAATATATCATTATTTAAATCAATCAAGTTTTTCAAAATAAAAATAACCTGATTTAAATAGCCATATAATTTCTTCCTAATAAAAGTCATTTACAAGTTTTACATATTAAGTACAGTCAATATCGAATGGTGTAATAATGACTTAGAAATTTTGACAAACCATTGGCTTCTATACACTACTAATAAATTATATACTACCAGGTAAGTATAGAGAAAAGGCAATGACTCTGTTGACCTGAATATTACTACTGCAGTGCAAATGGTAGTTTGAGTAGTTGAACTGTAGGTCAGAATTTTTTTATCTTAATCTCATATAGTTGACTTTAGCTGCATTTATACTATATGGGTAATATAGATTTCCTACAGTAGTTTTAATTTCCCACAAGAAACATTTATTATAACTATGCAGCCTTTGCAGTGAAATATGATTTTCATTTGCCTTGCCTTTACTTTGGAAAAAATGGGAAACAACTGGCAATAACCGGCAAAAACTGGCAATAACCGGCAATAACCGGCAATAACCGGTTATTGCCACTGTCCAGGCAAAAATAGGTTATTGCCAGCATTAACCCAACCTGCTACATAGGTGCACTGCAGGTATCATAGGTAAATAAACTGTCTATTAATATGTTTTTTATGTATGATTGTAGCTAAACGTAATTTATTAAAGTATGTAAGGGGCCGTCCATAAAGTACGTCACGCTCCAGGGGGGGGGTTTAAGAAAGTGTGACAGTTTGTGACAGGGGAGGGGTCAGGCCATGTGTGACGTCACACATTTATTTTATTTTTATTTTTTATAATTTATTTTTTATTTTTTTAGTAGAATTTCATAGCTTTAAAAATAATTTTCAAAAGAAACATTTAATTAGTTTTATGTCAAAATAGCATGAAATGCATATCTCCTGAATGTGTTTTTCACGATTCCTCAGGAGCGCTAGTAATAATGCTGTTGCGAAGCCTTGTTTATGTATTTTGCTTTCGGAAGTATTATTATTTCTATGTTCGAAAGTGTGACGTACTTTACTTTGTGACAGGGGAAAAATGGGCAATGGACGGCCCCTACTGACAAGGGGTCAAAACCCGTCACATGTCGGTTTCTGACCTTTTATTCAGTCATATTCTACAATTAATTGCTTCAAAATACTTTTGAAAATATCTTTTTTCTAACTGAAATTATGCTCGTTTGATTCTTTCATTAGTAGGCTATAGATTGAGAAATTCCAATAAAAATTTTCGGAATATTCGTGTCATCAAAGTCCTCAGCAACCATTACTTGATTATGCTGCAATTTTGCTGGTCAATAGAGGGCTAAATTCTGTATCATAAAAGCAATCGGCATCAAAATCGGATTACTACTTTCAAATTATGGCAAATTCATAGGCCACTGCTGAATTGAAGAATATTCTATATTTGTGACCCGTCTCGCCTATTTCAGCTTCTATAGCTCAATATCTAGAAAGCGACAAGCGACTGGTTTTGAGCCCTGACGTCACATATGTGTAATATAGTGCATGTATACAATGTACACATTTGGGTGTATACGTATGTACATGTACATTCATGCATATATATATATATATAATTATGTATCTGTGTCTTTAGTTCTCTGTACCTGTACGCCTATAGGCTACCTGTATACAACAGTGTGCATGTACCTGCATTAATTTTTGTACCTGCACACATGAAAACAATTGGAAAATGTATTACTTTAACTATAGCCACCAGTTTATTGGTTCAAGTGAACGTTCCATAAGTCAAGTAGTTCCATAATTATACACAATTCAGAACGAATGTTCAATAATGGGCACAATAGGGAGACTCAAAGAGATATCAAAGAGATAAGTCCCACTAATTAAGGTCCCTTAGTTACCAACAGAATAAGATGATGGCGGGTATATTATGTGCAATATTTGATGTATGTCAATGGTAGACATTTCATCTATCTGTTTATTGCATTGTATATATAAATTTATATAGCGCCTCTCGCAGTGCACACCGATCAGAGGCGCATGTATTTATTTGTATCTGTATTTCGATTTGTGCTATAGTATCTGCTGAGCCTGTGTCTCTATTTACGATTATTGTATATAGATAGGTAGAAGATCTTAATTTATATTAAACGCAGTGTGCATGTACGTGAATGTATAGCGTATACTAGGCTGCCGTTACCTACATGTAAATGCCGTAAAACTTAAAACGCAATTCACAACAATGGGACGGAACCCGGATGAATAAATAAACTAAAGAACGGCGACGATTCCATCTGACTGATGGATGCGACGTCTGGTGCTGCTGCTGCTGCTGCTGGTCTCTCTTTGTGGCGATGCAAACAGCTCCGTTATTCACAGCATTATAATAGACGTGTGGCAGACAATGGTCTGTAGGAGAACGCAACGCGCGGGAATAACGATGATGAGATTCGTGTTAAGAGACTTATTCATCGGTAATGCGTCTTCATAAACCTATAGATCAGCGCGGCTATAGGTGACGTAAAAAGATACAAATACAGTAATATATATCGGTCGGTCTTCTATAATAATATGCATGTATCTACGTGACACTAAACGATCCCTGTAGAATATACATATAGCCTACTTATTATACACAATACATAGTCGCTGTGTTATAAGTATATAATTATATGCGGTATGCATGCTATAGATACAGTGTGCATACAACAAGAACCCGGGATGACCGCTGCATCATATTCAACTGCAAGACGCCGCCTCCGCACAAGTAATGCAATTTTGTCGTCTACCTCCTCCGATAACAATTGTCTGCTTAGTTCTCAGTCTTTGTTTATATAGCGCCATCTGCAGTATCGGTTCAGATTCGCCGAAAATAACCAGCGCATTCTTCGGAGCGCAATCTGTCAACGGCTACGGACGTATTTTGTGACGGCAATCCGTCAAACGGATGTAGAAATTGTATTGTATTATATTGTATCTAAAGATTTATATAGCGCCTCTCTCAGAAACAGATGATATATAATCCTACTCTATCTCCGTCTTAATCCATAGCTTCCGTATTATCTCTATCATGGCAATCCTCAGCTTACGTTGTCTCTCTGTGTAATCCATCTTCCGCAAAGAATTCGCAAATGACAAAGAAACCTCTGCAGGCAAGAGAATCAGATACATCTTCTGATGTGTTGTCCTCTTCGATTCAATTGCCGGATTCAATTGGTTTAGCATGCATATATAACTTTCGGCGTTTCCTTCAGAATTTGCCTCAGATCTCTTGCACAGTTAATCTTGTTAGCTTTGTATTACGTCGCTCGTCTATAATTCTTCTTCGATATCTTCAAAGGATGTTTCTTGAAAAGTACGCCACTAATATGGTGGTATCGGAGAGACTGAGAGAACCAGCTGCAGGTCAACGAAGAACTAGGCATAACTCGCTGGAGACGACAAAAGAGTTTCTCATGTCAGAGCCATATAATAATTATATGGCTCTGACTGACATATAATATATTATATTATAATATACATAATATATATATGTATAATATATAACACGATCTGTGCGTTGCGAATTCTGCATTGATATAATGTACAAACATACAAACTAAAAAATCCATATTAATATATTCCAGCACTTTGCGCACGACTGAAGTAACAATCACGACTCTTCGATTGGAATTCCGATGAAAAGACAACCGTTGCTGCTGTCTCATAATCAGTAATAACAATATCTGGGTGCAATTTCGTTTACAACACGCACAGCTTAGTCAGAAGTGTTCAGTAGGTGGCTTCTGATGTGTTAGGCATGCATTAATAAGTGCAGAGAGCATTATAGGATAATCGTGTTAAGTCGCTGGAAATATTGGGTGCTTACTTTAAGTGCTCATCATCAAACCAAACACGACAGTGTTTGATAAATAATATATTCAGATCAGCAATTGCAACAAAGAGACGCAACTCATCCTCACGTCGTAAATGGATATATTTCTGTTAATGTATAGGCCCTATTTCTCGATGTGATGCCAGCAAACACAGTGTAACACTGCATAACGTTGAATGTAACGCTTAACTGAATCGCTTCTAGAAAGAGTGGCTGCCACAGAAGCGAGCTAAGTTAGACCTACTAATGCAGATTTGATTATAACTATAAAAGCCGTTTCATTGTCTTCTCAGCGCGATATTCTACACTATAGATCAAACGTTGATTAACTCAACGTGGCTTCCTGATAGCGCATGCGAATGCTGTGCTGGTTATTTGATAAAACTTCCATTAGTAGTATATGTATGGCTATGAATTTCACATGAGCGATCACTTAGACATCCCGATATTGTTTTCCTTCAGTAACCCTTTCACACTGATACACATGTATATCATGTAGGCCTACTAATACACGTATATTATCCTTCGTTAATTTGACTACAATTTTGAAAGACAATTTAATTAAAAGGTAGAAAAAGCATTAAACAGCTAACGTAACTGAACTTCTGATACAAGAAGCCTATAGATAAAAATAAATTCTCGTTGCAGAAACAACACGGATAGGATGGAAACAAATTGCACTAAAAACTGACACCTGTTGCAATGTCTCCGTGATTGTATATTACGCCATATAGTGTCATTGTTACAGTGCAGCATACTTGTATTTAAATTGTTATCCTATGAAATTTCTTGCTACGAGTTGTCTCTGCGACGAATTGTGTCTGGTCATGTGTATTTTACTTAGTAGCCCACTTACTAAGTACCTTCCGATGCAGGTCTGCTCATCTTCTCCATTCGTCTCTGCCCATTGCTAGTCTGTCAGTCTCGTCCCACGACATCTCCAAGCACCTCACGTCATCCCTGATGGTTTCCGGTCAATTATCCGTGATCGTACCTTTTCCTTTTCCCCTCAGGGATCCAGTGCATCACTTGGTCGGCTCTTCTGTCCTTGTCCGTGCACAGTCCACACGAACCATATGTCTCATCCATTTTAATCTTCTCTTTCTGATAATGTTCTTCAGTGTGGTCATGGGATCGCGTGTAAAGCGAGTCAAATCTATAGGCCTACTATAATCAACGTTACGTAGGCCTTTGTAATGGCGCTTGTGCAAGACTATTGCATTGTCTACAAATACGAGATTCAATATATCCATCATTTTTTACCTTCAGGTTAGTGTATCTGTGAATTTAATTTTGAGGCTATGAATCAACAGGTGTTTGTGGAAACCGACGCTTGCTCAACAGCGAAAAGTTTTGGAAAACTCACGATTAAGCTACGTAAGGTTTTCCCCAGGCGCGCGACGATGGTTACAAGTCCACTTATGTCCAGTATATTGTGTGCTGACGTGGTGCGAAAGTGTATAATAAATCGAGATGCTCCATCAAAACCAGGCACATGTCGCATATTATTTTGTGAAAATGAGATTCTTTCACTTTATTTTACAATGTGAAGTCATGTTTCTAACAATGCAAAATTTTTAAGATATCCTCAGTAGAACCTGAGATATGCTAAATTAAAGTGTTATATAGGCTATCATGAGAATACCGATATCGAGAAAATTGCAATCATTGCATACGCTGCAAAGATTTTTATGCCAATTAGCCTATATATAGGGGTCTTGGAATTCCTGCTATGACGGCTCAGCTTTTAAAGACAAAATAATTATTATTATGACATTAATATCTTATAAAAATAGACATTCAGACCTTTCTACGCATTTATAATAAGCTAGATGGCAATTGTAGAAGGCGATATATTTGCATTAAAACTTTTTGTTTATTTCTTTCTTTCGGGATCTTCGACAATAATGTGATTTAGCAGGTTAAAACGCAAAATTGTTCATGGGATAAAGTAACAATTATGCTACATTTGAAAACTTTTTGACCCAGCAGGAATTTTTGGCCATGTTGTCGAAATTGTATTTTGCACATGCGCCTCATTTTGATGCACATCATCATCGAATTTATTAGCCTATAATTATTATTTTTTAGGCGTTCGCAAATGCAAAGTTAGAATTATAATTTTTTGGTAGATAGGTGCAACAGAATTTCATGTAGACCTCCCTCTGATACTGTTTGACTGCAATTGTTAATTAATTACACGCAACAAAATCATAGATTGTGTGACGCGTGTGTTATCTCGAGTTAACGTTCAGCTACAAAGAAATCAGCCCTACTTTTACGCTATGTGATGCATGCTATGAACTAGTATGCCTTACTGTAGGCTAGAGGGAATCGATGTCGGTTTTATGGCGACCTTATTTACGATGACTCATTTCGTAAATGCAACCGCCGTCCTATTTCGTAATTCCTGCCGTAGCAGTATTCTGGTGTTTTCAGTGTTTTGCGAAATTAGATAAAATCTCAGCGCAAGTTTGTTCAGCAAGATTGAAAAAGATGGAAGTTAAATGTGCACAATGTAGGCCTTCTTTAAAACATACATGTGTGTGTGTGTGTGTGTGTGTGTAGGTGTGTGTGTAGGTGTGTGTGTGCGTGAGTGTGTGTGCGCCTTCGTGTGTGTGTGTGTGTGTGTGTGTGTGTGCGTGGTGTGTGTCAGTGTGTGTGTGTGTGTGCCCTATGTTTAATTAAAAGACACGCGCAGAAGGCAAAATAACACATGCTTCATATTGAATCTTTTCAAGAACGAAAAAGACCATATCGACGACAGACGAGCTGTTATCAGGATCTAATTAGATTTTATGGTTGAGAGCACTGAGGAAGACCATTGGGCAGGAGCGAAATACATGAGGACAATGCACCTTCGGTGAGGGATAAAAATTCTATTCGAGACAGTATACCATATAAAGTTGTAATCCCGACTAATCCTGTGCGACTGATGCAGCCAAAAAGACGAAACCGTGCAGCAACAAACATATCTTCCGAATAACCTTATGCGACTCTGAAAATAATATCTTGCTCTTCCTGTTTCGGTGATGAAGAATGAATCATTACTAACCCTAGCCATTGTCAACTGTGTGTGTGTGTGTGTTCTGGAAATTCAGCCCAGTCTTCGCTAATGTTTTGCATTGCTTGGACAAGTAGCGGCATTCAATATATTTAATCTAAGAACTTCTATAACGACACCGTGAATGAAGCCCCAGTCGATGATCGCAACTATAAGCAAAATCGTAGTACGACCAAAATTCCAGGGTGATTCATTCGAAAGTCAAGAAGGGAACCAGAGAAGATACGGAAACAGCCTATAGTTAGTCTACGGCGGAAATAAGTCTCGTAAACGATTAGTCTGTTCTAAGTCGAGGTTAGAAGACCGTAGCAGATTTTGCGGAGAGAACTTTTGCCTGACGAGAGTTCCACTGTCTAAGGCCAGCAACAAAAGAGGCGCGATGTCGAAAGTTTTCCCTTTCCTCGGATACATAAAACCGCGCAATCTCACACATGCATACATACTCACGTACGTACTTACGTACATATATATATATATAGAGTCTATATTGATTGATTTATTTAAACGTGCGAGTTTTATATGGCAAAGGCTATTAGATGTATAAGTGAATTGCTGTGATATATGCGTTTTACGATGGTTTTCAGATGATATCCTGCTAGACGCTCATATATCGCGCATCATTACGGCGAAGAGTGGGATAAGCCTCGTCAATCGTTCTGCACCAACAACACCCACACGCATCAGCAACAGCAGCAACAGCAGCAACAGCAGCAGCAGCAGCGGGAGCATAGCAGGTGCGCGCTTCGATTATATCATCACCGATATCCGGAAGCCGTGCTCAAGGACAGATAGGTCTTCTTGGCTGCAGACGCAGGTCGACCGTCGATCGGGGAGTGGCCCTTGCTCAGGTTCATCCGCACTGAACAGAAAACAGTCGTCTATTTCGTTTTGAGTATACGGTCGGTCGGTCGGTCGGTCGTCTAATGAGCGAATGAGATGACATGCGATGAAGGCCTTTCGTTCTCGGCTGCTCCCCTCCTCTCTTAATCCCCTTCGGATTGAAATGGAGGTAATCATGGGCATTACGACAGACGTGCCCCTTGCGTCCACGGTGAAGGCATGTTCGCTGTGGCGTGACGAAATCGATTTCACGATGAGTTCACACTAGGTGGCGCTATATAACTGCCTGATTGAATCAATGATTACATTACGGTATTGCCGCCTGGCTTAGCATTAGACAGACATCTGATAGTCATCCGGAAGTGAGGAAAAGCCGTTGGTCATGGATGCGAAAGAATCGTTCTCAGCTTCGTCGTCATCGTCATGGTCACTCGCTGTGACTGATGGTGACGTCATGACGACGAGTGCAGGAGGAGTCATGAGGTCGAACCAGAGCCGTGTGATGCTGATCAACAGGAGCTTCCTTCAGGTGACCATCTACGGTTACGTGGCTCCGGTCGTAGCGACCGTGACCGCCGTCACCAACGCCCTCATCTGCGTCATCCTCCTGCGGAAGGTCATGCGCAGTCCGACGAACATCCTCCTTGGTTGCCATGGCTCTGTCGGACATGTTGACAGGACTGATTCCGATGCCGTCCTTCCTCTACTTCTACACCCTCCAGCTGAGCGCCTTCGACTGGGTCCCCTACGACTGGTGCTTCCCCTATATCGTCCTCATCGACGTCCTGCCGACCGTCTGCCACACGGCCTCCATCTGGCTGACCGTCACCCTCGCTCTCCAGCGATACATTGCCGTCTGCCACCCGCACAGAGCGAAGACCACCTGCACCGTCCCCAACGCCATCAAGGCCACCGTCATCATCTACGTCTTGTCTCTGTCGTCGCAGCTCAGTCGCTTCGTCGAGGCACAGTACATCCCAGTACCGATCATCACAGTACCACCTTCAGTACCAACGCCCGTACCGATCGACACGACGCTCGTCGGCTGCACAAGAACCTACGTACCGTTCGTCCAGCGCCACGAACACGTCTACTTCAACGTCTACTACTGGTTCCGCGTCATCTTCATCCATCTGGTTCCCTGTTCGTCGCTCATCGTGCTCAACGCACTGCTCGTCCGAGCGATGCGAGCAGCCGAGCGGCGCCGCAGCCAGCTGCTGAGGCAGAGATGCCGCGCCGAGTCGCACCGCATCCAAGAGAGCAACGTAACGACGATGATGCTCGTGGTCGTCGTCGGTCTGTTCCTGATCGTTGAGTTCCCTCTGGCAGTCGTCTTCATCCTCGTCATCATCGATAAGACCTTTGACCTTCCGCTGGTTGACGCCGTCAGACGTCAACAGGCGGCGCTCATCACGAACGCCTGCATCATGCTCAGCTACCCCGTCAACTTCTTCATCTACTGCGCCATGAGTCGCGTCTTTCGGGAAACGTTTCTCGGACTCTTTCTCGCCAACAGACATCCGCCAATGTCTGCATCCGCTGCCAGAAGATCCTCCGTGACCCTCGCAGCAGCAGCAGCGGCATCTAAGGCTAAGATTCAGGCAGCGGGGGTTTAGAACTGAAACAACTGTAGTTGTGTCGTGTTCTTCAGTAGCAAGACAATCGTAATGAGGACGAATGGCTTCATCAATGTCAACATCAGTTACTCTGGACCCTTCAGACCAATGCTTTTCAATTAACCTCAATTTGCGGTTAATGCGTTTGCGTATACGATAAACAGAGGTATCGACACTGAAAGTGCCTCGAAAACTAGTATCGCAGAATACCATACAACACTGAAAGAACGAAGGGTCGCATCGTGGAGGCAGCTACACGCTAGCATGGATAGCTGTCAGAAAAAGAGAGATATATGGAGACATACTACTTGAGGTTAATGTCCCTCCTGACCTCAATATAAAGTCAGTATTTTAACAGTTGTATGAAAGGCAGCAATGTAGTAATCTGAAGGACGTCTGCTGTGTCAACTGAATTCAAAACTATACCTAACCTACAATAAGTTACAACTCAAGTTGAAGAGAAAATACTATTCGGGTAGAAAACATGTGCACTGCTAGATTGACAACATGGCACTATATTATTGGCAAATATATTTAAAACTTAAGACACAACTGTTGTTCTGGCAAGTATTATATGTTAACCAAGAGACGATATATAACATTAAGACAAAGTATGCTGCATGACATACACGGATTCAAAGATTAGACTAGGCCTATATATTTCGAGTGAGTTTCGACTCCTCAATCTGAATTTCAAAAACTGGTACTGGTTGCTTAAACGGTTCTAGGGTATATAACCCTCTGGCCAAAAACCCTGTTTAAACCCTCCGGCCAAAAACCCCCATGAGCAATATCCCCAGGAAAATAACAGTTAGGCGAGCAATGACCGGCGATATATATCAAATTAAGTCCGTAAGCCTGAGGTCATGTGGTCCGTTTCTGAGCCATGTCAAGGTCGAGAGGTCCAACCGAGGAAATGGCAGAGCCTAATTCATGTGATGCTAACATGGAACAAGCTTGAAAAACACGCGAACTGCTCAGTTGGTTGCGTGGATCTAAAAAGAAGACTTCTGTTTTACACATAGAACGAGTTTGCGCATATTACGAATATTGTAGAAATTGACGAATATTGACGAATATTAAAACTGGCCAACGAATATTAAATTTTTAAATTTCTTTTCATTCTTAATTCTTCAAAATTCGGGATTACTTGCACAAAATTCAGTTCCAAAAATTAAACATTAGAACAAGAACAGTTGCAAAACCACTGCACACATTCTTAAATTAGTAGTCTTAAATTAGTTTGCGACGTCATCAACGAATACTTGCGAATATTTACGAATATTAAAAATGCCCTAATATTCACGAATATTTACCAATATTAAAGCCTCAAGTGACGAATTCTCGTTCTATGGTTTTACATAAAGACGTTTGGAGGGGAGGAATGAATAACTAAGGCCGTCGGAAATAATCGATAAATCAATAATGCACTGCCATAGCTTAGGCCTACTCTTCAGAGATGTCATACGGTTTCAAAAGCTGTCCTGCTGGGCCTTTTTTAGGTATTCAGCCCTACACAAAAATGGCAGCTCTAAATGATTTTGTGCAGCTGTAGAAGCATTATTGTGCAGTTAAAAATAGTCAAGCATTTTCAATGTCATCCAATTTATAAAGGGGTTGTGCAGTTCTAAAAATTCCTGTTAAAAAGCCATGCTGTCGTCAGTATAGACCTATGTATGATGGCTTAATTGTGGAGCAATCCTGCTCGAGAACTTCATTCAAGCCCTAACCTCACCCCCCCATAATTATACAGTTACAGTAACAGTCAATAGGCTAGGCAATCTATATAAGTTTTTGTGCCTATATCCAGCCGTCTAATTTCTGTTTGAAAGTGTTCAAGTTTGGTGCAAATACTATTTCGTGTGGAAACCGGTTCCAGTGATCCATAATCCTCTAACTGAAGAAGATTTTGCTAACGTCTAATCGCACCCTCTTACGATTCTGTTTCTCGGTCTCGGTTCGCTCCCTGTCTTCGGCATCCGATATACGACTTGACTGATCAATGCTCCCAGATGCTTCGACTGTTTACTACTCTCGCCCTCTCACTGTCTGGCCCTATACTGACCGCCTGACCAAGTCTTCTGGGTCAGTCTGTCTAGGTTCGCTCAGTCTGTTTGGTCAGTCTGTAGCCTGCTAAGTGGTCTCCCTCAAGCCTTGTACTTACTGTATTGTATTGTATCTGATCACTTATAACGTGCTTCTCATAGCATAAGCCTTTCAGAAGCGCTACTACTCCGAGGAAAAAGGAATTTTAAGGTGAGAGAAAGAGGTAGAGATGCTACCAGAGAGTATCCGTTGTCCATTCCAAGAGAGGGACCTATGCACACAAAGGACCTGGATTGAGCCATTGTGGTCCTAACACGGGGAACAAAAGGTCAAGCCGGTCAGAGGATCTGAGAGGACGCTTTGACGTGACAGAGAGGGGATATTCTTAGAAGTGGATATTCTATATCCGTTGCTACAATTATGCTCTCTGTCGTTCGTCTTGAGTCTTACACCTATTCCTGGCCAGATTCTCACCCAACCATGGCTGCAGCATGTTCATCTTTTTTAGCCCAGAATATGAACGCGGTGGTGTAGCGGTATGTTCTGTGCCTTGTGACCGGAGGGTCGCAGGTTCGAATCTACCTCATGAAAGCTACTCATGCGTAGCGACCTTGGACAAGTTGCTCGTCCACAATTGTCTGTGAGGAAGGCAACGGGAAACCACCTCACTCATCTCATCACCGGGTGGCTTAAAAGCCAATGGACCTGCCTTCGGGTACAGCACTCATCATCATCATCATCATCATCATGTTTTCTTTAGGAAGTCTTAATGCTTAGCGAATGCATGGCTCTGTGCATGCTACTTTCTCCTTCTCTACTCCTCCACTCATCAAATATGCATCCATTACCGTTCCTGTTGTTCTACTGCCTCATGCATTTCTATAGCATGCACCTTATCTACTTTGTCATATACTAAGACGTGGCTTTGCCTTGCTTAATGATTTTTTTTAAATAAGACGTGGCATTGCTATTGCACACTGATTTTTTTTAAATTGATGATTCTCCGCTTGAGATTGGTCCAATATCAGTGCATTTACTCCTATTTCAGCAGTCCTTCTCCACTTCGGAATCTCTTCTAGGCTCAAAATGTCCATTCCATAACTGTCAATTAAAAGCTCGTTTTCTGTGTTTGGTCCAATTTTCATATCATTTTGCATTTAGAAGCGTTATATTTCAACAGCCATTACCTTGATCCGTCAAAATCTGGCTTAAACAAGGAATCTTCCTTCCCGCCGGCGTGAAAGGTATCAAAATCTGTAACTAGTCAATTAAAATCCCATACGTAATGCATAATGTTTGCCTTTAATAGTGCATGCTTTAGACAGTAGGCCTAATTTTAATAGTTCCTCACTCATTGTCAGTTTCATCACTTGTTAGACTTGTGTAAACTATTCTCACCAGCAATCTTGCACATGTATCCAATTTCATTACACTCCACGTCAAGTCTTCAACATCATCGTGCTCAAGCTCCACGCAAGACATTGATTGAAACCAACTACTCAGGTGCTTAGAGCATTATTCCTTCCTCCGCCCATTTCAATGTTTTCCAAATGAAACTCAGTATCATTTATGTCCTCCGAGCCAAGGTTTCAGTAAACCCCAGGAGGTTATTCTTCAGAACTCTATTCTGCGACACTAGATGTTTAACTTCAGTTAGATTATTACAGAAACTCCCAGCGTTTCATGGTAACAGTTTTTACCTCAAATCTATTATTGGCATATAATTTATCTTGTCCTGTATTCCCTCTATTAGTTTGTTTGGTTAATTTCCTCCTTTCTGCTAAGTCTTGTTATTTATTGCTTACCAAACGTTTCCATCTCGTTACCAGTTTGCCTTGATAGATTATGAAACCTTGTTGCGGCTTGTCAACCTGATTTATATTAAACGAATATATAGGCTATATATATATATATATATATAGGCTATATATATATATATGTTATATATATATATATGACATCCTGTTCTGTTGCCTTTCTGCGATTTCTCTCCTCAACCGGCTTTTGCTTCTTCTGCTGTTTCTCCCGCGGTGTCAAATCTTGCACTGCGAAGATGTGTCGAGTTTTGGTTAAGCGTACGAAAGCGTCTTGCTTTCATCGGACATCGTTTCTTGTCAGGTCATCAAAGAAGACTATTTTCAGTACATGGTCATAGTTTGGCTTCTCTGACACCATCCTTCTTTACCTCCTCACTGACCTTTGCTAGCCTCCTTCCAAGAAGTTGTATTATGTTTCTGATAGACGAAAAATTTATCCACGTCTCCAATGTCATTGGCAATTCAGCTTCTGCTTCAAGTACCTCGCTTTCAGCAGTCCATATTAAACGATATTATTCCTTCTTGGTTTCTTGTCATTTTTTTCTTGAAGGGATTCGTCGATTCTCATTTTCACAATTTGACATCCATCTTAGAGTTTGCTTGACATATTATTTCCTTTTCAATTCCGTTGTGATTTCATCCACTGCTTTTGCTGTTTTACCTATTTTGGCTGCATCGTTTTCTGTTTTGTCTTTTGACAAATAGTACCTTCAACTTCTCTTCTACCCTTTCTGACCTTGCCATCCAACTCTTCCTGTATTCTTTCCGTCTTTTCCACGTGTTTACACATCCTTTCTGCAGCCTGAACAGCATCAATGCAAGAATTTCTCTGCTTTTGTATGCTTTGCACTTTGACAAAGCAACTTCTTCACATATGGTTTATGCAATGAATAATAGACATAGAAATTTCTAGTAGTCTAAAATAATGAAATAAAGCTCAAGGCATAAATCGGCGTCTGTCTATAGTAGAAATCTACAGCACTTCGTCGTTTCCCTTAGTACACATCCCTGCCTTACGCAGCCACGCAATTACTAATTAGTAATTATGCCTCTGCATGTAACTACTGCATGCAGTACTGTTTGTCGAGATAGTTTTCATTTAGAAAACAAGTCCGAAAAGGCTAATAAGCAACAACACCTGCAGAGTATAATTATTCACTATAGGTTTAGTATATAGACTTCGGCGAATTGACATATATATATGCTATATCGGATTACGAAGAAAGAGATCATGTATTAATAGCTTGTCTGACTTGAGCCGACGAAATTGAATGTACGCAGAGATCGTCAACACTTTGTCAGCAAAAAAGAGAGCAAGGAATCAAGGACACAAAAGAGAAAGAAATTGATTGGAACAAAGACAGACGGCTAGACGGAAATGAAAACAATAGAAAAAGGACTATATTATGACGAGGAGCACACACAGGGTGCTGTAAATGACATGCACGCACACACACACACACACACACACACACAAATACACACACATCACACATACACACACATACAAACACACGCACACACACACATATATATATATACACACACATACGCACACATATATATATACACACATACACACACACACACATACACACATACACACATATACACACATACACACACATACACACACACACATACACACACATACACACACATACACACATACGTACACACACACACGTACACACACACACACACATACACATACCTCTGAATAGGCAATCTTGGTAGGGGCACTATAACAAGTGTTCAAATACAATACAATGCAATACACACACATACACACACACACACACACACACATACACACACACACACACATACACACACATACATACACACACATACACGGATGTTTATATATAGTCTACAACTCTACACAATATACCCAATTATAATGGTACAGCTTACATAATTATGCTGAATTGGTTAACCAATTTCATGTATATCTGGTTTTCTCATTATTTTTTGGTAGATGAAACAAGTACGTCATAGTAGCGTATAGATTATTACGGCTGAAACATTAGCACAAGCAGCAGACGACGCTCTGTTTAGTGCCATCTAGAATAATGAGCTTCATGTTCTCCGTGGCCTCTGCCCAGTGCAACGTGAACCTTTCGAGAAAGGGCACACAATTTCACCCTCCCCGATAAAGACTCGATGAACTTTATTCCTAGAATGTTATATAAAAACATGTAGGATGATACTAATTACCCATCCATAAGTAGCCATACTGTCAACTGTTATTGTTAACCTACAGCGTTCTGCCTGTTGTTTTCTGAAATGAACAAATCTACATACATACATACAGATTGAAATGTTAAATATTAAAGATTCGTATAGGGGCCTACACCGAACATAAGGCTTCATGTGTTCTAAGACTTGTCGACGATGATAGCCTTAGTTCATAATAAAATAGAAATTTCCAATTAAGATCTAACAAAGCCAATTGTTCATTCAATGCACTGTATACTGTATAGTATATAAATATAATTAGGCCTATATTGGCTCAAGTAATGACAACCAGATGAACACAATCTGAACATTTAATTTATCTGCACTGTGTTCTAGTTTTTTTTTCTAAGGTCAGATCCAAGGGGTCAATCCATCCACGGTATTTTCTTCGCGTGTCATCTTTGCCTGCGTGACTACATGAGAAGAGATTGACGTCCTGATGATCTTGAGTCTGAGGTCCGAATGCCCTCTTCAATAGCCCGGTAATTTTCGTCTCGACGCAGAGAGAACACGACGCTGCACATTAGAGTGGCATCGACCATTAGTCAATGGTGGCCACTCGATCCACCGACCGGCAAACGATAAATACCTGTCCTACGTGCACCTGGCCGATCGAGGGATAGCCGGACGTGCGTCATATTCCACCAAATGAGGAACTGCCGGGCGGTGACGTTGTTGTGCGCAACGCAAGCTACCACATGTCGTCGCTCCACACTATCGACAATGTTTGGTCCATGCAGGGCTACTCTGAACATGATGCTAAATTTCAAATGGATGACCAGGATGAGAATTCCTTTGGTTAGGATCTACGTGTATGCGTTTGCCTACCAGTCATGACTCTTCTAGTTCTCTATGTGTTGCTTACTGATGAAATTTCGGTCCTTAAATAACATTTAACATCATTTTAGCTAGCGCAGAAAGGGCTTATGATAAGTAATTTCTTGAAGTGGCGTTATATAAATTTCTAGTCACAGTTATACACTGCAATTACAATTATTTCTTATACCTCGGTAAAATAACCTCCTTGTCAACTTCTGAAGTTGCCAGTATCTCTGGTGGCTGTCGCAAATTTTTCTGTGGCAAATTTCGATTCAATCACAACACTGATGCGCTGTTGAATTATCGATACATTGCTGAGTTTTCAGTGTCGATGACTTAATTATAAAAACTTAAAGTTGAATATAAAGTAACGTAGTCAAAATGTTTTCGAATTCTGTATGACATGTTTCGAGGGCAAAAGAAACACAAAACAACACTTGACCTGAAAAGAAATCAATTGTATTAGGGTGATCAGGTGCCTGCAGGTCATGTAACCGGAAGAACAGCAGACAGACACAGACACACGAAGATATAGACATACAGACAGACTTAGGCAGACAGACAGAGAATCCGGATGGGCGTGCTCGGAAGCAGTGACGTCTGACGTTCTACAAGTTGGCACCAATTCATTTCTGTTGTTGCGACGTTCAACGCAAAGTCAGAAGAGACGCCTATATATATAGGAGGACGAGGAGGAGGCGAACGCAATCAGTCTCCAGGAGACAGATGGCAGCAATGTAGCGGAAGATGACGACGATGCATTGAGACGACGACGGTGGGAAGGAGGAGGAGGAGGAGGAGGAGGAGGAAGAAGAGGAGGAGAAAGAGAAGGAAGAGAAGGAGGAGGACGACGAGAAGAGAGAAGGAGAACGAAGAGAAGGAGGAGGAGGAGGAAGAAGAGGAGGACGATGCATTCAGACGACGATGGAAAGGAAGAGGAGGAGGAGGAGGTGGGAGGAAGTGGAGAAATCGGAAGCTGCTATAGAGGAGAAGAATGGGGAAACGATCATGATGGAGAAGAAGGGAAGCGGAGGAGGAGAAGGTGGCGGTGGAGAAGAACAGCAGCAAAGACTGATCTGTAGAAAGAAACGGAAGACGAGGCGGAGTTGATGTCGTTGTAGAAAGAAGATTGATGCATCGCTCCAATCGGATGAAAAAGCAAAGAAAGGGAATATATATATATATGTATGTATATNAACATTCATAGGGTAAGATGGACGAAAACGGTCCTTAGCGGCCAGAAAATGACGCAACGAATATGAATAATGAAAGTCAGAAGTGAAATGCTGCATAATTATAAAATAATGAAGCTGCTTCGTATCGAGCCAAATCCAGGCTTCTCTGTGAACAATGTAATATTTCGCAATGTAATTTATATAGCGCCGGTTTATAGAAACAAGTCGCAATCAGGTCAACTTCCAGAAGCAGTCCCCTAAGACAGAGAAGCAGCCCATGGTGGATTATCAACTGGATGTCGCTAAACTCTGGATCCTATCATAGTTTGAAAAAGTCTTAAGTTGATAATGAAATGACATAAACGACTGAGCAGAACGAACAAACTGATCATAAATATTGTGATTGGCTAGTGTCCAATGTTTTTTTCAGTATAGGGGTTCTAAGACGAATTAGTTCCCTTTGATCTTCCCATAACAGTGTACTCTCACTATAATTGCGTTGGCTAGGGGGCGCAAGTGGAGCAGACATTTCGAAAGAAATTTCTGCCATGGCGGGGATTTGAACCATCGGTCTATCGGCTGACTGTCCAGCATTCCAACCACTACGCAATATCTCACCCAGCATACGAAGTCTAACGGTCATTCAAACCTTTCCAACATATCCTACAAAGTCGATGGCGACCAAAATTTATGTGTTTCAAACCACGTAGAATTAATCAGTTTCGTGGCGTTGTTCTCGGGCATAATTATCTGACGATAGAAGTAGTAGTAGTTTCGGTATCCGGACGATTGGTCATAGGACGATTGGTCATAGGACGATTGCTCATAGGACGATTGGTCATACGAACGATTGGTCATACGGACGATTGGTCATACGGACGATTGGTCATATGCCGCTAATAAACCGACATAATTCGTTGTAGTCGTTAGTTATGGACATTCTTTTTAGACAAATGCAATCAATGCCAATCAAGACACTTATTAAGATAATTACATGCAGGCTTCAACTCACTTCAAAGAACTTAACATTCACTAGATAAACGGGTCTACGTTCAAAACCGCGATCACAAAACAGCGATCGTCAAAACCGCGATCACAAAATAGCGATACACAAAACAGCGACTGCATAAAATAGCGATCATCAAAACAGCGATTAAATTCGAAGATTGACTTATTTAATGTACGTTGATTGGTCCTGGTTGCATTTACCCAAATCCCAACCGGTAGGCTATATAGCAGTTCATAAAATTTTAAAACATATTTTTAGGCATGTTTTCATCGCTCATCCAACTTCTACTTCTACTATGACATATTTTCATCCCTCGTCCAACTTGAACATTTACTAAAAATATTTTAATCGCTCATCCAACTTCTAGTTTTACCCATATAATTTAGCATCAAAATCATTTTTCATCGCTCATCCAGCTTCCATTTCTGCTAAAAATATGCTCATCCACCTCCTAATGTTACTGCAATAATTTAGTATTAATACCACGTCTTCATCGCTCATCCAACTTCGAGTTTTACTATTACATTATATTTATGGCATGCTCTACCGGTTGGGATTTGGGTATATGCGTCCTGGTTGCGAACTTAATTGGGTAATTCTCTTCAAATTTAATATTACACATTTTGTTATAATTAAGCAGGCCTATACTTCGTGATACATTTAAAGCTTTCTATAATAAATCGGTGAAATCGCTGTTTTGATGATCGCTATTTTATGCAGTCGCTGTTTTGTGCATCGCTATTTTGTGATCGCGGTTTTGACGATCGCTGTTTTGTGATCGCGGTTTTGAACGTAAACCGATAAACGCACATCAAAGTCCAACGCACTTCAAAGAATGGAGATTCATCCCGAAGAAATAAACGTTTCACCCGCATCTTAGTCAGGTATAAAAGTCAATGAAACCAAAGCAAGACATTCATTTGCAGTGAAAGAGTCAAGAAGTATTATAGTTTACTAGCAGTTTTTACCCGGCGTTCGCCCGGGTTTTCCTCAGCGCCCGTGTATTTGAATTTAACGACATCTTCGTCAGCGCCCGTGTATTTGAATTTAGCGATGTGCAAATTTTTCGTGTATCCCTCTGGCGAATTTACGCGCTTGCTTGAAATTGTTTAATTCTAACTCTACGCAATATATACTCTGCATAGCTTTCAATGTCATTGAAACAGACTATGACCACATCGAAACGTAAAATGTCCAAATATCGGAATTTAAAGTAAATTTTGAGTTGATATAAAGTTGGGTTGAGATCTATAGAAATTCAAATGAAAACGTTCGTTAAAAATTTCGTATCCCTAATAAAAGTGTTGCATTAGCAAATTTTTAAGTCCGATGACCTAGAAATTCTGCCGTGGGCGTGACTTCTGATTTGAAATCAACGGTCATCGTGATTGGTTGCGAATCAGAGCGTTGACCGCGTGACGTAAGAATGCATATTAAGCATGCGTGACGTGGGCAAATGGCTATGCTATGGCCGGTATTGAGATATAGCCTCGATGAAAAAGTTGTAAATTTAAAATGGCCATATATCGGCGTTTAAATAAAATTGCGAGCTGAAAATAGTCGCGTTGACCTAGACTTTGCGTAATAATGTTTTGTAAATTTTTTTAAATCGCTAAACTGTTCCGTTTCGGAGCCTTTAGCCGGACAGACAAACATACGGAAGGACAGAAAAATTAGACTTTGGATTATAATATAAGATAAAGTATAGTAAAAACTTCTTTGTTTTAGCCTTCGATAGCCTTCGATAGTCCCATCGCCGATAGGACCTATGACCGGTAGGCCCTATGACCAATCGTCCCATGACCAATCGTCCGTATGACCAATCGTCCTATGACCAATCGTCCTATGACCATTCATTCATTCATTCATTCCGAGAATTTATATAGCGCCTCTTCAAGAAACCTACTCCGAGGCGCTCCCAGCCCAGCCACGGTTAAAAAGTGTGATTTGAGATACTTATAAAAGGCAGGCGAATCTAGCCGAGGCATCAATCGCAAGTCTAGTGGGAGGCCATTCCAGATGGAGGGACCCACAATCGAAAAGGCTCGACGCTGTCTAATGGAAGTGTGAGCTCGCGGTACCAAAAGCTCCCCCTTTTCTGAAGAACGCAGAGATCTACGAGCTGCGAGGTCAGAGACAGTTCGACTAAGATCTGACAAGTAGGATGGAGCGCAGCCAAGAAGGCACCTCCATACAAGTGCAGCAACTCGATAGGAGATGCGTTGAGAAACAGGGAGCCAGTGAAGAACATCACGCATGTAGGCAGAGACAGGAGCATATTTAGGCAGGTGGCCAATGAGGCGAGCAGCGGAACGCAAAACTCGATCAAGGCGCCCAATTAGCCCCAATGGTAGACCTACAAGAACCGAACTGCATTGATCAAGTCTACTAGTGACAAAGGCATGCACAAGAGTCACAGTAGCAGTCGACCAATCGTCCTAGAACCCTAGTTTCAGTGTAAGGACACTGTTTGATAACAAGGTGGATTAGCGTCGCCCTCCTCTTTTATTCAGCGTCGGAACTGGCACTGCCTGACACTGAAAGCAATTCACGGATTTTATAGAATTTTAAATAATGTTTAAAAAGTGTATTATATTGTCCAGCGTTTAACGCCATCTAGCGACTTCCTGAGCTATTAGCTTCGGACAGGATATTGATAAAATATCCAGCATTTGAAGACAGGTTTTTTATTTGAATGTTCTCCGACATGATATTGATAAGGTAATTTAGATATCGCCACTCTTTATAATCAGAGGCGTCTATGCGCTAACCATAGCGATTTTAAAAGCCTTTAAGAACAGAATAATCTCAAGAATAGTAAAGAAGTGGTTTGAAGCCCTCTTGGTTGAAATTCCAGCATGTTATTATGTTAACCAATGGACCATAACTCACCCCAGCTACAACGTAAAACGGACGTAGGCTAAGTACCCTTTGAGCTTGCCCATGAAAATAATATGGCACCCAAGTGGGTTGCCGACAACGTAGAATGAAGTTTTATCATTGTCCAAATGAGCCTTTAAACCCCTTCCCTGGGCAAGACGTATATATATACGTCCAAAAACAAGCTATAAGCATATAAATTCCCCAGGGAAGGGGTAAGTATTCCATCCGTACTGACGTCGACCAGACCTTATGACTTTGTGCTTTGAGATGTAATTTGGGATAAAACGCGACTGACGAATTTATGATACCGAATGAAGACGCATTAAAGGTGTTTAAGGAGAGCATTCCAATGTCAATGGTTTCACGATATCCAGCATCCACAACTGTGTCACCACTTCTGTTCAAATCGATCGCAATCGACATTACTATTATGGCAAAGTTACGATTCAATTTCATGATCGAGTTTTACCCGTAATGCATGGTAGTATTCCTTCAATCGACGTTAGCCGCAGCCTACCATACAAACGTCCGTGTGTTTCAACTTCCTTCGCTAAACTCCCTTTCCCGCCGTTATTTTATGATTATCCGCTCTCTACCACCTGATTGGGTGCTGTATCATTTATAATGAGCAATCCTTTCCAACAGTCTCTGAACTTGCCAATATAGCCGATGCTAAACTCTTTTTCTCCATATTACACAACCCTAAGCATGTACTTCACCAACTCCTACCTCCACTCCGACCCCTCTCCTCTCACCAACTAAGACCTAGAGCACACAACCATATTCTCCCACCAAAGGACAACTCTCAATTTATTCCCAGATCATTATATAAAAATATTTACTAGTTTATCCTAAAATCTTCTAATCGAACTTTAATTATCCATTATCACTCATGTTAACATTTCTGCGTTTTTGTCAGATTGTTTTTCTCAATTAAACGAATATATAATTATATATGTTATTGTTCCCGGAGACATATTTTTGCGACGCAACGCGACTGATTTATTTATAACAACAATAGAAGACCTATTAAAGGTGTCTAAGGAGAGCATTGCATTGTCAATGGTTTGACGCCATCCAGCATCCAGAACTGTGTCTCCACTTCTGTTCAAATTGATCGCAATCGACACTACTATAATAGAGCTACGATTCAACTTCATGATCGAATTATATCGATAGACTTATTTAGTATTCTTTTGTTTTAAGTTAACGGCAGACACCTTTACAAACGTCTGTCTGTTTCAAATTCCTTAGTTGAACTCTCTTTCAGCCATTATTTTCAGTTTTCCGTCCTCTATCACCTGATTTGGTGCGGCATCTTTCTTCACTAAGGTAACTGAACTCCTCGTTTCCTCCTATGCATCTTTACGTTGTCTGTTTCAAGACGTTGCAGGTTAAATTATAAAAGTATTAAGTTTATAACGTGTCGCTGTTATTTACTAATTTTAATTTTAGGGAGAACTGTATAAAAGTTTCTAATTTCGACGGCAACTAACTTTGATACCATAAGATGTCATTTAACTCTCAATGGTAATATATTAATTAAATTATTTAAATTATGTTAATTTCATCCCCAGATCCCTCCCTTTGCTCTCGAAACGCAAGGTGGATCTCAAACTTCACACAGAGGCCGCAAGATAGCGAGCGCTAAAAACTATACTACGTGAATCAATGTTTACTTACTAAAATATTGCTCAGTAAGAAAAAAAGAAGAAGTAAAGTTTGACTAGCCAGATCATCGTAACTATTGTATTGTATTTGAACACTTGTTATAGCGCCCCTACCAGATTTCCCATTCACGAGGCGCTCCCGACTACTGCGCGGACGCTGAATCGGAGTTCCACGCCGAATCGCATGAGCAATTATTGCGAGTGAAGGACTTGCCCAGGGTTAACTATTAAACTGCCTATCGATTCAGTTTTGACTGAGCGCCTGTGACTATCTTGTACCCTCTAATATACTTTTCGAAGGCGCTGTATAAATTTAAAGATTACGTTTACGATGCATGTATCCATCCATTAAACTGGTAAGGCAAGGTCAACGTTACGGGTCATGAAAACCGTAAGATATCTTAATACAATGATAATCCGATTGTGTCGTTAAACACCTTGAAAACGTTTTCTGCCGGCGATATAAATTCAGAAACTGCGTTTTGTCATCTAGGCTAGGTGTGTCTGTGTCAATCATTGTAAGGTGAACTCAATTTGAAAGGGCTTTTGCAAACAAACTTAAACACGTCGTATCGTATCGTATCGTATCGTATCGTATTTAAGTATTTGTAAAGCGCCTCTCGTAGGGTGAACCGTTCAGAAGCGCTCCCAGTGTGCTAAGCCCCGCGAAAATAAACAGGTTTTGAGAAAAGCGAAGGAAGAAGAGAGACTGCCAGAGAGAATTTTAGAGCGAACAGTAGTAGAAAGAGCATTCCAAAGAGAGGGACCAATTGAAGCAAAGGAACGAGCCTGAGCCATAGCAGTTCTACTACGGGGAACCAAGAGGTCAAGTCTATTGCATGAACGAAGTGGACGGTGGGAGGAAGCTGAGTGAGGCCGAAGTATTACCCCAACCAGATATTGCGGGGCAAGACCCCTCTGAGCCTTGAAGATCAGAGAGAGGATTTTAAATTGTATGTGAGCATGCAGAGGGAGCCAATGAAGTTCGTCAAACATAAAGGTAGTGATGTGAGAGTACTGGGGAAGGCGGGCTATCAGTCTAGCAGCAGTGTTGAGGACCGACTGAAGAGGAGAGAGACGAACCTTAGGAAGACCAACAAGAAGGGAATTGCAGTAGTCAATCCGAGAAAATACAAAAGCATGAACTAAAGTTGTGAATATGGAGGAGGAGACAGAACGACGAATGACCCTGAGACGCCTTAAGTGAAAATAGGAGGAGCGTGAGAGATTAGAGATGTGATCGGTAAAGGTAAGTGAACTATAAAGGGTAACACCCAGATCGCGTACACTTGACGAGAAAGAGAAGAGTGGGAACTTTTCAGAGAGGAGAGCAAAATCAAGTTTATGGAGCTGCTGAGGGGTACCAAACCAAATAAATTGAGTCTTAGAAGCATTAAGGGAGAGGCGATTAGATGACATCCAAAAGTGGAGATGATTAGAGAGAGATTGAATACTCCCGACCAAAAGCAACTGCGATGACTAAGGACCATGACCAAATGCTTGCACATCATCAGCGAAGAGATGACCAGCAGCACCACAGATCGGAAAAAGAGAGGAGATGTCAGCCGTATATAAAATAAATAAATTATATGGTTCTTTGTCACCAAATTCTCCACCCCTCTCTGCCACGTCAAAGCGTCCTCTCAGATCCTCTGACCGGCTTGACCTTTTTGTTCCCCGTGTTAGGACCACAATGGCTCAATCCAGGTCCTTTGTGTGTATAGGTCCCTCTATGGAATCGACTTCCTCCTTCTCTACGCTCTACAATCCTCTCTAGTAGCATCTCTACCTCTCTCTGTCACCTTAAAACCTTCCTTTTTCCTCGGAGTACCTCGCACTGGGAGTGCTTCTGAAAGGCTTATGCTATGAGAAGCGCTTTATAAATGATCAAATACAATACAATACAATGCAATACAATACAATATGTTTCTATGGACTAGCTATAGAGAGAAGGCAACTGAGGAATATATAAGGTCAGACGAAGGCGTTTAAAAGGTGTCTAAATACGGCATTACATTGTAAATGATTTAACGCCATCTAGCGACCTCCTGACCCGTTCAAGTAGTAATAGTTTCAGTTTAACGACCAGTGTGTGGTAACAAAGACCATTATCGTCGCCCTCCACCTTTATCAAGGCTTGGGACTGGCACTGCCAAAGTACCAGCCGTTCAAGTTGCCTTTATCTTTATTTATGCAAAACTAATTAAAAACCTTTACAACGCTCTCTAACGAAAATATATTATTAAGAAACTGCGTTTCTTCGCAGAATTCTTGTGAATAAGGCATTGTATGGTGAACTCAAATTGAAAGGCTCTGTTAGCCAAACGTAACAGTTAAACGCTGTTTGCTACTAATTGTAATCTCGAAATTACCAAAGGGCACCAGCTTATTCAAGAGCGTTGGGTCGTTTCAGAGGAGTTGTTAAAAGAAGGCATCTGTTATTATCAGCGACTGTGACGAACACTGGTCATCTTACCTGCCTATCTGTTCTGTTTTGACTATGCGCCTGTGAATGAGTTCGCACCACCTACAGTAGTGGCCAGTTTACATGTGACTGAATTTTCCCAGAGCTTAATTTTTGCATGACTGAATTATTGCATGACTGAATTCCTAATTGGTTTCTGAATGACTTACCTTTACGCGCTTATAATGTTTACATATATCGTCATGGAACCGCCGGCATAAAACTTCTCACCTGCCTGTCCATCTGTCTACCTGTACGCTCTTTGTGTGGGGTACTATATTAAATGTCCTGATACTTACATTAAGTTCAAGGATTTCACTGGGCGACCATCAGCGGTTAGCCTGATGGATTGTAGACCGATAGATCGGTGTTCAAATCCCAGCCAAGGTGGACATTTATTTCGAGATTTGGGTTTCTTGAGCCTCGTAACCAAATCAGTCATGACGAGTAAAATGGCCGCATACGCTGTTGGCAAAAATAATAGACGGCAACGTTGAGGATTTGCTACCCGCCCTCATATGTCGAGGTTAAGAAATTTGAAAATCGGCAACACTTAACCCATGGTTGACTCTCAGGTTAAGTATAAGGAACTGCTCCTCATGTTTTTCTTCTTCTTCCTCGGGATTTGAACCTGATGCTTTCGGATGAGAACATCGCAAACTATAGAAGCCATTACGCCGGTTCAAACCTGTCCTATAAGTCGTTACCTTCGGTTTAACAAAGCTATACCATAACGAAGATGATTATAGTCGCCCTCCTTATTCCAGCCTTCGGACTGGCACTTTCATTATGATAAAAATCTATTGTTATCTTATCTTATATAGATTCAGTTTAAGAATATAGACTAGGCGTATTGTTGATTATGATAGGCCTACAAATGTATTTACATAGAAGTTCAATTTCAATTTCGAGAATATAGACCAGGAGGCCTATTGTTACGTCACTTTGACTACAACAAATCTATTGTCATAATATGACAGCATATGCTTAGAGAATATGTAGTCTTTGTTACGTCATTTTTATTATAATACAAATCTCAGATTCTTGGTAACTATATGCTCGCGTTAACAAATGTTCGTAATAATAATAAAAACAATTTTTCTAAAGTTAACTTTTAGAAATTAGATGAGGCTGATTGTTACGTCACTTCAGTTACGAAACATGTTATTAATACTTATTATTAGTAGTTTTAAATTTAGTGAAAAAAGACGTATTGTTACGTCGCTTCAATTATGAAGCACGTCTATTAATAAACAGATGCGACTAATACGCAGTTCATTTGGCTGGGTACACGACAGGCAAGAGAAACGATAGACAGGGAGCTAATAATACCAACAGTCCCTGGTTGGGTATATATCTGCTATTATTTGGCCACTTCTGTGTGCACAACTGTCTGCCTTACGGTCACTGTGTTTCCCTGTTTTCTATCTCTAAGGCTCCATGTTCTTAAAGTTAAGTAAAGCTCTTTATTCCTAGTAGGACATGGGGAGGTGCCGATTGGTTAGAGTGCTTGGCCTGTAACGCAGAGGGTACAAGTTTGAGCCTCACCTGAGGCAGTCACTGTATATGGACCTTGACCAAGTCCTTCACACACAATTGCTCTGCACCATCGATGTTCTGTCATATGGTCGCACTGGCACTTCTGAATGTTGGAAGGAGGACAATAACAAATACAGTTGTATTGTACTGTATTGTTTATTTCCTGCTCTTTGCCCTCTAGCTGACAGTCCAACGGTTCGGGACACGGGACCAGTACAATGCAGGACTTACTGCTTGTTTTATATGCTTATAACTTCACCAAATTTGGGCGTGATTAACTGTGCATAGTGCAATGTGTTGACATGAAATAACGAACATTTACGATTGTAAGCCTTGTCTATCATTTTATGGCCTTACGAAATCAGTTTTTGTGTCAATTATGGATCAGTACTTTATAGGCCAGCCCTTGCTCTTCCCCACTAAAGCGTTTCGATATTATGTGGACGAGCTTGACCCGGTGGTCGTTGGTGATTGTACGATTACAGGCGGCGATGAGCGACACGACGATCTCGCGAAAGGTTATTTAATTAGCGCCATTCCATATCATCAGAGACGTCTTTGCACTAACCGTTGCGATTTTAAAGCCTTTGAGAACAGAAATAATATTATCATCAGTAGCAAAACAGTGGATTTGAATCCACGACCTCTCTCGGCTGATGTTATTCCAGCACGTCAACCACTCCACCATAGGGCATGCAGTGGGCTCCCAGGTTGCTGGTTACAACGTAAAACGAACGTTAATACTCGATAAAAATCCGAGGCACAAAACTGGGTTATTGGGAGGATATTTTATCCATTGTTCTGTTAATCGTTGTAGATTATACAGGGTCGTTGATGCTGACCTCACTTCATTACATTCAGCATAATTCTTATTCATGCAACACTATCGATATAACGCAACTGGCGAATTTATACAATCCACCAAAGACGTATAAAAGGTGTCTAGAAACATCGCATTATGAGTAGTTAACGCCGTTGAGCGACCTGCTAAGTCGTTGAAGTCTACCTATATTTGATGCTCAGGGTCTTTGTGAGATTCTAAATAGGCGCTGCATAAATGACAGATTTCTTAACTGACGATTTCTTATCCGAAGATAATTGATACATAATGGATATACATGCGTACATACATATAAAGGTATACATATGCAAATACATCCATACATGTACATACACACACATGCATGCATACACACATACATACCAACACATACATAGACTCACATAATTATAGGCTACACATATACACGTACACATTATATACACACACATACAGACATGCATGCTTACAGATATATGCATAAATAAATACATGTAAAAAAACGCAAATACATGGCTACATACATACATGTGCATTGATACATACATACCACGAATACGAATAATTAGAGTCAGAAATCAAATGCTTCACAATAATTATAATGGAGGCTGCTTCATAACAAGCCAATTCCTGTTATGTAACCTACGCGAACTCATGCAATATTTCGTGTTGTAAGTAACTTCTATAGCGCCTGTGTGTAGACCACAAGGCATCAACCGATAGCGCACCAAAACCAATTCGCAATAGTGGTCAACATCCAGAAGATCTGTTCGCTAAGACAGAGAGGCAGCCTGTGGTGGATAAGCAATATGATATTGAGCTGTATGCTTATTATGCCAAACGAACTGTGAGAACAATTCGTATTAGAGGTGTCTGAGGATAGGAAAACATTATCGATGGGAGAACTGTTCAGAATAATTGCTGTCGACATCAACGGCCTTAAATTGTTGCCATAAGATGTCATTAAATTCTTAAGTTGACAATGAAATGATATTTCTAGCTACTCAGCAGAACGAACAGATACAGCGAGGGAGTTAATCACCAGAATATCGCGGCTTTAACGTAATCTGGAACAGCTTTCCAGTTTTAGCAAAACAATTCCATAGGTTGTTAAAAACACTAGTATCCATTGTTTCAGTTAACCTTAGGATTTCCAAGGCCTTTCAATCCCTCCACAAATCGGTGCTGTTCTATTAAAGAACGAACGGAACTGACGAATTTGTAAGATTTAGAGAACGCGTATTAAAGGTGTCTAAGGAAAACACTGCCTTGCCGAGGATTTAACGCCATCAAGCGACCAGAGTTCAAAGTTTTATTAGCTATGCACAAAATTCTACACAAAATTTCTTTGCAGATCCAATGTAAAGAATTAAACATAGGGGTAATATGACGAATTAGTTCGCTTGACCTTCCAATGACCGTGTGAAATGCTTACTAAGGTTGCGTTCGCTAGAGGGCACAAGTGAAGCCGACATTTCCAAAGAAATTTCTGCCATGGCGAGGATAATTATGATCTCCTGACCTCTCGATAGATAGTCCAGCACGATAACCACTACGCAATATAAACGTGGAGTACAATACAACACAATACAACACAACACAATATACTGGGGCGCGGTAGTATAGGGGTATGTTCGGTTCCTTGCAGCTAGAGGGTTGCGGGTTCTAATCCACCTCAAAGCCGCCGCGTAGGGACCCTGGGCAAGTCCTTCACTCGCAATTGCTCATGCGCTTCGGCGTGAAACTCCGATTCAGCGTTCGCGCAGTAGTCGGGAGCGCCTCTGAATGGGAAATCTGGTAGGGGGGCTATAACAAGTGTTCAAATACAAATACAATACACTGTACCATATAAGGATAACCGCTTGAAGCCATAGTCCTGTGACCTGTATATGGTCATAGTCTATATCATTCACTTGTGCATTCGGAAGATGGCACTATATCAATAACAACATCTAACAACACTGCAGCTTTTTCCGTTACAGAGGTGCATTACAGACCATCGAAAGGAAACTGTAAAGTAAAACCGTTTACACCGCAATGAAAGTAGGTTCCATTACACTGTAATAGAACTAGGTTAATTTATATAGCGCATAATTTAAAACCTATCGTTCATGGGAAACGAAATATTCATACCTCAGATAAACATACAGTCTCAGACAGACTGATAGACAGACAGACACACAGACAAGCAAACAGACAGACAGACAGGCACAGACAGGTAGACATGGACGGAATCATTAATATAGACAGACAAGCACACAGTGAGGCAGGCATACATACTGTCTACTTCTACTACCAAAACTCTGATTCCCTTGAATCTGTAGCTGAATCCGATTCCAACTTCATATTACCTGCCTATCAATTTTGTTTTGACTGAGCGCCTGTGAATGAGATCTACACCGCAGCCGAACTTAGTAGGGGCTGTTAAAATCTGCTGAGGCAAAGAGACGTCAACATCCTTGAAAGCCGTAAGATGTCGCTGAACAATGGATGATGCTTTAATCTCATTAGAAACCTCTTAAAGGCTCTCAACCAAGCTTATAAATTTAGAGACTGCGATTTATCGATATTTCAATAGGAACCGAGGTAGCTGTTCAAAATAATAATTATTACACATCTGTTTAAAGTGTGATATTCGCCCTCTGCTGGTGCCGGTCCGAAGACTGGAATAAAGGAGGAGGGTTACGCTTTTCATTTATGCTGTGTTGCTTTAGACACCTTCAAAACGCTTCTTGAGAAGCTATTAATATAACCAATGCTAGATAGGGTTGGTGCTCCAGTACATTGAGAACGTCGACGTTAACGGCCCTTAGCGACCACAAAATGCTGATTAAGAAAGCGAAACTCCCGACCATCGGCCATTGCATTTTGATGTTTAATACATGCGTAATAATATTATTTATAATAATGATGATGATAATAATAATAATAATAATAATAATAATAATAATAATAATAATAATAATAATAATAATAATATATAATAATAATAATATATAATAATAATAATAATAATTTTTACAGGAGCTGGGCCGCCGTATCACTGAGGCAACGGGAGACCCGCGCGAGACTAGTCACCTTTTTCAGAAAAATAAATAATAATAATAATAAGTAATAAGTAACAAGTAATAAGTAATACTAATAATATTAATAATAATAATAATAATAACAACAGCCAGACATGGATGAATAGCCGTTCCAGATGCTACACTTTATATAAAATCTAAGACCATGGGAAATAATAATAATAATAATAATAATAATAATAATAATAATAATAATAATAATAATAAATAATAATAATAATAATAATAATAATAATAATAATAATAATAATAATAATAATAATAATAATAATAATGGGGGCCCGATAGCGCATTGGATAACATCTGGCACAGAGACCGAGAGGTACCGAGTTCGAGCCCCCGTTGGGCGGATATGCTTTGTAGGCTGCTATTAGCGCCGTTGTATTGCAAGCTGTCTGTTCTGTTAGTAGTTAAGATTTAAATTGCATAACTTGTAAATGTACAGCGCAGTGCGCTTGTCAGGCGCTTAATAAAGAAAAGATTATTATTATTATAATAATAATAATAATAATAATAATAATAATAATAATAATAATAATAACAATAATAACGATAATAATAGGATGGAGCTTGAATGTAGAGTGGGTTGAGCCTGCGTTGATTTTTGAGTGGTATTTGGAATTGATTTAGAATGGTTCTCGAATGTGTTTAAGATGGATCTGGAATATTTAGAATGGATCTACGACTGGTTTTAGGGTAACAAATCAATATAGGACGGGGAGCTAATACGACTCGATCTGAGCTTCCTGCCGTCGACTCCTGCGACCTCCATCTCCTGAGGCTTACTTCTGTAAGCGCTTGGCTCGTCTCTCGGCGTCACGGATGGCCGACTCTCGCTGCTTCTTGACGGTTCGGACGTTGCTGGACATCTGGTCAGCCGCCGCCTTGTCCAGACAGCTGACCACGGTCATTCGAGGATTGTGGATTGCAGCGACGTCTAGCGGCGTGTTGAAGTTGTTGTCGAGTGACCAGATGTTGACCCCGAATGCGACGAGAAATACCACGCAACCCACGTGACCGTTTCCAACCGCATGATGTAGCGCCGTTCGACGTGCGATCGAAGTAATCGCAACGATTCACGCTGGCGTTATAAAAACAATCGGAATAGTAAACCTGGCGTACAACTTTAAAGGGGAACTAAAAGGGCGTGGCTCCAATTCTGGGATGTAGCGGTAGTAATGGATATCACCTGCTACTATTTCGATACATGCATACACTACTCTGGCAAGGCAAAGTCAACGTTACAGATCCTGAAAACCGTAAGATTTACCTATATAATGGATAATGCAATTGCCTAGTTAACACCTTTAAAACGCGTACATTATATGTGTCAAAAGCATTAAATTGTTGTCTTGTACGTGATTCGAAAAAACATTGAGAACTGTAAGTCTGCTTTCGACGGCAACAAGATTGTGTGCCATAAGATGCCGTTTTACTCCTAATGTAAATTTATTAGTTAAGTCGTGTTAATTTAATCGCCAGTTCCCTTCCTGTGCTCCCTGAACACAAGGTACAAGCTCCAAAGGAATGGAATCGACTACCACTCTCTCTTCGTAGCTCAAATTCACTTCCGAATTCCTTCAAAAAGCGACTTAAAACTCACCATTTCTCCTTGGCTTTCAAGGATTTAAAACTCTAATTACATCTTCACCTGGCGGCTGACTATTCGCGCCTGAGATTCACATTTCGGTGTGACCTTGCGGGCGTTATACATTTATTTAATAATAATAATAATACTTCTAAACGGCTTCACTGGGGCCGCAAGATAGCTCTAAAAACCAATACAACATGAGCTGATGTTTACATACTAAACGCTTGCCCTCTGTGTCATTGAGTTTGTCTGAGCCTGATCACCTTAACTGCCTATTGACTCTGTTTTGACTGAGCGCCTGTGAATAAATGCGATCCCTCTATTTAGCTTTATCAGGCGTTGTAGAAATCTCGCGATTACTATGAGATTATTATTTCGATACATGCATAAATACACTACTTTGGCAAGGCAAGGTCAACCTTACATATATCCTGAAAACCGTCAGATTTATCTTTAGAATATATAATGCGATTTTGTCGCAAAAACACCTTTAAAACGCTCTCTGCCGATTATATAAATACTAAAACTGCGTTTCGTCACCTAATCTTGTATAAATGAAGTAACATGTAATTGATAAGGTGAACTCGACATGAAAGGCTCTTCAAGCCAAACGTAACAGTTAAACACTGTTGCTACTAATCGTTATAAATATAACGATTAGTAGCAACAGTGTTTAACTGTTACGTTTAGTAATATCGATATTATCGACATTACTAAAGCGTCAATTAAAAGCTAAGCATAGGGCACCAGCTTATTCACGAGCGCTGCGTCGTTTAAGAGGAGTTGTTTAAGGAAATCTCTTTTCTTATAGCTCGGCAACTGTGACGAATACTGGTCATCTTAACCTGGCAATCGATTCTGTGTTGACTGAAAATGCGCTACATTTCATGTCATGATACATACAATGAATTCGAAGATTTCATTAGGCAGCCATCAGTAACTTCAACGCGTGATAGTCTAGTGGTTAGCCTGATGGACTGTCAATTGAGAGGTCGGGTTCAAATCCCTGCCAGGGTTGAAATTTGAATAATGAGAATCAGAAATCAAAATCTCTTTAATTACAAAGTTGCTGACTTCTCTTTGAAATATGTAATATTCGAGATGTGATGAACTTATTTATCGTAGGTGTATAAACCACATCGCATCAAGCGATGGCGAACCAAATCCAAGTGGTTATCAGGACAGAGAGAGGCAGACTATGGTGGACAAAGTAATTTATATTGAGCTATATGAAAACACACGAACTGTGAGAAATGTTCAATATAATTTTTGAAGGCGGTTCTTCTCTTGTGCTCTCGTACTTCTCAACTTCCCCACAGAGGCCGCAATATATCTCTAAAAACTAATTCTACATGAGTTAGTGTTTACATACTAACGCTCGTCGCATGTCTCAGTCAGTTTGTCTCAGCCTGATCACCTTAACTGGCTCTTGACTCTGTTTTGACTGAGTGCCTGTAACTAAGATCGATCCATCTAACTGGCTTTATCGGGCTTTGTAGAAATCTACTCTGGCAATGCAAGAACGATGTTACAGTACCTGAAAACCGCCAGATTTCGTTATAGAATAGATAATGCGATTGTGCCGTAAGACACCTTTAAAACGCTCTCTGCCGAATGTATAAATTCAGAAACTGCGTGTCGAATATAATGCGGACGAAGATATGCATGCATTTGTAAGGCGAACTTGACATGAAAGGCTCTTCTAGCCAAACGAAACGGTTGAGCACTGTTGGCTATACTAATAGTAAGCTTCAAATAACTAAAACGCCACTGAGAAGCTAAGCGCAGGGCACAAGCTTATTCACGAGCTCTGCGTCGTTTCAGAGGAGTTGTTCAATGAAATCTCTTGTATCATATCTCGTCGACTGTGACTGTGCTTCTTACCTGCCAATCGATTCTGTGTTGACTGAAAATGCGCTACATTAAATCTTCAGATACGTACATTGAGTTCAAAGATTTCACTAGGCATGCAGCCATCAGTAACTTCAGCGCGTGATAGTCCAGTGGTTAGCCAGATGGAATGTAAACTGAGAGGTCGGTGGTTCAAATACCCACCAGGGGAGAAATTTGGTTGGAGATTTCCGGTGTTTATCGCCATTTTGAGGCCGTCAATGGCCGTTCACGTCGACCTTACCCTATAAGTTAGGAATAGAAACAATCTGGCGATTTAACGCATTGGTTTAATTTATAACCTCAGAAGAATAAATGTTAAAGGTGTCTAAGACGAGCATTGTAATATCTATTGCTTAGCGACATCTGGCAATTGACGCGCGGAGGATAATCATAATATATTCTTGCATTTATTAAGCGCCTTCTCGTGGGGAGGGAGCTTCAGCCGATTCTTACTTCTGGTCAGCCGGAGACGAAGGTCGGTGACCAATTGCCCAATGGCGAAAGTACCTCCGCCACTGGAAGTCCGTAATTAGCACTTTCATCATATATTCGTTTAATGTGTTAACAACAGACATAACGCTGTAGGTGTACATAGAAAATAAAAATACATCTAGATATTATAGTATGAATTAATAATAGCTTAGTAAGAGTTCAGGAATAACATACGAGATATAAAATTTCGTGAGTCCTTGTCAGGAAGGTTAAAGTTATGTGGTCTGACCCTAAGAAAATAGGGCGTAAAATGTTGATTAGGAAACATGCATCTTCCGTGCTTAGTGCTAGCCGGTGCCACTCCCGAGCCTGCATGAAGGAGGAGGGCGACGTTAATACTCTTTGTTACTACACAGCGTCGTAAGACTAAAACTACTACTTATTCCATAGGTTCGGCGAGATATATTTAAACTAATATCTGTCGACGTCAACGGCTTTTCTTACCATGTGACATTGTTAAGCTCTGAATCCATCCATCCAATCCCTGCAGTTTTTACAGGTTTGAAATGCTTGTATGGTAAAGTAGACTTGAAAGGCTCTGGTAGCCAAGTGTAACACGCAGTTAAACACTGTTTACTCAGTAACTATAATCGCTTGTCTCAGTGAATTCATCGGAACGTGATCATTGCCTTCCAATCGATGCTGTTTTGCCTGAACGCCTGTGAATAAGCCCATTACCGTGACTAAGCTTAGTGCGGTTACTGTATAAATCTCGCCATTAAAAGTTTATGACTTCCTCCCGCTGATGCAATGGCGACGTCACCGTTCATGGAGCCGAAATTTCGCTAAAAAATTGAAAAAGCAATAATGCGTTAGACACCTTTAAAATATTCTCAATCGAAGATATAAATAGTGCAACCGCGTTTTTTCGTATATCTATGCGCGCTGCGTTTCGTGTAAGTTAAAGTTGACTTGAAAGGCTCTGGTAGCCAAGCATAACACGCCGGATGGATCCAGAGTTTAACGGCAGCTTATGACAAACACACCGTTAAGCACTGTTTTCTTATAAATGACTTGTCTCAGTGAATCTAACCGAGCCTAAGCACTTTGCTTGCCTATTGATTTTGTTTTGACTGAGCGCCTGTGAATAAGCTCGTTAATACGACATTACTACTGCGTGAGCATGTATTGGATTTCACTGGCAATTAAGCGTATTCGCTCTATTAATAGAGTTTGGAGAATGTATGTTCAAGGTGTCCAAGACGAGCACTGTATTTTCTGCCAAGGCGAATTACGTCGACCATTAACTTGTATTCTAATGAGATATCAAATTACTCACATCTGCAGCTGTAGTTCTCATTCTGGAAATGGATACATTTACTCTATCCCTTTCTAAAATGAGACTAAGAAATCAAAGACTTCACAGTATGGTTTCTCTTAAAAATGGAAGTTTAAATTTTTAATCTCTCACCCGTTCAAGTTGTTAGGCTCATGAAAAAACAATTTTACCAAAAAAAGTGGTGGAAATCGGATAACATGATTTAGAGGTGGCCCTTTGATGTCAAAGTTTTAGCAATATAGGCCTATTGTTCATGATTATGCTACATACTTCGAATCATTAAGAGAGGGACAGATTGCCCTATTAATTTGCAGGTTGGTGGTGTTTAGAATTGAAGTGGCGAGGGAGGTAAGTGGAAGGGGAATTAGTAATTTCTATCTTACGAGTGGCATCAACTGATGGCGGACCAAAACCAAGCCTTAATCAGATCAATAAACAGAATATCACAGTCTGAGCGGACTAAGAAACATTGCAGGCGCTTTTTTAAGGTATTTTATTTTCATATCTAACTTTAATCTACGATGCGGTTTGGCATGTGGTGAGTCAATCAAAAGTATATCATCAAAGTTATGCTGGGCTGAATAGACATTCTTTATTAACGGTATGAAGAAATAGAAACGAACAAAAAGAACTTAATACCTGATGCACTTCTCCATTGGTAGCCTTCTGATGTAATGACTTCTATTGCGCTGGGATCACGACGCTCTATCATAATTAGAGCGATTGGCGTCGAGCTCCTCCATAATCCTAGCTTCGGACTGGCACTAACAGTTTTCGTTGTTTATCAACATCTCGTTAATGTCGACCTCACCAATGCGACACTTTGTGCACTTAACTTGCGATTGGATTGGATCCACACACAGTTTAACGGTAGCTTATGACAACATAGGCCGTTTCCGCCGACAAAGATGATTTCTGGCATATTACAACACTTTTGTGTCTCGATAAACTTGTGATTGAACTCATTTGCTATTTTTATAGCTTCTCGAGGAAACGGTTTAAAGGTGTCTAAGGCTATCACTGCGTTATCTTTTGTTTAACAACATTTTGTGGCTGCTAAAGTCTTTTATTACTCTACTAGATGTTTGCCCGTCTTAAGACGGTAAGTTTAGCGTGCTCAGGCGGGCCATTTGAAATCAGCGCTCCCCTTTTTTCTCCACTTCCCTTTCCCTTGCTCTGCTTTCCCCCTCGACAGGTGTAGTTACTGTTTAACAACGCGTGTCATCACGAAGATCATTGCCGTCGCCCTCCTTAATAATACAGGATTCAGACTGGCACCACTCGATGGTAGACGTTTTAAAAGTTATTGATCAACAGCTTGTGGCCGCCAAGGGCCGCTCTTGTCGACCTCACCGTATGGGACTCGCCGGTCGAAGCACTCTAGCGATTAAACGCATTGGCTCTATTTATATTTCAGTTATAATACGTGTTTAAGGTGTCTAAGACGAGCATTGTATCACCTATTACTTTGCGACATCTTGAGATTGGCATTTATTAGGCGCCACTGTAGAATGACCAAGCATCAATCGATGGCGCTGAGTTACGGAATTGCTCAAGATCCTTATACAGTAACCGTGTCATGGGATGAGGCTCGAACCCGTTCTCTTCGCGTTACAAGGCCAGCGCTCTAACCAATCGGCCGCAGTGTCTCACAAAGTAGTAACAGTGGTAGAAGTAATAAATTGTAATATTGGTAGTAGTAGAAGTAGTTGTGGTATTTATTAAACTCCACTGATCAATTGTGAGTGAAGGACTTGCTCAAGTTCCAGAAACGATAGGCTAACTGTCTCAGTGGATGAGGCTACAGACGTTAGATGTGACATCTTCAGCTCTGTTAGATATCACAGAGAAATATTTGCAAATGGACTCAACGGAAGACGTGCCAGGAAAAAGTTTTGAAAGTTACTTACTGGGCATTTCTAGTGATGTAGTTGGCCAGAGTTCAATGTTTCATTAACTATGAGACTGAATTAAAAAAAACTCCGTTGCTCAACAGGATGCCAATGCATAGAACTACGCATAGGGGACATAGGACTAACGACGAATTAACTCCCTTCCCAATTTCAGTGTACTCATTATAACAATAGCTGTGTTGGCAAGGGGCGCAAGTGGAGCGAACACTTCAAAAAGAAATTCTGCCATGGAGGGATTTGAACTCCCGACCTTTTGGTTGATAATCCGACATTCTAGCCACTACACCATAGCTCACCTGCATACAGAGTATAACCGATGTTGATGCCTTTCCTACATACACATACAAATTCGATAGACACCCGTATAATAGGTTTCTAACCATGTTAAACGAACTAATAATTATCGATTGGTATTTGCGTTTACACATGGCTACAAAACTTTAACTGACGAATTTATATTTCAATTGTAAATGCTTTAAAGGTGTCTAAAACGAGCATGAAATTGCCAAGTCTGTAAATCCTGAGCCTCTGACGTCGACCTGAACTCACGTCACGAATCTCGGTCAGCATATTGATAGAATGTTCAGCATTTGACGAAAGGGTTTTATTACTTATGTCTTGGGATAATTTATTTAGCGCCACTCCTTATAATCATTGCACAGTTGCGTTTGTACATGGCGATAAAACGTATCTGACGAATTTATAATTTCTATCGAGAACGTCAGTTTCACAGAGGCGCGTTTACAGAAAACGGGGCCCTAGGCACTAACATTTTTGGGGCCCTTCTGAACTTCGAAGTCTGAAACTCTGGTGGTGTTTACCCTATCATGTGCAAAAACCTACTAAGTTGAACTTGAAGCCGTTTTTGTCACACACGCCTTTTAAGGTGCCAACAATGAATTTTTCTCGGCCTCTCGTTATGAAGTCATTCTAGGCAGCTTTGTCAAAAAACAAAGTACGTTTTCTCTTGCAATGTCATAATCGCTTCCAATACCATGTTTCAGTTTTGCCTCCGTCTCTATTTTGGGGAAATTTTCTCTGACATTTTGAGCAAAATTGTTAAATAATTAAATAATTCAAATTCGACAAACATGGCCTTTGATCGTGCAGAAATTTGCTGGTGCCATTTATTCTTCGCAGCATTTATTATTTGTATAAGTTGCGTTGTTGTCAACTTATTTTGATAAACGAAAATTGATTGATTGATTGATTGCGACTAATTCCAAGATATTGTCGTTAGAGCTATCTTATTTCGTTTTGCAGCTCTAGAAAATTAGCAACGTTTCATTGCGTCAGATTTTAATAAATATTTGATATTAATAAAATTTCAATTACTCTTACTTACTGGTTAGCAAAACTAATAAAAGTTTTAAACACCATAAAATGATGGAATTATCAGACTAAAGGTTTCAACGCATAGGCCTAAACTGCAGAAGACGCTGGTTTCTGCTTGTTGGTAATAAGTTTGATGTTATTTTACACAAAAATTAATTATTAGCCCAATTGCTGCCCATATGAACAAAGCAATTATAAATTACTAAATTAGACAAAATATACTTTTGCAATTACAATAATAATCACTTTTATGAAATTATCTGAATGCCAAGCTGTACAAAATATAAACAAATATATTTAAAATAATCTAAATTTTAAAATGTTATTTTTTTATTATTGAAAAAAAATATTTTCATTCGTTTGGGGGCCCCTTCAAGATTTGGGGACCCTAGGCGCGCGCCTAATTCGCCTACTGGTAAACGCGCCTCTGCAGTTGCAAACACAGCTGTGCAATGCGCTAAACACAGCGATTTTAAATGAAATGGTTTATAACTATTATAAAGGAGGATGCTTCGTTGCGAGCCAAATCCATGCTTCTCTGTGATCTATGTACTATTTGATGATTCAATTTCTATAGCGCCGGTTTCTAAATCACACGGCATCAACCGATGCCACACCTAAACCAAGTTGCAATATATAGGTGGAATATACAGATTTACAATCGTTACAAGTCTTCCTTTTAAACGTACATTTGCGGTCAACGCTTCTATACTCGATCCTGAATCAGTAATGGAACACGATAGTCCACATTTGAATACATGTATTATTGCTACTCCCCCCATTCGTTTGTCTAGTCTATCTTTCCTTTCTACAGTGTACCCCGGCATGTAATAATTCTGGTGTGGTTTCAAGTGTGTTTCTTGGATACAGATTACATCAGGTCTATTTACTGAAACATAATTCCTGAATTCTGTGACACTCTTTAAACTATTTAGACTGTTTGCATTCCATTGTAGTATTGTTGTAGACATCCTTTCTATGGTTAAATTGAGAACAAACTCTGCCTCTTTACCTTCCTGCAGGTGCAAATACAGGTGGTGTGTGGGGGGGATGGTATCTTACCAGATATCGAGGGGCTGAGTTCGTCAAC
Source organism: Aporrectodea caliginosa (assembly GCA_020284085.1). Classification (NCBI taxonomy): domain Eukaryota; kingdom Metazoa; phylum Annelida; class Clitellata; order Crassiclitellata; family Lumbricidae; genus Aporrectodea; species Aporrectodea caliginosa. The sequence goes on along the minus strand of JACEVL010000157.1, from coordinate 1,105,958 downwards.
GTTTACGCTGAAAAATGTGTATGTTCCATAAACGAGGTCATTTCCCATATCTGCTCGGATGTGTTCTGGAGCATAGTAATTCACAGTATTAAAATGTGACCGTGATAACCAACTATAACCTGATTCACATTTCTTGCTTTGTTATAAAGTTAGTTCCATCTTGACCTGTCTTAGAGACTTCTCCAATTACCTCTTTGTTTCTGCTTGGATTTTGAGAGACCTTTAAGACGGATTCCACTGTTGACCGATTAATTGCTTGAACAGGGATTGAGCTTACCCGAGGAGCCTCCCGACTCACTGGTCCTTGTGCGGGGTTGAAGGTCAGTTGTCTCCTGATAGGCTGCCTTTGCAGTGCCGGAGTGCTTGTTTGTGGTCCCCTTGGGTGTGAGCTTGTATACCTTGGGTATGAGCACCACTTACCTCATCAATTCGTGTGGATTTGCTCAGTTTTACCACTTCCGCAAATGACATTTTATTTCGTAGAGCTATGTTTGCCACAATTTTCGCCTGCTTATACCATGGACATTCTTTGTCATAGGCTGCGTGGTTCCTCTGGCAGTTAGCACATTTAAAACTTATCTTATTTACTTTGCAGTCCTTCACATGGTGGGCCTCCGAATACTTAGGAGAGCGAAGACTTTGGCATTGCAGGAGACTGCCTTGTGGCCATAACGACTGCAGACATAGCATCGGAAAAGGTTGGCAATATATTCCTTTACCTTAAATGACCTCCACCCAATGTGGACCTTATCAGGGATCGCATCACAATCAAAAATAGTATCACTGAGCTGGTCGGTGTTTTCACCCCATTGAATCTTCTACTAATTCTGACGACTTTACTCACCTGGACTTCTTGCACTTCTTTCAAAATGTCATCTTCCGTTATTTGTACATCCACTCCACTGTTGAGCGCCTTGTTACGATGTCGACTGCTCGCAGGATCTTAGAGTTCAAAATGACAGCTTTCTGCACCTCACTTTTACACACAATTCTTAGAGATTTCCCTGATACTTGAATTTTATCCACCAGCCCAAAATCCTGAACGATGGCGTCCCGAATATTGCGTGCATTTTTGTGCATACCAGATTTGTAGAGCTGCCTTTATATACCACATTATCATCTGATTTCCTAGTTTCTATCCTTACTTTCTTTGCTGAGTCACTTAAAACCCTCAGCTCTGGTGTAGCTTTCTTACTTTTTCTCCTAACTGTTTCGAACCCATCCTTTTCCTCTCCAGCTACTTCCATTCCCTCCTCAGTTTGCATAGATGGACAATAACTCACTACAGTGCGTTCAGTCGCACTCTCCTCAGGGATGGCGCTCAAATCAATCACCAGTTGGCGACTGTCGTCAGCCGCCATTGGTGCTCAAGTTATCTACAGTAGAACAAGACATATAAAACAACCTGATGGTCTGACGTTTTGCCTTCTCTTCTAGAGTTCAGTACCTCAAAAGTCTAGCGATCTACTAGAGAAGAAAACGCGATTCAAGAATTTCTAATATCGATGTAAGGCGTTTTAAAGGTGTCTAAGGAGAGCATAGCATTACCGAGAGTTAAACGCCATCTAGCGAACCGAGGTTGATGTTTTATAAACTATGAACCCCCATATCACATGAATCCTCTTCCTGCTTCTGTTGAGTAACAATCTGAAATCTGGTGGCCAAGATTGCACGCTGCACGTCTTCTGACTATGGCTTGCTTGCTCTGGTAGTGAATGATCCACGGCACTGTGAGAGATCTGGCAAGCTGGTTCAAGAACAAGCGCCGTTTGAAGCGCTAATTCATCTCCCATTCTGGGTTGTTCAATACCCAGATGATCATTACTCTGAGTGCCGAAATGTCAATGACTTTGAAGAAGTAAACTGGCCATCTGTTAGTCTTACGTTTGACAGACTTAGCCGGTATTATCTTCAGGGTCTCCTAAGCACTCAACCTTTTTGGTCGTTAAAATGTGCTAATTGTTGCTCAACAATATAGCAACAAAGTCATATAACCGATTTGAGAAAATATAATATTTAAAATAGTTATGCAACAAATATTGTCAGGGGGTCTGGCCAGACCCCCCTTGTTCGGATGAGGGTTAAATTTAGATGGCACCTCGCCATAAAATAATCAAAAGCGCTGTCTGCGCTAGACATAACGACCTTAAAAGCAGAATCAACAAAGAGTGTATTACAGTAGAATCCGCGACCTCTCCGTTGAAATTCGAGCACGTTAAACTCTAGACCATAACTTGAAACTGAGGTTAATACGGGTGAATCTGGTGATAGGATGGATCCAGAGTTTAACGACAGCTTATGACAACAAAGGCCGTTGCTGTCGACAGAAATTATTACATATACATACACACATACATACACAGACACATCATGACTGGGTATTCATACATACCTACAGACACATAAACGGAGGTACATAAAATCGTATACATGTCCTTAAATCACGATTGTTCAGCGACATCGATTGATGCTCAGTTATTAGATTGTGGCGATTGAATCGAGCTGAGAAATTTCGGAGCATTTACGGAACATTACCTTTGCATTCCATTGCATTACATGTACATTACATTGCTTTACAGTTCGACCGATGAGATTACCACCTATGAAATTTTAATTATTATAGACTGTCTCCAGCCATGGATTCGCTATCTCGAACACGTCCAAGCGATCGTTAGTCTGGTGGCCTTGCGTCGTGGGGACATCGACATCGCCCTAATATCACCCGAAGGGTACGAGGTTGACCCTGCTCGGTCGGAGGTCACGGGACATAGTGAGGAGGATAAGGTCCAAAAAGGCAGTGCATTGTTCATCTTGTGGATAAAAGCAACAAACTTTTATGTATTCAAGAAAAACATATTTTAAAACTTTTCAGCGAGAGGCATCACTTAATTCATTTCGGAACATAACTTAAAAATTATTGAAAATGTGCCTTAAACGCGGTACTTTTTCTATTAGTTCGACCATTTGTGCGGATTTTTGGGCTATAAACAGACATGTTTAGGCGACAGCTAGCATTTCTTGTCAATAAGTCTTCATTATCGGCGATCGTCTTTAACATATTTCACTTTAAATTGTGCAAAAGTGTCTATTTTCTATAGTTTTACAACGTATTTCTATTTTGTATCACTTGTAATTTAATGTTCGTTACGCTGTCAGTTTTTTCTACCACTTTGGGAATTTAATGTCTGTTGTAATGTTTCGCTGTGAAGAGCTTCCAGTTAGTCACGATCTGTCTGTCGGATGTCGGGTCAAGTTTACACTGACACACAGTAATAGTGACCAAGTCCTCAATGGTAGAAAAGAGATGGTTAACTGGAATCCAGCCGCCATCCCAGCGTCTTGGCCACAAATTTGACTTTTCAGGACGTTTAGGCTGCATAGGTTTACCAAAGCATCATGATTTTCATGAAATATCTCCATAATGCAGCCTCAATTGTGTATACTTTCAGCACAAGATAATCTATCTTCTATCTATTTGCCTCTACCTGACTCGCCAAAAAATTTTTTATTCCTAACAAGTTAGCATCAGTGGCGTAACAACCTAGCTGGGGGCCCTTGCCCTTGGACACTCTATGCTTGGGGCCCTTACCCATTAACGAGACTAAAGAGTGAAAATAATGAGAAAGAAGAAGGAGGAGGAGCAGTCACTTAAGCTAGCCATGGGTATAAAGTGTTAGCGACTTCATTTTCTTAGCCTCGGCATATATGCGGGTGGATAACCAGTCCTCTCCCTTGCCATCTCATCTTCCCACCGACAGTGTACGGTCAGTGTGTGCTCATTGTAGTTGAGTTTAATAGGGGCGTACATGGAGCAAAAATCGTGAACCAAATTTCTCCCATGGCGGAGATTGATGTCAACACGCTAACCATTACACCATCTATAGCTACTATTTAAATTAGCAGTTAGGTAATAAAAATGAGAGTGTTAACCATTATTATCAATAATCCATAGTTCAAGTCACATTAATAGTTCAAGACAGAACCAGAAAACAACCGGAATGTATTCGCCAATTTGGCCTGTCGCTTACAGGCTAGTTACATGCATAGACAGCATACACTAACACTGTACCTAATGAGTGTATTAAGTGATGAATAGTTCAAGGGATATTTTAATTCAAGTTAAATTAAAGTCAAATTGTCATGATTTAAAAAAGAAAACAAAATGTATTGGTCTGATGTCTATGCATGCTACTGCAGTAATGTAATGTAGACCAGTGCTTCCCAAAGTGGTGGTCCACGGACTGGTGCCGGTCCACGAGCCCTCAGTTGCCGGTCCCGCAAAGTGAAGTATTTACAGGCCAATAGAGAGACATAATTGGAAAAACGTGCATTTAAATCAATTTTAATACATTTTGAGGAATTTAGGTGATCAAAAACGAAAGAGAAAAATAATTCATAAATTTGACACCGGTCCTCCTGCAGTGGGAAAATTTCTGCCGGTCCGTGACACTGAAAGTTAATTCCTGCCGGTCTGTGACACTGAAAAGTTTGGGAAGCACTGATGTAGACTGTAGTCTGTTATTCTTCAGAGAATTGTTGCATGAATTTGGATATTCTAACTTTACTGTTCGCAGTATTTCCTTGCTGCACTTGAGTTAGGAAGACTGTGCAATGGCTGTTTTGTGATGTGATGTTAAATCATTCAGTCGTGGTGACCAGCTGTACCACTTCTGCCATGCTCGTAGTGTTGCCACTGGTTCCTGGTGTGTTTTGTGAACGTAAATCACACGCCAGCGCAGTAATGGCTGCTCACAGAAGCTTTACGTCTAGACAAATCTGGAACACATACTCTCTGGGTTGCTGTATCACTAACAGTTCTAAACCATGATTGAAGCAATTCATGACTACCCTCCATCAGCAAGATTTGGTAATATGCGCAGTGTTACTAATGCCTGGCTCCACAAAAGCCAAGCCTGATACCTGGCACATTTAATGTTTTGCACAAACTTGCATCTTGAGTTGGTGGAATGTTCTCAGTGGTTCTGATTTTTTATACAAATAGTTTTCTGTGAGCAGAGTTCACAGAATGAATGGTAAAGCTTTCCAGTATAGTTAACACGTATCCGAAATGACGTGACGTAATTGAGTGAACTCGTTGAAGGCTTCTGTAACTTCAGGATATTTGTTCCGAGTTCAACTGCCAACAAATGCTGATACAGTATCACAGTCACTGAATGTATGAAACACTGGTAGTGTGCACAGCTTGATACGGACCCAAACCTAACAAACAATAAAATTGTTTTCAAGTTCTAAACAAGTGACCAAAATGCAAATTGCTTATATGTTCACACCATTGCTTTTCACACCCAGATTCAAATGACAGACACTGATTAGAAGGTTGCAAGTACCGGCAATTTGCCCCCAACCTGCTTCAACCAGTTAAAATACATTATTTAAGATCAACAAGCTTGAAATCTGGTAGAATATTGCTTACAGATCTATGTAAACTACTAGCTGAGCAAAGACCATAATATCATGCATTACATCAACAGCAAGGGTATGGAAAATAAATTGTACCACTGACGCTTATAAAAACGTCTACGGTTGTGTAACCGTGTCAGACAACTAGAGTGATACTTTGCCTCAGTGGTAATACCATGTCACTTGTGGCAAGTTCTGCAATAAGTCACTTCGCATGACAGAGCTACATTCCTTGAATCTATTGCCAAGTTCGTGCCAATCTCCAAAATAAACAATCTGGCCTCCCAGAATCAGATAGCATAGAGTGCTATGATCATCCACAGTCCCCACAAATAACTAAGCAATGAGTAACACACAGAACAATTAACAAACACAACAATTAAGAAGATGAATTGTAATCGTAAACTCAAATGTTTCTACTGTGTTACTCTAAAGCTAAGTGCAAGGCACCAGCTCATTTACAAGCAGTGTCGAGCAGAGAGTTGTCCAAAGATTGATGCCCAGTGAGGGTCCAAGTCCAGTTGCCAGTGAGATTTGGCAGAGCGACTGTTAAGGCTGGCTTTGTTGAGGACGAGAAAGCTTCGAAGGCAGAGGATTGGATGGATTAGCGTAGGAATTCTTGAAGAGGTGAGACTTCAAAATTATTTGCAATGGAAACCCTGTAGGTGACAAGTAGAGAAGCCTAAGGCAGATGACGGTGGGTGAGTGGCGGTACTGGTGGATGGAATAGAATCTGTTTATTCATAAGTACATTGTCAGAACGCAATGCGATTACAAGAAAAACAAAAAACAAAAATGAACTGAGAATATGTGGAATCCATGGAAGTTCGTTCCAGAGTCGATATGGTTCGGTTGGAGAATTTCAGGTGAGTAGTGACTGGGAAACAGGAGAGAGAGATTAGGAGGAGGATCGGGTTGAGTGGGGTGGCTGATGGTGCAGAGTTCTTGCAGGTACTGTGGCTGGGAGTGTTGTACACAGTTGTAGGTTAGTGATAGGACTTTGAAGTGGATGTGCTCAGGTTTTTTCAGTCAGTAAAGTGAATTAAGAACGAAAACAATATGATGATGCTTGGTGACCAGGTGACAGCTCAGGCTGGTGAATTTGGATGAGCTGTAGATGCTAAAGTTAGGTGGATTCGAGGTTGAGGAAAAGGGAAATACAATAATCAAGCTTGGAGTGAACAATACAGGTAGCAATAGTAATATTTAATTATTTCATTGAATATATCCTGTATTTTTGTGTATTCTCTTATTTCAATGATTGCATTACACACATTACCAGGGAGGTTGCTTTTAAAGTGGATAAATGTCCATGATAACTCATCAATCCAACTACTATTTACGCAAAGAATTATTTTCATCAATCCAACTTCCATTTACGCAGGCAGACAAGATAAATAAGATTAAAATACGTTAAAATACAGGATATATTCAATGAGATCATTAAATAAGCTAAAATGCAGTTCTACCGTTAGAAAATTTGGTAAACCCGTAGTTTAGGTTGCTAAATTATTTTATATTGTCAAAATGAAATGGAAGCTGGATTGAGGAAAAAAATTGTTTCCCTAACTGGAAGTGGGACTGATGAAACCATTTCTATCTTTAAATAGAAGTTGGATTGACGGAAATAAATTTTATCGTAAATAAAAGCTGGATTGATGAAACTTAGTTTTTGATGCAATATAAGCTGGAATAATGAAAATAATTGTTTCCGTAAGTCGAAGCTGGACCCATGCAAAAAGTTCTTTGCTTACATAAAAGTTCCATTGATGAAAAATATTTTTCTGGTTAAATAGAAGTTGGGTCATTTTTTCGTTAAATGGAAGCTGGATTGATTACAAAAAATTCTCGATGAAATGGAAGCGGGATTGATTATAGTTATGATGGACATAGGCAGAGTGCTTACTTACCAACGTGAAGTACGGCATTGAAGACATTAGAATAATTTAGCAACCTAAACTTACCGAAAATTGTTATCACCCCAAAATAATAAATTTGTTAACTTAGAAAATAGATTTAGGAAATCCAGGTGAAATTCTATTTCGGGAATTTAGGTCGGGAATTCGCAAGGGCACCCGAAAAGCCGGGTTCGATAAAAAGCACCGCTTAAACGTAGGCTGTAATTAAATTCTGACCTACCGTACAGATAAATTAAAATATATGAAGTTTTATTACATCCAAACAAGAAAATAGACGCTTTCGCACAATTTAAAGTGAAATAAATTATGTGAAAACAATCCTTAATTGACGATTAGATCGCCGATAATGAAGACTTATTGACAAGAAATGCTAGCTGTCGCCTAAACATGTCTGTTTATAGCCCAAAAAATCCGCACAAATGGTCGAACTAATAGAAAAAGTACCGCGTTTACGGCACATTTTCAATAATTTTTTAAGTAATGTTCCCAAATGAATTAAGTGATGCCTCTCGCTGAAAAGTCTTAAAATATGTTTTTCTTTAATACAAAAAAGTTTGTTGCTTTTATCCACAGTTTGAACAATGCACGAGCTTATCGTCCTCACTAACATATCCACTGAAGGGTTCAGCCATTAGGCGTTCATGACGACACACAGTTGGGGAGAGACAGCGGACGGAATGTGGATGATGGAGATACGGAATGGCACCAGCGTCTGGGAGTAGAGCTATGCGGATCTAAGCGAAGCTAATCTATGATATTTAAATAGTGAAACTTATCTTATACAGAGTCGTTAAACTGCGCATAATATGAAAGAAGTCTCAGCCGTATCTTCTGTTGGTGACAGTCCGAAGCCTTCGTAAAGGAGGAGGGCGATGCTAATTTTTCTCTTTCTCAGAAATTACTCTATGGATGTAAAATGTCCATTTAGAATATAAATAAATGAGAAGTCTAAGTAATTGGCGTTGGCGACCACATGATGTCGCTAGACAATTATAGATCACACAGTGCTCGTCTTAGACACCTTTAACACGTATTCGTCCAATGCTATAAATTCTGCAATTTAGTTTATTCGCTAGAATTACATGGGTTTCCATTATAATAAACGGCGGGAAGGTCGACGTTATCGGTCCTTGGTGGCCAAAAAATGATGATAAACAACGGAAAAAAACTGCCATCTGTTGTTGCCAGTCCGAAGGCTGGAATAAAAGAGGAGGGCGTCGATATAATTTACGCTGTGACAGTGGCACAGCTATCGTACAATTACGTATACATGAAAGAGACTCTCGGCCATTGCCATATCCTCATTCAATCTCTCCGGAAATTTATATAGCACTTCTTCCAGAAGCCTACTCAGAGGCTCTCCCAGCCCAGCCACGGCCAAAGAGAAATGACTTTAGCAATTGGTAGAAAGCAGGCAAATTATTCCTGGGCAGTTAGCGTAACGCAAGAGGGAGCCCATTCCAAGTGGAGGGGCCAACAACCGAGAAGGCTCGACGCTGACTGACCGAGGAGTGGGCCCGATAGACCAATAGGTTCCTTTTAACCGAACAGCTCAGAGCTCGCCGGGCGGCTATGTCGGAAACCGGGCGACAGAGATCAGATAAGTAGGATGGAGCACTACCAGTGAGACATCGCCAGACAAGTGCTGCTATCCATGTATCAACCACTAACTCTAACCAAACCCCATTGACTTCCCCTTCACGACAAGCATCTTCAGCGCCTCGACGTGACCCGATGCAGCTGCCCACACGACCGGGGTCATGCCCTTGTCGTCCGATCGGTCATAGTCCTTCCAAGTGACCTCCCTCAGGGCTCTCGTATCTCCCTTTCGAACAGCATCGTGGAATCTCTGATAACATTATAGCCCAAAGAAAGGAAACTGTAAAGTATGAAACCGGTTTACACTGTAATGAAACTAGTTTGATTTATATGGCGTCTATATAAAACGTATCTTTGAATGAACAGAAAAATTCAAACATTTTGAATGTACCATTTTTATCTTATATGGACATACAGACAAACAAACAGAAAGATTGACAGGGACGGAAGCATAAATATAAACAGGCAAAGAGGCCGTGAGGCTGAGAGACAGTCTACTTCTAGAAGCCAAACTCCGATCTATTCTCTTCCCCACCCATCTTGTCGTTCCAATCCTAAACATCATCCACCGTAGCCTTCTGATTGTCTGCCTCCCTGACCATTCGATCGTGATTGTGAACCGAATCTTACCTCATAATACCTTCCTATCGATTTTGTTTTGACTGAGCGCCTGGGAAAGAGGTAGATCCTGTAGCCGAACTTATCAGGGCGCTTTATAACTCTATAAATCTGATAAATTAAGATCGACGTTCACTGACCTGGAAACTGCAACATGTCGGTGAATATTAAATGATGCTTTGGTTTAGTTAGAAACCTTTAAAACGCTTTCAATCGACGATATAAATAAAGGGACTGCGCTTTATGGATAATTATAATGGCCTTCATCTATTCGTACTTGTATTATACAAGGTGAACGTGTGATAATTCGCAGTTTAACCCTCGGGCTACCAAGGGGGGGTGGTTGCCACCCCCCCTACGTTTTTATGCATAATTTTTTTCCATATGGAATATAATTTTTGCATTTTATGTAGCTGTAGCAGATTCATTGGCGCACATTTTGAGGTAAACATCATGGTGGTAGCCCACGCCATTCAAAAGTTATACCTGATATACCCGAGGCACCAGAGGGGTGGATACCACCCCCCTTAGTTTTTTGACTATAGCTTATTGACTATTCTTCCTAGAAGAGAAACAATTATACCAATCTTTAGAGGGAATGCAGGGGCTTCATTTGCATACCTACATCTTTGTCTTATGAAAACCGGAAGTGATCAAAATAAATAATAATACGCGTAATATGCGTGAAAAATGGCTGAATGGAAGCACTCCCTCTTAGTTTTTGTCTGTAGCGTATTCATTTGTCTTCCTGGAAGAGAAACAAATATACCATTCTTTAGAGGGTATGTAGGGCTTCATTTGCATACCGACATCTTTGTCTTTTGAATACCGGAAGTGATCAAAATAAATAATAATATGCGTAATCTGTGTGAAAATGGCTGAATACAGCATTACAACGTAAACCGATATATATGTATGGATATATATGTATGGATGTACATTTATACTATATAAACATGTGTAGGGATGATTGTCTGCATTTTTTATACATAGATTAGTTTAAAAAACACATAATCTTATATTTGTTTATCCAAAAAGTACAAAATGTACGCAATAATATACAATATTGCTAATTAATGGGTTCCGTTGTTAAAAAGTGATGTAATTTCGAGGTTCATTCACATAATGTACAACTAAATATACCATTCTGTGCAGAAATGAATGCTGAATCCATTGATGTATTACAAGTTATGATATGTGAAACCAAACACGAAATCCAGGGGTGGTAACCACCCCCTTGGTAACCAGTGTTACAAAAAGCTTGGTAGCCCTAGGGTTAAGTGAAAGCAGAGGAGCGGTTCTGCATTATGTCAAATAGGCATGAGCCGATTGGCACTTTTTACCGATTTCCGATTCCGGATAGTTGGCCTGCTAGTTTCTCCGATTCCGATCCGAATAGTTAATAAAACAGAAATGAAAACAAAATCTTATATATTCTCGCTAAGTGTAATTCCAATGAGAGTTTATGCACTGAACTATTTACAATTAAAAAGAAATTAACATTTGAAAGTTTGAAACCGCGTGGCATAAAAAAAGCGTGACTGTCCGCCATTTTATTGACACATCGAGTAACAATTTTATTATTTAGACGGACTTTCAATTAATTAAAGATTAAAGATTTCCGCAGGAGCTCGCCAAAACAGGTTACTATTTCTGTATTAATGAAAAAAAATTGCTTTTGGTCAAAAATATTACTTTTTTGGAATTTGGATCGGTAGTCCTGGGATCGCCGATTCAGATTAATGCCGATTAATGCCAAATCGGTCAGGAAACGCAGTTTCTGAAAGTATATCGCCGGCAGAGAGAGCGTTTTAAAGGTGTCTAACGACACAATCGCATTATCCATTATTTAGCGACATCTTAAGCTTCCATAGTATGTACATACCATGCATGTATCGTAATCGTAATCTCGGAATTTTCTACATCTCCTTTATCAGATTAGTGTATGGATGCCCGGAGACGAGGGTCGGTGACCAATTGCGCAATGGCGAAAGTACCTCCGCCACTGGAAGTCCGTAATTAGCACTTCCGTGCTTAGTGCTAGCCGGTGCCAGTCCCAAGCCTGCATGAAGGAGGACGCTACTCTTTGTTACTACACAGCGTCGTAAGACTAAAACTACTACTTATTTCATAGGTTCGGCGAGATATAATTATTTAAACTAATATCTGTCGACGTCAACGGCTTTTCTTACCATGTGACATTATTAAGCTCTGGATCCATCCATCCAATCCCTGCAGTTTTTACAGGTTTGAAATGCTTGTATGGTAAAGTTGACTTGAAAGGCTCTGGTAGCCAAGCGTAACACGCAGTTAAGCACTGTTTACTCAGTAACTATAGTCGCTTGTCTCAGTGAATCCATCGGAACGTGATCATTGCCTGAACGCCTGTGAATAAGCCCATGACCGTGACTTAGCTTAGTGCGGTTACTGTATAAATCTCGCCATTAAAAGTTTGACTCCCTTCCGCTGATGCAATGCCGACGTCACCGTTCATGGAGCCGAAAAATGTCGCTAAACTATTGAAATTGCAATAATGCGTTAGACACCTATAAAATATTCTCAATCGAAGGTATAAATAGGCAACCGCGTTTATTCGTATATCTAACCGCGCATTTTCTTGTACGTTAAAGTTGTATTGAAAGGCCTGGTAGCCAAGCTTAAACGCAGTTAACAGTGTTCACTTATAAATGACTTGTCTCAGTGAATCTAACAGAGCCTAAGCACTTTGCCTTCCTATTGATTTTGTTTTGACTGAGCGCCTCGTTAATTATACCATATATAGCTCAAATTCTGCGCTGTATAAATCCCGCGATTGCCATAGGCAAGGTAAATTCGACGTAAGCGGCTTTGAAAGCCGTAACACATCGCTTAGCAATGAATAATGCTATTGTTTCGTTAGACCCCATTAAAACGCTAACAATCAATGCAATATATAACAAGAGAGCTGTAATATGCCAAAAAAGAATCTTTGTCGGCGGAAACGGCCTATGTTGTCATAAGCTGCCGTTAAACTGTTGATCCAATCCAATCCCAAATTCAAGAACTCCGCAACTGCTCTGGATGTGGTAGTGTCAGTCCAAAGCCTGGATGAAGGAGGAGGGCGACGCTAATGATCTCTGTTGTTGTCACACAGTGTCATTAAAATTAAAACTACTACTACTATAATCCAAAATTCCGTTCAACACAAAGAGAACTGTATACAATTTTCTCCTTTCGAAAGCAACAGACTTTGATGCCAAAAGATGTCTTTTCTCTCTTAACCTTCGCAGGACGAAGACATTTTACGATACACGGAGGACGAAGAGGGATAATTTTTTACCCCAAAGCAATTTCTAATATCTCAGCTCATAGGTAAGGTACAATAAAAAACGAAGTATCAATTCTAATAGTTCCAAGGTCAAGGAATCGACCTATCCTAGTGAAAATAGTCTGTCAATACCACTTTCCAAGATGGCGGCCAAGATGGCCGCCAAAACACAGAAGTATGCATATTTCCGCTCATAAGTAAGTTACAATGACAAATGAACTCTCCAATTTCATAGTTCCGGGGTCACGGAATCCATATCTCGTATTGAGAATAGTCTGTCAATACCACTTTCCAAGATGGCGGCCAAGATGGCCGCCAAACACAGAAATATGCATATTTCAGCTCACAGGTGTGCTACAATGACAAATGAACCCTCCAATTTCATAGTTCCGAGGTCAAGGAATCCATTTATCATAGTGAGAATAGTCTGCCAATACCACTTTCCAAGATGGCGGCCAAGATGGCCGCCAAACACAGAAATATGCATATGTCAGCTCATAGGTGTGCTACAATGACAAATGAACCCTCCACTATCATAGTTCCGAGGTCAGGGAATCCATTTCTCGTATTGAGAATAGTCTGTCAATGCCAATTTCCAAGATGGCAGCCAAGATGGCCGCCAAACACAGAAATATGCATATTTCAGCTCACAGGTGTGCTACAATGACAAATGAATCCTCCACTTTCATAGTTCCGAGGTCAAGGAATCCATTTATCATAGTGAGAATAGTCTGTCAATACTACTTTCCAAGATGGCGGCCAAGATGGCCGCCAAACACAGAAATATGCATATTTCAGCTCATAGGTGTGCTACAATGACAAATGAACCCTCCACTATCATAGTTCCGAAGTCAAGGAATCCATTTATCATAGTCAGAATAGTCTGTCAATACCACTTTCCAAGATGGCGGCCAAGATGGCCGCCAAACACAGAAATATGCATATTTCCGCTCATAGGTAAGCTACAATGACAAATGAACTCTCGACTTTCATAGTTCCAAGGTCAAGCGATTTATCGTAGTGAGAATAGTCTGCCAATACTAATTTACCTCTAAGGGATGGCCGCCATATTGGAAATTAGCATTGACAGACTATTATCACTACGAGAAATGGATTCCCTGATCTCGGAACTATGAAAGTGGAGGGTTCATTTGTCATTGTAGCCTACATGTACCTATGTTTTGAAATATGCATATTTCTGTATTTGGCGGCCATCTTGGCCGCCATCTTGGCCGCCATCTTGGAAATTAGTATCGACAGACAATTCTCACTACAATAAATGGATTCCTTGACCTTGGAACTGTGAAAGTGGAGGGTTGATTTGTCATTGTAGCATACCTATGAGTTGAGATATGCATATTCTGCGTGTGGCGGCCATCTTGGCCGCCATCTTGAAAATTATTATTGACAGACTATTCTCACTACGTTAAATGGATTCCTTGACCTTGGAACTATGAAAGTGGAGGGTTCATTTGTCATTGTAGCATACCAATGAGTTGAGATATGCATATTTCTGTGTTTGTCGGCCATCTTGTCCGCCATCTTGAAAATTAGTATTGACAGACTATTCTCACTACGATAAATGGATTCCTTGACCTTGGAACTATGAAAGTGGAGGGTTCATTTGTCATTGTAGCATACCTATGAGTTGAGATATGTATATTTCTGTGTTTGGCGGCCATCTTGGCCGCCATCTTGAAAATTAGTATTGACAGACTATTCTCACTACGATAAATGGATTCCTTGACCTCGGAACTATGAAAGTGGATGGTTTATTTGTCATTGTAGCATACCTATGAGTTGAGATATGCATATTTCTGTGTTTGGCGGCCATCTTGGCCGCCATCTTGGAAAATGCACTCCCAAAATTATTGCGACTATTGAAATCGAATTCCACCGTAGATTCAGTACTTTATTTCTGATTACAGGTTACTTATGAATTTTTTTTGAAAAATGCATATTCACCATGAACGAATTAATAACGACGTCGAGGACGAAGAGGGGTAAATTTTTACCCCAGGACACTTTGGACTCAAAAATCTTCTTCCCACGACATGACATTTTCCTGGCTTTGGTGTCAGAATATGTCAGGGGTATTAACTTGTAAACACATGGAACGTCAAAGTATAACTGCCTACGGTTGCTCCGCAATCAGCATTCAAACACCCCTGGGGTAATTATTTACCCCTCTCCGTCCTGCGAAGGTTAATTATAGTTATCAGTTATATTAATTAAACCGTGTTAATCTTATCGCCCGATCATCTTCCTGTGCTCTTGTAACACGAGGTGGATATCAATGGCTCTACAGTGACCAGATGTTGATTCGCCGGCGCAGCAACATCGAATTGCCACCAACCATCGCCGGAGTAGAGCGCGTTGCCACCATGAAGATCCTGGGAGTGACCTTACGAGAAGACCTTGGCACATCCACACACATCGATGGAATATTGGGGGTCTGCTCGCGCTCCCTGTATGCCCTTCGCGTCCTGAGGTCCCACGGCCTTCCTACAACGGCGCTGCATGACGTGGCAAAGGCAACAACCGTGTCCCGTCTGCTTTATGCGGCGCCAGCCTGGTGGGGCTTCACCAAAGCTGAGGACAGAAATAGGCTGGACCGATTCCTACAAAGATCGCGACGAATGGGCTATCTCCCTGGCAACGCGCCTGACGTCTCGGAGATGGTATGCGAAGCCGAGGACAGACTGCTGACGGCAGTCAGCAGAAATACATCCCACGTCCTGCGGAGCTTGTTTCCGCCTGTCATCAAGCGAAGTTACAGCCTTCGCCCTAGAACTCACGATTTTGCATTACCAGCTAAGGATGATAAGAACTACATTCCTAGGGTCCTCTATAGGAGCTTGCTCAAAAAATAACCCCTGAACAAACAATAACCTATAGAATTTTAATTACTAACCTCTTTTCACTTTACCTTGTAACCGGTTGCGGCTTGTCAACCTGATTCACATTAAACGAATATATATATATATATATACCACACAATGGCGCTAAAAACTGTTTAATACTGGTAAGAAAAGTTCAACGTTACCGGTCCTGGAAACCGTAACAATCGATAATGCGACGATTATGACGTTCAACACCTTTAAAACGTTCTCTGCCGGCATTATAAAATTCAGAAACTGCGTTTCGTCGCACAATAATACTGTGGACCTGAACTAAAAGTGAAAGGTTCTGCTATCCAAACGTAACAGTTAAACACTGTTTGCTACTAATCGTAATCTCGAAATTACAACAGCGCTTAGCGCAGGGCAGAAGCTTATTTACGAGCGCCGTGTCGTTTCAGAGCAGTTGTTTGCCTATATGTTTTGTTTTGACTGAGCGACTGTGAATGAGCTCGCACCATCCACTTATCTTTCTCGATACATACATGCTTGTACTGCAACATGAGCGAATGAATGGACGAATCTTTAACTGAATGAATGTGGACTCACTTCCACATGACAGAATTTACGCACGACTGAATTTGCCTGTGACAAAATTTCATAATTGGCTTCTGAATGACTTACCTTTACGTGCTTACTATGTTTTCCGTCATAGCCATGGAACCGCCGGCATAAAACTGCTCACCTGTCTAGTGTCTACCTATACGCTCTCTTTGTGAGGTACTATATTAATTTAACAAAATAATACATACATTCAGTTTAAAAATGTCAGTGGGCGGCTATCGTTATAGTCGAATAGAGCAGCGATTCCCAAACTTTTCAGTTTCACGGACTGGTAGGAATTAACTTTTCAGTGTCACGGACCGGCAGGAATTTTCCCACTGCAGGAAGACGGTGCCAAATTTATTAAATATTTCTCTTTTTCAGTTTCGATCACCTAAATTCCTCAAATATGTACTAAAATTGATTTAAAGGCATGTTTAGTCAATTATTTGACTCGATTGCTCTTTAAGTGTTAGCCTAATCAGTGATTTTTGTTATGACTTTTAAAACTATAATAGCCATTTTTTATTTCGAGACAATTTTACCACTTTCACGACTCACTTTGCGGACCGGCAATTTAGGGCTCACGGACCGGCACAGGTTCACGGACCTCCACTTTGGGAAACACTGGAATAGAGCATCGTACTCAGGGTTGCCAGATTTCGGAAGTGCTTGGTCGCGAAGTCTCGTCTAAAAGTAGCCCAAAAGTCGCGAGCTGAACAGCTGCTATATGAAAACATCAATAAATTTTTGCTATGTACGTCAGTAGTCATACTATTTTGGTTTCGTCAAGACACGTGGTGAAGCCCTTGTTGTAAAAATTTAGATGGCAGACTGCTTCGTGCTTACCGTAGACTAGTCCGTTCTCCGTAGAGCATGTTTTTATTACTAACTAAGCCACACCACATAAGAATAGTAGCTACTAAGATTGTCCTAGTAGCCTAATGCGGTCAATTTATGAGAATTCATAATGTCGCCGTCGCGACCGCGGGACAATTCAAAAGTAGCCCAAATAGCGCGAGGACGAAATTTTTAGTCGCGAGCGCATTGAAAAGTAGCCCAACTCGCGCTTTTCGCGGCGTCCTGGCAACCCTGACCGTACTGTGTGTTTCACTCTACGATTGTGTGTGTCCACAGTTTAGCCTAACGGCAGCTTATGACAACATAGGCCGTTTCCGCCGACAAAGATTAGTTTTGGCATATTACAGCTCATATTGGATTGGATCCACAGTTTAACGGCAGCTTATGACAACATAGGCCCTTGCCGCCGACAAAGATTATTTTTGGCATATTGTGTGTGTTTCCTTTTTAACGACTAGCTGTGTCGCCCTCCTCCTTTATCCAGGCGTGGGACTGGCACTGTCAGAAAGCGAACAGTGGCGGAGTTACGCATTTGCTGCATTTATAGCGTCTGCAGTATGCGTTTAAGGGTGTTTAAGATGATAACTGTGCTAAGTGACACCTTGTGGCTGCCAAGGCAAATTACGTAGACCTCGCTTTAGTCATTTGACTCATTTCCTTATGCTACAATTATTCACTCGACGCTGCGCCATAGCAAAGATGATTAACGCCGCCTTCCTCTTTATTCCAGCCTTTGGACTGGCACCACCAGAGGGTAGACATTTTCCTTTGTTGCTCGACAGATTTTTGCCGTAAACGTCGACTTTACTAGTTGACAGTTTTGGATGTTGGTCTAGCGATAAATGCATTTGCTGAATTTATAGTAGTAGTGTCAGT
This sequence comes from Aporrectodea caliginosa, assembly GCA_020284085.1. Classification (NCBI taxonomy): domain Eukaryota; kingdom Metazoa; phylum Annelida; class Clitellata; order Crassiclitellata; family Lumbricidae; genus Aporrectodea; species Aporrectodea caliginosa. The sequence goes on along the minus strand of JACEVL010000157.1, from coordinate 1,087,914 downwards.
TTAACGTAAACTGTGTGATAACAAAGATCATTAGCGTCGCCCTCCTCCTTGATCCAAGCTTGGAACGGGCACTGTCAGAGTACGAGCAGTGGCGGAGTTTATAGCAGATGGTGAAGGGTGAAAAAGGTTTCACTGTATCAATGTCTGGCGAAATCTTGTGGCTGTCAAAGCTTCTTACGTCGACCTCTCTTTAGTCATTTCCTTAGTTTATTATTAGATATAGGCCTATTCTCACCCGTAGTGCTCATTTCCGTTTAACTATACAGTGTCATAAGAGAGACAAATAGCGTTGCTCTCCTCAATAATCCAGGCTATGGACTGGCATCACCAGATGTTAGACAGTTTTTCCGCTATTGACATCTTTTTGCCGACGTAACCAGTCAAAGTTCATCTTACTCTACGTTCATTCATTCATTCATTCATTCATTCATTCATTCATTCATTCATTCATTCATTCAGAGCATTTATATAGTGCCTCTTCAAGAAGCTACTCAGAAGCGCTCCCGGCCCAGCCACGACTAAAGAAAAAGACTTGAGGGACTTGTAGAACCCTGCCGGATGGCTCACAAGTAAAGAGCGGAGCTTAAGCGGGAGGTCATTCCAGATGGAAGGTCCCACAACCGAAAAAGCACGGCGCTGCTTAACCCTCGGGCTACCAAGGGGGGGTGGTTGCCACCCCCCCTCAGGTTTTATTCATTTCAAACTTTTTCCGTATGGAATAAAAATTTGACCTTTTAGGTAGCTGTAGGGGTTCATTTACACACGTTTTGAGGTAAAATGTGAGATGATATCTCACACCGTTCAAAAGTTATAGCCAATATACCCGAGGTACCAGGGGGGGGGGATACCACCCCCCTAGACTTTCGACTATATCTTATCCGTCATTTAATATTAAGAGACACAAATTATACCATTCTATAGAGGGAATGTGGGGCTACATTTCTATGGTCACTGAGTTGACCTGAGACAACCGGAAGTGCTCAAAATAAATAATAATACGCGTAATATGCGTGAAAAATGGCTGAATGGAAGGACTCCCCCCTTAGTTTTTTGTCTGTAGCATATTCATTTGTCTTCCTGGAAGAGAAACAAAGATACCATTCTTTAGAGGGAATGAAGGGCTTCATTTGCATACCTACATCTTTGTCTTTTGAATACCGAAAGTGATCAAAATAAATAATAATACGCGTAATCTGTGTGAAAATGGCTGAATACAGCATTACAACGTAAACCGATATATATGTATGGATATATATGTATGGATGTACATTTATACTATATAAACATGTGTAGGGATGATTTTGTGTATCTTTTATACATAGATTAGTTTCAAAACACACATAATCTTATATTTGTTTATCCAAAAGTACAAAATGTACGCAATAATATACAATATTGCTAATTAATGGGTTCCGTTGTTAAAAGTGATGTAATTTCGAGGTGCATTCACATAATGTACAACTAAATATACCATTCTGTGCAGAAATGAATGCTGAATCCATTGCTATATTACAAGTTATGATATGTAAAACCAAACACGAAATCCAGGGGGGTGGTAACCACCCCCTTTGGTAGTCCGTGTTACAAAAAAGCTTGGTAGCCCTAGGGTTAATGGCCAAGCGTGCCCGTGGAACTAGGAGCTCACCCCTCGTCGTAGAACGAAGCGCCCGACGTGCTGCAACGTCGGACACTGGGCGGCAAAGATCACGCAAGTAAGATGGAGCACAGCCAAGAACGCAGCGAGAAACCACAGCAGCAGTGCGGTATGAGATCCTCTGAGAGATAGGCAGCCAGTGCAACACATCCCGTATGTATGCAGAGACAGGAGAGAACTCAGGAAGTCGTCCAATGAGACGAGCAGCCGAGTGTAGAACTCGATCTAGTCGCCCCAGAACCTCTAGAGGAAGGCCAGCAAGTAGGGAGCAACAGTTGTCAATTCGACTGGTAACAAAGGCGTGAACAAGGACCACGACCGCATCGTGAGAGAGAGAGCGAGAGACCACTCGAAACTGACGAAGCTGATAATAACAACTCCGTGCAACCAGGTTCACATGTTGAGACAAAGTAAGTTCAGAGTCAAAAGTAAGTCCAAGAACTGTGACGGGTGGAAGTAAAGTCAGCAAGTATATTTAACCCTATGACGCACACCTTCCTGGCCAACACATTTAGCACACCTGGGGTCTAATAGACCCCGCCGATAACACGGGAATAATAGTATGTACATATGTATGTATCTGTGTATATATGCGTGTATGTATGTATGTATGTATGTATATATATATGTATCTATATATGCATCAATGTATGTATGTATGTATGTATATATGTATGTATGTATATATGTATGTATGTATGTATGTATGCATGTATGTATGTATGTATGTATTTATGTATGTATGTATTTATGTATGTATGTATGTATGTATGTATGTATCTATGTATATATGCATGTATGTATGTATGTATGTCTGTATGTATGTATTTATGTATGTATGTACGTATGTATGCAGTGATGGATCTATGTATGGATGTATGTATGCATGCATGTATTCATGCATGTATTTGTATGTATGTGTGTGTGCATGGATTGCATATACATGCATATATGTATGGATGTAGATTTTTATGTATATATGTGCATGTAGGCTATGTATGCATGTATGTATGTATGTAAGTATGCATGCATGTATGTATAGATGAATGGATATATGTATGTGTGTATGCTTGAATGTACTTGTATGTATGTGCTCATGCATATATGTATGGTTGAATATCTGTATGTATATATGTATGTATGTAAGTATGCATGCATGTATGGATATGTATGCATGTATTCACTTGTATGTATGTGTGTTTAGTACTGTGTACATGCATGTTTGCATGTACATGTATATATATATGCATGGATTTATATTGGCATGTGTATATGATATATATGTTTGTGTATGTATGTGTGTATGCATTTATGGATGAATGCATGTATGATGCATGTATGAATGTGTGTGTATGTATGTATGTATGTATGTATGTATGTATGTATGTATGTATGTATGTATGTATGTATGTATGTATGTATTTGTATGTGTGCGTAATGCATATGCATTTATGCATGTACATATTGGTATGTATGTATATATGTATATGCGTATATGTATGTGTGTATGCTTGCATGTATGGATATTATTATGTATGTATGTATCTATGTATGTATGTATTTATGCATGTATATATTTGTATGTGTGCATGTGAATGTATGCATGTACATGTATACATGTATGGATATATTTTTGAATGTATATATATGTGTGTATAAATGGATGTATGTATGTATGTGCGTATGCTTGTTTGTATGTATGTATGTATGTATGTATGTATGTATGTATGTATGTATGTATGTATGTATGTATGTATGTATGTATGTATGTATGTATGTATGTGTGTTTGTATGTAAGTATGTGTGTATCTTTGTATGTAACATAGCCTGGAATATGTTATAGTCGATGGGCCTATCAATGTTACAGCCTGGGGTCTGTTGGACCCCAGGTGTGCTAAATATGCCCTAGGTGTCTTTCTTATTTTTTTTATAATTGAACCAAGAATACTAAACTTTTCCAATTAATTCATAAATGTAGAGGGATGAATTGCTGAGGAATTTGAATTATTTCAGATTTTTACTATTTGTATCAACGTAGCTATTCAAGGAAGTTTCATCGATGGGGTCCAATGGACCCCAGGTGTGCGTCATAGGGTTAAGCTACAGATTATTATCATTATTATAACCAAGTTGCAATCAGGTCAATATCCAGAAGATTAGCATGCCAAGACAGAGAGGCACCAAAATGGTGGATAAACAATTTTATATTCAGCTGTGTTAACCCTCAGAAGGTTTCGCTACCTTGGCCTACACTCAAGGTCTCGGGGGTGCAAATGCACCCCAATGTATTCTCGATGTATTTGAATCAATCGAATCATATAATACTATAAATAATTGGAGCACAGACAAAGTAGTTTTATTCAAGTAAATTCTAAGACAATTTATTACGTCATATGACGTCATGACATGGCGTCAAAGCAACATGTCGAAAAATGTACACTTTTACAGCACAACTATTTGAAAGTTTTCTGTACAACACAATAATATTGTAACACTGATTAGTGTAAGGCCTACAGATGAAAAGCAATATTGCAAAATATCCAATAAGTTTTCCTTATCTACTTTGCACACTCATGCACAGCCTGTGCAAAGTGCGACTAAATGGTCTGCGCAAGCAAATGAACCACACCTATGACATGTAGTACGCGATTTCTTGTCTTTACTGCGGTCACACAGAATGCAACGACCCTGCTTTCTCTTCCTCACAGCATTGTCTGCACCGCCATGGCCATTGTTCTGCTCTTCATAATTGTTTTGTGTCGCATCATCTCGAGCATCGCCTTGTGATTCATGCTGTTGTTCAATGCATTCATGAATTGTGGTTTTGAGCATGAGTGACAATCCAGGAATACTCAGTCTGGATGTTAGATGTTTATAGACCAAATCTTTTCCAAGCTGTTTCAGGAAAAGTCTTCGACGATGTGTTTTCTTTGCATTCCACTGGGGATTCACATGACTCCAGATAATGAAGGCGTTGACTGCAGAGACATCCAGGATATTGTAAAACAACACCATTGGCCACCTGCGAGACTTTCGCTTAGTGGAGTAAGTTTCAACCATTTGATCCAATGTGTCCACACCCCCTTTGAACGATTGTAATCGAGTATGATCTCCGGCTTCTTATCTTCACGGTTGGATATCTGAGCACCTGTATGCATGCTGCTTAGCAGGATGACACTCTTGCCTTTCTTGGGGACATACGAAACTAGAGTCAGATTTTCCTGATGGCCAAATAGAGTGTCATTGACAACCCTGTCGCGATTTGGTAAAAACTCCACTGGAATGTCACTCTTATTCTTTCTCAGAGTTCCAACTAGACTTAGCTTCTTGGACAGCAGATGTCTTGCAAGTGGCACTGAAGTGAAGAAATTATCCATTGTCACATTCCTTCCAGACCCTTTGATGACTTCAATCAAGTCCCGGACTACACGCTCTCCTTGATTCTTTTCCGGTGGTTCACCAGCTCGTTTACCAGTGTAAACTTGCATGTTCAACGCAAAGCTTGTACTCGAGTCGCAAAGTGCCCATAATTTAATCCCGTACTTTGCAGGTTTTGATTTCATGTACTGTCGAAAGGGACAATGACCTCTGAAGCCCACAAGCTGTTCATCCACAGTGACGTTTTCATATGGAATGAAACTCTGTGAGAGTGTGGCTACCCACGATTCAAATACGTCACGTATTGGCGCCAGTCTATCTCTTCTGTTTCGCCCAAGTCCCGTTTCTCTGGTTTCTTTGTCATCAAAACGAAGAATTTTAGATATGGCCTTGAAACGCTTGAGAGACATAACGGCTCGGAATATCTTGCGTCCATCCATATGATTCCATAATTCTTCAACAGATTCCCCATTACTTCTGTAAACACCTGCAAGATACAGCAGGCCCATGTACGCATGGAACTCATCTTCGCCAATAGGGGTCCACTCATCACCAAACACTCGAGCACCTTCCTTATTAGACATTTTCAATATGGTGCGTGAAATATGCTTTGCTATGTGTAATTCCAGCGTTGAAATCATTGTGTCTGCATTCCTTCGAGCGTATCCGGTTGGTCCAGGTACCTGTTTCATCACATTTCGACTGGGTTGACGTCCGGTTGACACATAAGGAGTCTTCAGCCAAACTTCTTTTCCATTTTTTGACTCGTACAGATGAGTTGCAATCAAATCCAGTTCGTCATCGAGGGAGGCTTGATGAAACACAGGCGGTGTTCCTGCTATATCCTCATCTGAATCTTGCGAGGATCCATCATCGGCCCGTTGCAGCTGCTCCGTGTCACTAACGTTGTCTTCGGAAGAATTTTCTTCACCACAGCTGTCATTATCGGTATTTTTCCCGAACTACAGTGCACTTTGTCTGAGAATCATCACTAAAACTATCTTCACCATCCGATTCTGATGACTGACTTTCTGATTCTAATATAAGCTTCCTTGCCTGTTCTGCGGTAAAAAATCGAATATTATCTTTTTTTCTAGTCGCCATTGTTGTTATTTCTTATAAATAAAGAATATGTAATCTAAGAAAGGAGTCCATAGATATAAAAATGCCAAATTAGATAATTGACTTATAAATGCCGCAATATAACACATGGGGTGCATTTGCACCCCGAGGACCGCAATGTATAAACCTCAAAATTATCAGAAATGTTGAGGGGTACAATTATGGGCAAATAGGGTTAAGTGCATCCTCATAAATAAGGAAAAGTCATAAAATGTAGGCGTCATATCATGAGTCCTTCTGGGTGAAACAAAGGAACAAAGTGTGACTAGGGGTGCAAATGCACCCCAAAAACCGCACAGGGTTAAGCCACACGAACTGCGACAACTGATTAAAATAATTTCTGCCGACATCAACGACCTTTATTGCCATAATAAGTCGTTAAACTCTGGATCCTGCCCTAATTTGAAAAGTCTTAAGTTGACAATGAAATGACATGAGAAACCGAACCATTACATTTCGATGGCACAAAAAGGGTTGCTGATAACATTTTATGAACTATCATCATCTATTGCTTAGGTAAACCTTGCGTATTCCAAGGTCACCTTTGATTACATTTGTAGTGGGAGTTATCTAGCGATAGAACGCAAATGAAGAAATTATAATATCGATTGAAGGCGTATTCAAGGTGTCTATCCAGAGCATAGCATTTTCTAAATTTTATCGCCATCTAGCGACCAGAGTTCAATGTTTTGTAAAGAATTATTCATTGGGGATTTAGCTCCCTTGATGAATTTGCTCCCAAGATCTTCCGAATGATGCTCGGCATAGCCACTATGCCGCGGTGGACACTTTCCATGATCGACCCGACGATATGGAACGGGGTTTCCCTGGAGACGAGTCTCCTCCCCATGGTTTTCCATGCACAACACTGTTCTATTTCGCTTCGATTGGGTCGGGGGCGCCTATGAGTAGAGATCTTCAAGGGACGCTATATAAATTCCGAGATATTGATTGAGTGTACTAACTATGACTGCACTGGCTAGGGGAAACAAGTGGAGCGGACATTTCTAATATCTCGGAGGATTTACAGTAGATTACATTACCTTACTTTTTTGCGTTGCATTCCATTACTTTCAAGTCGTCATCCCTGACCTTATGGTAAAATCAATCGATATTCCAGACAGAAACTGATTGATTTTTACGTTTAATTTGTGAGACACTGTAGTCGATTGGATGAGTGCTTGCCTTGAAACGCGAAGAGAACGGGTTCGAGCCTCCTCCTCCTCCGAGATAGTTACCGTGTCGTAATTTTGAGGAAGTCCTTCACTTACCATTAGTAGTAAGCGACAAAGACTGATGCTTGGTCACTATGTAGTGGCGAATAATAAATGCATACTTATAATTATTATGATTATCCATCGTGCGAAGATGTTGCTTACAATTGCACAGCGACATCTATTGATGCCTGGTCACTAGATATTGGCGCCTAATAAATGCACAAATATATTATGATTATGCATCGTGCGCGAATCCGAAGATGTCGCTAAATAATGGATAATACAGTGCTCGTCTTAAACACCTTTAACATGTATTCTCCATGTGCTATAAATTCAGCCGATGTCTTTAGTTTCGTCAATCAAAAGTCGTCAACGGCCTTTGATGTCATAGGACGACGTTAAACGTTGGATTAAATAAATAAAGTTTCGTCAATCCAGCTTCCATTAATTACCTTCGTGAATCTAGCTTGCGTTAGTGCAAACATATATTTTCAGCAATCCAGCTCCTATTTTAAATTGACCATATCAAATATACCAATGGAAAAATAACTTGGACACCTTATATGCCGAGGTTAAGAGATTTAAGGCCGCTGACATTTCACCTATGGCTGACTCTCAGGTTAGGCATAAGGAACTGTTCTTATTGTTTTCTTCTTCCTTCTCGGAATTTCAACCCGATGCTTTCGGACGAGCACATCACACAACTATAATAGAAACCATTGCGCAGATTTATACCCGTCGTATAAGTCGGTAGTTTCGGGCTAACGACGCTGTCACATCAAGTATGTTTTCCGTCGCCCTCCTCATTATACCTGCCTTCGGACTGGCACCACCCTATTGTAGGCAGTTCTTTCCGTTTTGTAGAGACATTTTTGTGGCCGCCAAGAACCATTATCGTGAAGAAAGTGACAGTAAAATTGTAGTAGTAGTAGTAGTTTCAGTTTAACGACACTGTGTAGTAACAAAGACCATTAGCGTCGCCCTCCTCCTTCATCCAGGCTTTGGACTGGCACCAAAAGAAGGGAGGCAGTTTTCTGATGGGTCACCATGGACCGTTAACGTCGACCTTACTCTGCGACTCAAATTCACCAATTTAATCATTTCGATTGGATTGGATCCAGAGTTTAACGACAACTTATGACAACAAAGGCCTTTGACGTCGTCAGAAATTATTTTGAGCAGTTCTCGTGATTAATTATCTTGGTTGTTTACAGCTCAATTCAACTAATATATCGAATAAAGGCAGTTGCGGAGGACGCTGATAATCTATGCTTGAAACAGTGTCGTTAAATAACAGTTACTTGATTTTTAATTAGGGGTGATTAGCGTCGAACTGGCATCGTACTCCACGAGTGATTCTAAAATCTGCGAAGACATAAGCAACCATTTATCTGATTTCTGTTCTATTATATAATTAATTTTCATTCGTAGCGGCAGTTTCGGTTTAAGGGTGATGAATAGCCTTGCCCTCCTTACTAATCTAGTCTTCTGACTTTCACCACCCGATGGTAGAACAATTGTTCGTTGTTTATCACAATTTTTGCCGCCATGGGCCTTTCTCTACTTTCTTACCGTACGACCGAAGGTTCGAATGACTCTAACGATAAAGGCTTTGGCTTTATTTATAGCATCTGAAGTGTGCGCGTTAATGGTGTCCAAGTCGATCATTGTATTATCGATTGCTTAGCCACATCTTGGGCCTTTTGCGCGATGGATGATCATAGTATGATTATATGCGCAATTGCGCATTTATATTAATAATGTATGACCACTCGTACACTGGCATTTAGTCTACTTTCAGTACGGTTAACTTTTCCACACAAAAAATTGTTGTATTATGGACAGACAAAATGGCTCAGAGATTATGGAGAAAAAATTAATATAATTTGATTATCGCCAGACCACAACCAAAAGTTCTTTTTAAAATGGAATTTTATTGAACAGAAGATGCACTATAGTGATTTGACCAGTATTAATAATGAATTAACTGTGGCCTGGCGATAGTAGTAGTAGTTTCAGTCGTTAAGCTTGGGACTGGCACTGAGAGGGTACGAGAAGTGGTGGAGTTGACATGGCGATGAAACTTATTTTATTTAACCACAGTTTAACGTCGTCCTATGACATCAAAAGCCGTTGACGACAATACGGAAAATAATTATACAATCAGAACCAGAAACTTATAGCATCCGAACGACACCATTTGGCGATGAAACGAATTGCAACAGACGTATTTAAACGAATCGCCACAGACTTATTTATAAAGTCCATCGAGATCGTTCCAAAGGTGTCTAAGAAGAAAAATAGCATAATCCAGCATTTAACGTCATCTAGTTGAAGACGCCGACCCTAACTTACCTGCACAAGAGTCTCGGACACAACTCCGCTACAGCACGTCCTTAGCCTATTTCCAGACAGTGCCAGTCTCAAACCTGGACGAAAAGCGGAGGGCGACGCTAGTGATATTTGTTATCGCACAATGTCACTAAGGTGAAACTAATATTAATACTAATCCGACGCGATATTGATAAGATGTCCAGTATTTGACGACAGAGTTTTATTTAATATTCTTTCAGGTAATTTGTTTATCGCCACTCCATATAATCAGAGGTTTCTCTGCGCTAAACATAGCAATTTTAATTACATTTATGGGCAGAAATATCATCAGTAGCAACAAAACAGTGGATTTGAACTCCCTACACGTCAGTTGATATTACATCACGTTAACCAATAGAGAGACTAGACCATAGCGCACCCCGATTACAACGTTAAACGGAGGCTAATACCCTTTCTGCACGCCCATAAAAATGCGATGGCACCCAACTGAGTTGCTGATCATAAATAGTTATAGAATAAAGTATTATCCTGATGAACTTTGCGAATGCCAAGTCCATTGACGTCAACCTCACTATACAAACACACACACTTTGAGAAAGCCCCTTCGAAATATCTAGTAGTACAACGCGACTGATGAATTTATTAGATCGATTGAAGACATATAAGAGGTGTCTAAGAAGAGCATTGCATTTTACAGCGCATAACGCTATATAGCGACCAGAGTTCAATGTTTTATAAACAATTTGACAGAAAACTTTTGCTTAACCGGAAACCAATGCAAATAATTACACATATGGGTTATTAGATGAATTTGAACCTTTTATCTTACCACAGACAGTATATTCAATATTGCTGCGTTGCATGATTTCCGGTCTCAAGTGGAACCGACATTTAGAAATCACTTTTTAAATCGGGTATTTGAATCCCCGACCTCTCAATTGACAGTCCAGCATTCTAACCATTACGCCCTAGATCACCCCAAATTCAAGGTATAACGAAGGATCATACCTTTGAAAAAATAACCATGAAAACACGATGGCCCCCCAAATGGGTTGCTGACAACGAAGAATGAAACAGTTTCGATTGTATAGTTGCCGTCCGTGTAATCAGCCGATGTTCAGTGGTACTAGTTTCAGTTTAGCGAACCTGTGTGATAACAAAGATCAATAGCGTCGCCCTCCGCCGTTATCCAGGCTTGGGACTGGCACTGCCAGAGAAAGAGCAGTGGCGGAGTTTATCAGCCAATATTATTATTTTATTTATTCAATGTTTAACGTCATCTTATGACATCAAAGGCCGCTGACGACTTCAGCCAATGTTGGATTGGATCCACAGTTTAACGGCAGCTTATGACAACAGAAGCCGTTGCCGCCGACAAAGATTAGTTTTGGCATATTACAGCACTTTTTGCATGGTCTGGTAAGAGAGGAGGTCCATGGGGTGACACAGTGAGTTACCGCACTGGGTGACACCAACCCTGGTGACACCACTTCGACGCTGGTTATCTCTCTGATGACAAGAACAGGAACTATTCTACGGATGGAGATATATTCAATTGGAATATAAGTTAAAGGTCGACGTAATTGGCCTTCGCCGCCACCAGATGTCGCTAAAGAAATAATGATTATGGTGGTCGTCTAAGACACCTTTTAAACGCTTCCTTCTGACTCCATATATAAGGCTAATGCCTTTATTAAATAAGAGCTGTAATATGCCAAAACCCAATCTTTGTCGGCGGCAATGGCCTATGTTGTCATAAGCTGCCGTTAAACTGTGGATCCATCAATTACTAGAGCCTTATATATGAGCTGTAATATGCCAAAAACTAATCTTTGTCGGCGGCACGGCCTATGTTGCCATAAGCTACCGTTAAACTGGGGATCCATCCAATTGCTAGAGCCACAAATATAGCCACTGGACATAGTGTAAAGTCGACGTTAACGGCTCTTAGCGGCCACAAAATGATGATGAACAATAGAACACTGCCATTAGATTGTGTCGTTTAATAAAGGCGTAATATTAATAGTAGTAGCAGTAAACCTAATAAATAATAATACTTGGTATTATAATACCAAAACTTTCCACTCGAACTAAAGTCTCTCCTCTTCAAGAACTCTACCCGGACTCAACTGATCATCTACCTTCCAACTCTCGACCTAAACGACACCCACCTTAGCAGCTACTCTGACCCCTCTGATCCTCTGAAAACCGGACTCGGACCTCCTTCGGACTACACTCTCGGACAACGCTTCTGACTAGACGCAGCGCTCCTGAATAAGCTGGTGCCCTGCGCTTGGCTTTCGAATGGCGCTTTAGAAGTTTGGAGATTACGATTCCGATTAGGACGGAGTTCGAACGTAGAGATGGTTGAGCTTGAGTTGATTCTTGAATGGTATTTGGAACGAATTTAGAATGGTTCTTGAATGGTTTTAAGATAATAATATTTCGACTGGATCTACAACTGGTTTTAGTTTTTTTTAAAATCAAGTTAGGACGGGAAGCTAGGCCTACTACTCGATCTGAGCTTCATTCCGTCGGCTCCTGTGACCTCCATCTCCTGAGGCGACTTCTGGCAGCGCTTGGTTCGTTTCTCGGCATCACGGATGGACGACTCTCGCTGCTTCTTGATGGTTCTGACGTTGCTGGACATCTGGTCAGCCGCCGCTTTGTCCACACAGCTGACCACGGTCATTTGATTGTAAATTACAGTGACGTCTAGCGGTGTGTTGAAGTTGTTGTCGAGTGACCAGATATTGACCCCAAATGCGACGAGAAATACCACGCAGCCCACGTGACCTTTTCCAGCCTCTTGATGTTGCGCCGCTCGATCGAAGGAATCGCAACGATTTACAATGGCGCTGGAAGAACAACTGTAATTGTTTTACATGGCTTATTTAAAAGGGGAATTATGCGGGTTTTTCTGGCTGCTACAAAGGAGAAGGGACACGTTGACACAGCGTCGTTACATTACTTGGAAACAGACTCTCGGTCATTGCCGTGTCCTCCGGTGGTGCCAGTCTGAACCGTGGATGAAGGAGGGCGACGCTGATTATCTCTCTTATGACAGAGAGTCGTTAAACAGGAACTAGGCTACGGATTGAAAGTAATTTAATTTGAATATAAGTTAAATAGGTGGACCAATTAGCCTTGCCGGTCACTATATGTCGCTTAGCAAGACTAGTAAGATTTAGTGGCAGCCTTAGACACCTTTAAAACGTTTTCTTGAGACGCTATAAATTCAGCCAAGACCTTAAACGCAAGAGTTTACCAGATTCATGAAGGGATGTAAAATCGAGAAAATGTACTTATATACAATTATTGCTTTCTGTTAAAGACGTCAACGGTCAGAGCAGCTATAGGATATCGTTAAACAAGAATAAATGAATTAATGGCTACAGTGCAATTACTGCTCCTATGCATAGGGTAAGGACGACGTTAACGGCCGTTAGCGGCCACAAAATAATGATAAACATTGGAAAACTGCCTTCTATCGGCCATTGGATTATTGTATTGTATTGTATTGTATTTGAACACTTGCTATAGCGCCCCAACCAGATTTTCCATTCAGAGGCGCTCCCGACTACTGCGCGAACGCTGAATCGGAGTTTCACGTCGAAGCGCATGAGCAATAATTATTGCGAGTGAAGGACTTGCCCAGGGTCCCTACGCGGCGACTTTGAGGTGGATCCGAACCCGCAACCCTCCAGCTGCAAGGCACCGAACATACCCCTATACCACCGCGCCCCAGTTGTATTGTGATGTGTTGTATTGTGTGTTGTATTGTACTCCACGTTTATAATGCGACCGAGCCACCCGCAGTAAAGATCCGAGAAATTAATCTCTGATAATCCGACCCGACCGGGAAGCGAACCCGGATTATGTCGCTTAATAAATGAATGTAGCAGTATTAGTGGTGAAAATTGCTAAAAATAATTAAAAACCTTTATAATGCTCACTACCGAAGATATATATTCAGAAAATGCGTTTCGTCGCAGAATTCTGGTGCAATTAAGGCATTGTATGGTGAACTCTAAATTGAAAGTATCTGTTAGCCAAACATATCGGTTGACACTGTTTGCTACTAATCGTAATCGTAATCTCAAAATTACCAAAGCACCACTTAGGCGTTAAAGCGCGAGGCACCAACTTATTCACGAGCACCGTGTCGTTTCAGAGGAGTTATTGAAAGAAATCGTTTGTCATAATCGGCGACTGTGACGGAGACTGGTCATCTAACCTGCCTATCTATCTTAGCATTTTCGATACTTGCATACATATACAGCAAAGGACTCTATGAGCGAACGAATGTTTAACTGAATGAGTAAATGGCTAATTTACGCATGACAGAATTTACACATGACCGAATTTACCTGTGACTGAATTTACGCATGACTGAATTATTCATAATTGTCTTCTGAATGACGTATACCTTTACGCGCTTACTATGTTTACAGCCATCGTCTTGGAACCACCGTGGTTGACTCTGAGCTTAAGCATAAGGAACTGCTCATCTTGTTTCTCTTCTTCTTCCTCGGGATTTGAACCCAGTGCTTTCGGATGAGAACATCGCAAACTATAGAAACCAGTACGCTGTCAGATAAGTCGGTATAGCTTCGATTTCATAAGGAAGACGATTATCGTCGCCCTCCTTATTCCAGCCTTTGGTCTGGCACTTTCATTAGGATACAAATCTATTGTAATATAGATTCATTTTGGGATTATAGACTAGTCGTATTGTGACGTCACTTTAATTATGATACATATCTATTGTAATACAGATTCATTTTGAGAATATAGACTAGTCGTATTGTTACGTCACTTTGATTATGATACAAATTTATTGTTATATAGATTCATTTTGAGAATACAGACTAGCCGTATTATTACGTCACTTTGATTATGATACCGATTTATTGTTATATAGATTCATTTTGAGAATATAGACTAGACGTATTGTTACGTCACTTTGATTATGATACAAGTGTATTGCAATACAAGTTCAATTTCAATTTTGAGAATACAATCTAGGAGGCCTATTGTTACGTCACTTTAATTATGATACAACAAAGCGATTGTCATAAGTTCAGAGTATATGTAGTCTTTGTTACGTCAATTTGATTATGATACAACAAATCGATTGTCATAAGTTCAGAGAATATGTAGTCTATAATAATATTGTTACGCCACTTTGATTATGATACAAACCTCAGATTCGCATCTCTTTGTGACTATGCGCGCACGTTAACATTTTTCGTAATAATAGTAAAAAACCATTTTTCTAAAGTTAACTTTGAGAATGTAGATTAGGCTCATTGTTACGTCACTTCAGTTATGAAACATGTTTATTATTAGCAGTTTCAAATTTAGAGAAAAAAGACGGATTGTTACGTCGCTTCAATTATGAAGTACGTCTATTAATAAACAGATGCGTCTAACACGCAGTTCATTTGGCTCGGTACACGACAGGCAAGAGAAACGATGGACAGGGAGCTAACAGTGGCCACAGTCCCTGGTTGGGTAAATCCCCGCTGTCATCTGACCACTTCTGTGTGCAAAACTGTCTGTCTTACGGTCCTCGTGTTTATCTGTCTTTCTGTCCCTAAAGCTCCGTGTTCTTAAAGATAAGTAAAGCTGTTAATTCCTAGTAGGACATGGGGGAGTTGCCGATTGGTTAGAGTGCTTGGCCTGTAACGCAGAGGGTACAAAGTTTGAGCCTCACCCTAAGCAGTCACTGTGTAGGGACCTTGATCAAGTCCTTCACACACAATTGCTCTGCACCATCGATGTTCTGTCGTATGGTCGCAGGTGCACTTCTAAACTTTGGAAGGATGGCAATATATCAAATACAGTTGTATTGTATTGTATTGTTTATGTCATGCTCTGTGGCCTCTAGCTGGCAGTGGGTGAGTCCAAAGGTTATGGACACGAGACCAGTAGAATGCAGGACTTGCTGCTTATTTCATATGCTTATAACTTTACCAAATTTTGGCGTGATTAACTGTGCATAGTGCAATGTGTTGACATGAAATAACGAACATTTACGTTTGCAAGCCTTCTCTACACCCCTGTATCATTTAGTGGCCTTGAAAAATCCCGTTTTTGTGTCAATTATGGATCAGTAGGCTACTTTAATTGACAGCCCTTGCTCTTCACCATTTTTCTGCAGAGTTTTAGCATTATTTGGACCAGGTTGAAAAAG
Organism: Aporrectodea caliginosa; assembly: GCA_020284085.1. NCBI lineage: Eukaryota > Metazoa > Annelida > Clitellata > Crassiclitellata > Lumbricidae > Aporrectodea > Aporrectodea caliginosa. Next base: position 1,072,010 of record JACEVL010000157.1, on the reverse strand, counting down.
CGGTTTTAAGGCATTTGAGAACAAAAATATCATCAGTAGCAAAACAGTGGATTTGAATCCACGACCTCTCGGCTGATGATATTCCAGATCGTCAACCAATACAACATAGGGCTCCCCGGTTTCTGGCTAAAACGTAAAACGAACGTTAATACCCCATGAAAAACCGGTGGCACATAACTGGGTTGCTGGGAGGATATTGTATCCATTGTTTTGTTAAATGTTGTAGATTACAGGGTCGTTGACGTCAACCTCACGTTATATTCAGTATAAACTAAACCTATAAATGACTCAATTTCAAGCTCTATAAATAAAACGGAACTGGAGAATTTATTTGACCTGTCTAAGGCGTATTAAAGGTGTCTAAAGGCATCGCATTGTGAATAGTTAACGCCATCTAGCGACCTGGTAAGCCGTTGAAATCGATCTATCTTTGAAGCCTCTGTGAGATTCGAAATAGGCGCTGCATAAATGGATGACATATTTCTTAACTGAAGATTTCTTATCCAAACACAATGGATACATAATAAATATACATGCCTACATATACATACATACAAAGGCTACATATGCAAGTACATCCATGCATACACACACATGCATGCATGCATACACAATATACGCATACATACATACAAATACATAGACTCACATAATTATAGGCTACATACACATGTACACGTACAAATTATATACACACACACATGGAGACATGCAAGCATACAGACATATGCATAAAAACACACATATAAAAATACGCAAATACATACCTACATACATACATAGATACATACATACCTCGAACATGTGACCGATATTTAATTAAAACTACATATAACCTCCCTTATTCACGCACTCCAGGCGTGTCATTCTCTCATTGCAAACTGGATCCATTTCTATTATTTGCTGAAAATATTATTCCACAAAGTCTAACGACGAATGGAAAAACGAACCCTAGCGGCAAACAATCGGAAGACCATGTACCGTTAAAATACGATGAAAACAGGAGTAGAAATACTAGGGAATGCCTCGGTTGTCTTTCATACAACTCCATCACCAACAACCTGTTTTCATAAGCAAATTGCCATTCTCTCGAGCAACAGCCAAATAGTTAAGCCCTGCAACTGCTATTAACGGCGTATAACGAATACGAATAATTAGTCAGAAATCAAATGCTTAACAATTATAATGGAGGCTGCTTCGTAATGTTGTACTTCGGCTTAACGACACTTTTTCATATCGAAGATGATCAGTGTCGGAGGCAGAAAGCAACCCCGTACTCCACGTTTATATTGCGACCGAGCCACCCGCAGTAAAGATCCGAGAAATTAATCTCTGATAATCCGACCGACCAGGAATCGAACCCGGGCAGCCGGCGTGGAGAGCGGGCTACCAACCCACTCGGCCACTCAGGTTCTTCGTAACGAGCCAATTCCTGTTATGTAGCCTACGCGAACTCATGCAATATTTCGTGTTGTAAGTAACTTATATAGCGCCTGTGTCTAAATCACAAGGATCAACCGATAGCACACCAAAACCAAATCGCAATAGTGGTCAACATCCAGAAGATCTTCCGCTAAGACAGAGACTCAGCCTATGGTGGATAAGCAATATGATATTGAGCTGTAGGCTTATTATGCCAAACGAACTGTGAGAACAATTCGTATTAGAGGTGTCTGAGGATAGGAAAACATTATCGAGAATTTCATTTTGATAACTGTTCAGAATAATTGCTATCGACATCAACGGCCTTTGTTGCCAAAAGATGTCGTTAAATTCTTAAGTTGATAATGAAATGACATTTATAACGACTGAGCAGAAAGAACAGATACAGCGAGGGAGTTAACCACTAAAATATCGTGGCTTTAACGTAATCTGGAATAGCTATTCAGTATTAGCAAAACAATTCGATGGGTTGTGGAAAACGTACTATCCATTGTTTCAGAAAACCTTATGATTTCCAAGGCCTTTGACGCTATATTCAATACCTCCACAAATCGGTGCTGTTCTATTAAAGAATGAACGGAACTGACGTATTTTTAAGATTTAGAGAACGCGTATTAAAGGTGTCTAAGGAGAGCACTGCATTGCCGAAGACTTAACGCCATCTAGCGAACAGAGGTCAAAGTTTTAATAGCTAAGTACTCAATTTTACAAAAATTCTTGCAAATCCAATGCAAAGCATTACATACAGGGTTATATGACGAATTAGTTCTCTTGACCTTCCCAATGAGAGTGTGAAATGCTTACTAGGGTTGCATTGGCTATGGGCACATGTGAAGCGGATATTTCAAATGAAATTTCTCCCATGACGAGGATTTGAACCTCTGACTCATAATAATAATAATAATAATAATAATAACAATAATAATAATCTTTTCTTGACAAACGCACTGCGCGTTACATTTACATGTTATGCAATTGAAATCTTAACTACTAACAGAACAGACAGCCTGCAATACACGGCGCTAATAGCAGCCTACAGAGCATATCCGCCCAACGGGGCTCGAACTTGGTACCTCTCGCTCTCTACGCCAGATGTTATCTAATGCGCTATCGGGCCCCATCATCATCATCATCATCATCATCATCATCATCATCATCATCATCATCATCATCATCATCATCATCATCATCATCATCACCACCACCACCACCACCACCTACGTCACCGCCATCATATTGATCCCAATTCAGAAATGATATTATCTACCAGCATTGTACAATTGTCCGGGATATAAAGAGACATATCCTGAAAGAAAATAACTACCGCTTAATTATGGTCACCGACTAACTCTAGAAACATTGAGAGCGCTTTTGTGACGTGTTTAAAAATGCGCTATATTAAATATCTTGAAATATATACATTGTGTTAAAGGATTTCACCAGCGATTTCAACACGTGATAGTTTATTGGTCAGCATTTTGGACACTAAGCCGGGAAATCCTAGCCAGGGCAAAAACTTTTGTACGAGTTTTGGGTTCTTTGCACCTCCTAGCCAACCTGGCTATAATGAGTACACTGACCGTACGCTTTTGGTGGGAAGATCAGACTGGTGGGGAGAGGCCTGCTCAACCGCCCTCGTATGTCGAGGTTAAGAAATTTGAAAGCGTTGACACTTCACCCATGCCCTACTCTCAGATTAAGCGTAAGGAACTGTTCGTATTGTTTTCTTCTTCCTTCTCGGGATTGAACCTGGTGCCTACGGTTGAGCACATCACAAAATAATAGAAACCATTGCACAGATTTAAAACCGCCTTATAAGTCGGTAGTTTCGTGTTAACGACGCTGTGTCACATCGAACATAATTAGCGTCGCCCTCCTCCTTATTCTAGCCTTCGGACTGGCACCATCGTATTGTAGGCAGTTCTTTCCGTTGTGCAGAGATATTTTTGAGGCCGCCATGGACCGTTGACGTCGACATTATCGAAGAAACAGTAATATCGCGATGTAACGGCTTTCTTTATAGCGTCGTTTTTATACGTGTTAAAGGTGTCTAAGATGTGAACTGTTCTATCAATTGTTTAGCGACATCTTGTGACTGTCAAAGCAAATTTAGTCGATGTCTCAAATGTCATTTCCTTTGTTACTATTATATGTGACTTTTCATAGTTTAGGTTAACGAGGCTGCTGAATTTCAGTCTGTTCTAATAAGCGAAAATATGTGTCATACGCAGGATGGTTAGAGTCCCTTTATACAGGCTTCGGACTGGCACCGAAAGAAGGAGGGCAGTTTTCTGTTTGGATCATCATGGTCCGTGAACTTCGACCTTACTCTACGACTCAAATTCACCAACTTAGTCATTTCGATTGGATTGGATCCAGAGTTTTACGACTACTGATGACAACAAAGGCCGTTGACGTCATTTTTAGCAGTCTTCATTATTCACTATTTTGCCATTTTACAGCTATTCAATAATTAATATATCGATTAAAGGCAGTTGCGGAGGAGGGCGACGCTTATCACCTGTGCTTGAAACAGTGTCGTTAAAAATCAGTTTGTTGATTTTTAATGAGGGGGTGATTGGCGTCGCCCTCCTCCGTTGTCAGGGCTTCGGACTGGCATCGTACTCCACGAGTGATTCGAAAATCTGCGAACACATAAGAATCCGGTTAATTGGTTGGTTGTTGTTTAACGACACTGTGTCATAAAGTGACTTCGGAATGGCACCACTCGATATGGAGCAATTTTCTTTGTGTATGTTTGTATAACAATTTTGTTGCTGCCAGAGGCCGTTATCAATGAGCTTACCGTATGATCGTATGACTCTAGCGATGGATGGATCCAGGGCTTAACGGCAGCTTATGACAACATAGGCCGTTGCCGCCGACAAAGATTAGTTTTGGCATATTACAGCTCATATTTATTTTATTTCACCACAGTTTAACGTCGTCTTATGACATCAAAGGCCGTTGACGACAATACAGAAAATATGCAATACAATCAGAACAAGAAACTTATAGCATCCGAACAACACCATTAAAGGTGTCGAAACAGAGCTTTACAATTTCACTAATATTCAATATTTTTCCAACATAAAGTATTTCATCTCATACTGTCTGTGATCATTATGTCCTGACAAATTTCATTAACTAACAAAGCATACATGTATTATAACTGATTAAGGTATTCCTTTAAACTGTTCATGTACATTAACCAAGCCATACCATTATGCAATATTGAAGAACTAAAGTTGAATGATAGTAATATTGTAATATGAATATTCATTAACCAATAAGTAATGTTTATAATTTTCCAACATCGGGTTCTTATTATTATGACAAAACATATTTTAAACAAAAATCAACAGTCGAAAAGAAGTCGTCCATGGATATTTCGGCAAACAGCATTGTAACACAGTACTGCAATATTATGCAACACAGCAGGCACTCCGATACAGCAACCAAACCAAACCATTTGTAATATATAATACTGTAAAACCAAAGTTGAATAATAGTAACCAGCGTTGCAACCAACATTGCACAATAGTAATATGGCAATATAGATATTCATTAACCAATAATTAATATTAATAATTTTCCAACATCAGAATTTTATTATAAATGTTATATGACATAACATATTTAAAAATTAACAATTGAAAGATGTTATCTATGAGTGTTTCAGTAACTAAAATGTACACATACAACCTAAATTAAAGCATATAGATTGATAGCATATTGATAGCAGGGAACATTCAATCTATACTCGTACCTCTGAATTCTTCTCTTCACTTGATACATCATTTATTGGCCCCTCCTTCCCTTCTTCTGCTCCTTGGTGTAATAAAGAAATAGAAGTTGACTTATCTCTGAAGAAATGTATAAATAAGAAATATGATCATCCTGAATTTCTAAAACAAAATGCTTTAGAATTAATTTCTAAATATGAGTCTTATATACATATCTATACTGATGGGTCAAAAGTAAATGACGTTGTTGCTGCTGCTTTCACGGTACCAAGTTTAAATGTAGATAAGAAATTTAGATTGTGTAATAATTCTAGTGTTTATACAGCTCATAAAACGCGTGGGCCTCTTTTATAGCTTCAGAAGAATGCATGTTAAAGGTGTCCAATTCGAACATTGTATTATCTATTGTTTAGCCACATCTTATACTTGGTGCGCGATGGACGATCATAATAGATTTGTGTATTTACGCATTTATTTACCGCCATCGTGTCATAGACAGGCCTCAACCGATGGCGCTGAGCAATCGTGAATGAAGGACTTGCTCAAGGTCCCTACACAGTTGCAGTCTCAGAGGTGGATGCTCGAACCCGGACTCATCACGTTACAAAGTGAGTGCTCTAACTTACTGTCTCTACCTAAACTGACTTTTTTTTCTTTCTCGCAACTGTTCCTATTCATCCTGTTCCTTCTTGTCTCCTCCCTTCTGTTTCTATCGCCTCTCCTGTCTCACTGCTTTCCTCTTTCTTTTGATCCACTCCTCCTCCTCTTTCTGTATGATCCTCATTATCCATTTTCTCCCCTCCTTTCTGTGATTGACTTCGAGTGGAAAAACCTACTGGGTCTGAAGATCAGTCTCTCTAAGTCACTGTCCCTCTCCTTTGACCCAATTCTTAGAGGCGGCATCCAACCTTCATCCAACTCTCTGTCACTACAGCCAGTGGTGCCAGCTGCAAGCTGTTACCCTCTGGGATGCGAGCTACTCATTCCTCCGGTCCTCATCCCACCCATGTTAAATCATCTTTGTTCCGCAGCTAAAGCTGTCTTCAGGATAAAGGAATTTCGACCAGATCCATCTGTGCTCAGACTGTATTTGGCGTTCCAAAAATGGTCGTCATCATTTTAGGACACGGTGGCTGATTTGACGTAACTCGGGTGTTTAAGTTGGTCTCTCTGACGCAGCATTTGTGTGAGGCTGAGAAATTTCGGAGAAGTTACAGTAGATTACTTTACAATATATTGAATTACATTCCATTGCATTACATTTCAATTGTCTTCCCTGATTTATTCAACATGTCATCTTTTATTGTCTATGGGTTGCCTCATTGGATAATATCTGTTGTTATTTTAGTCGTTTATTTAAACGTCACTTTTCATTTAAATGATTTTATGGATGAAAGTAGCTATCGAGAAAAGGCAGCTGACGAATATATAAGGGTTATCGAACGCGGTTTAAAGGTGTCTAAAGACAGCATTACATTGCACGCCATCTAGCGACCTCCTGAGCCTTTCTAGTAGACTTTATCTTTATTTAGGAGGATTAGACCGGGTCATGGTCTGTGTGAGGTTCTAAAGAGGCGCTAAATAAATGGCGCATGATGATTTCTTATCCAAAGAGAATGGATATACAATACACACACACGCCTAAGGATACATACCTTGTAAAACATTTAACGTATAATTGGTTATTATTTATTATGAAGTCATACTGAAAGGTATGGACATTTCTGTTAATGGTGTGACAAACTACAGTACCCAGTCAATAAATGAAGAAACCTAACGCTTCATACACTTCTGCAACAGTATAGTCTTCTAATGTAATGACTTCTATAGAGATAGAGTTTGTATCATATTGCACAAAGTATCAGTCGATGGTCGCTTCAAATTAAATGGAAGTCAATAGTCGTAAAGACATTTCGTAGTTTCTGTTTAACAACGCAGTTTCACAACGAGGGTGTTTGGCGTCTTCAGATTGGCAACAGCAGTTAACAGTGTTTCCGTTGTTTATCAACAGCTCGTGGCCGTCAAGGACCGTTTACGACGACCTTAAAATACTTTACGACACAAAATAGTGTTGGTCTGGCGGTTAAACACACTTGCTGCTGCATATATTTATCGTCTGTAATAAGTGTTTTAAAGGTGTCTAATACGAGCACTGTGTCATTAATTGTTAAGCGACACCTTGTGGCCGCCAAGGCCAATCGCGTTAACCTCTCTTTAGTAATTCTTTATGCTAATATTAGTTAAACGAAGCTGTGTCATAGGAATGATGATTAACGTTGCCTTCCTCCTTAATCTACATGTAGGCTTCGGACTGGAACCACCAAAGTGTGGTTATTTATCCTTTGTTAATCAACACCTTGTGACCGCCAAGGACCGTTAACGTCGACCTCTCCAACTTGTGAAGGACACAAGTTCTGGAATTGGTTAAAACTAGCGATTAAAAGGATTTGCTGAATTTATAACTTCGGAAGACTGCGTGTTAAAGGTGTTTAAGATGAGCACTGTCTTATCAATCGCTTAAGGATATCTTGGGTTAGGCACTCGACGGATAATCATAATATTGTTTTGCATTTAATAAGAATCACTGTTTAATTACCAATCATCAATCGATGGCGCTGAACAATAGTATGTGAAGGACATGCTGAATGTCTTACATAGTAACCGTGTCATATGAGGAGGCTCGATCCCATACTCTCTGCACTACAAGGCAAGGTATTTAACTAATCGGCCACAGTGTCTAACAGTCGTAGCGAAGCGAGCAGTAGTAAATAATCGTAATCGTAAACTAAACTTCTACAGCGCCAGCAAAAGCGAAGTCACGGGAACCAGCTTATTCACAGGCGCTTAATCAAAACAAAGTCGGTAGATAGGGGGTCAAAATCCGTAGAGTCAGACGGCTTATGGTGGATGGTCTTTAGAGTTGAAATGGTAATAGAGGTATAGTAGTAGAAATAGTTGCGGTGTTTATTAAGCGCCACTGTATACTTACCAAGTATCTATAACTGAGCAAATTGTGAAAGAAATACTTGCTCAAGATCCCTCTAAAGTAATCGTCTCAGAGGAGGAAGATCGAACCCTTAATCTTAGCGTTACAAGGCGAGCGCTCTATCCAATCGGATACCATGCCCTAGAAATCCAATAAGGACAAGTTTGCGGATTCCAAGTCCATTGACGTCCATCTCACCTTACTTTCGATCTTCGACCATTATAATAGTCTGGTTTCCCAGTTTAACGGCAGCTTATGACAACATTGGCCGTTGCCGCCGACAAAGATTAGTTTTTGGCATAATACAGCTAAAAAAAAACAACTAATGAGGATAAACATAATTATTTATAACGTCTATCGAAGTCGTTTTAAAGGTGTCTAAGAAGATAAATAAATTAAAGCGTTAAAAGCCATCTATCTACTTCGTGAGCTGTTGACCCACGCTTACCCCATAAGATTCTGGAACACGACTTTGATTAAATGTTTATGTCAAGCATTTGATTATAGGTTTTTTTATTGCTTAAGGTAATTTAGCGCCAGTCCCTTTAATCATTGCCATCTTAAGTAACAGCTATTAAGAACAGAAATTTCAATTGTATAAAACATTGGATTTGAACCCCAAAATCTCGTTTGAAATTCTATCACGTTAATGACTAGACCGTAAAGGGCCCCAATTACAACGTAAAACGGAGGTTAATAGCCTTTGAACATGCCCATAAATATACGATGGCACTCAAATGACAACGCAGAATGAAGTTTAATCATTGTCTAACTCTTTCTTACTCCAAGAACAGAAATATCAATCAAATAAATGGACTTTAATCCCCGACTTATCAGTTGATATAACAGCATGTTAACCACTAGACCAAAACGGTTGCCGGTTACAAGGTAAAACGGATGTCAATACCCCATAGAAATACAATGTCACCGAACTGGGTTGTTTGGGAGGATAGTATCCTTTGTTTAGAACACTTTGTCGACGCCAGGTCCGTTGACGTCGACCTCACTTTATAGTCAAAAAGATCGTGTCATGAAGAAGAACGATAGAAGTAACGCAACTGATGAATTTATAATGTCAATGCGAGGCTTATTAAAGGTGTCTAAAGAGCATCGTATTATCAATATGACGACACATATGCACATACACACATACATGTACATATGTAAGTACATAAAATCATGCATGCATGTAAATATGACATAAAATTAATGAATATAGCCTGCCTTAACTGCTAGAAGATTTACAGTTACGTTACAATTTACAATGACGCGGTTGCCGAATGGTTAGAGCTCTAGCCTTGTATTGCGAGGAGTAAGGGTTCGATGCTCCTCACTTGAGACGGTTACTGTGTAGGGACCTTGAACCAGTCCTTTACAATATGCTCAGCGACATTGATTGATGCTTGGCCATTAGACAGTGGCGCCTAATAAATGCACAAATATATAATGATTATCCTTCAGCCGCCAATCCCAAGATGTCGCTAAATAATGGATAATAGATTGCCCGTCTTAAACACCTTTAACACGCCTGCTTCCGATTTTATAAATACTGCCAATGCGTTCAATTGCTCTACTTGAAACATATCAGGGCACTCATAGGATCAGGTCGACGCTAATGGCCCCATGCGGGCACAAAATGATAATAAGAATACAGTACTGAAGAGTTGTAATATACCAAAATAATTGCTGTCTGCGACAACGGCCTCTGTTGTCATAAGCTGTCGTTAAACTCCAATTGCTATACTTGAAACGGTGTCCAGTCACAAAATGATGATAAACATCGAAAAAACTGCCTACCATCTAAAGGTTCCAGTCCGAAAGCTGGAATAAAGGAGGAGGGTGACGCTGATCATACACTGTACATTGTAACACAGCGTCGTTACACTATGTATTCGTGAATGAAACTCTCAACCATTGCCATAGCCACCGGTGGTGAAAGTCTGAACCCTGGATGAAGGAGGGCGACGCTGGTGATCTTTCTTATGACGTAGTGTCGTTAAAGAGGAGCTAAGCCACGGATGGAAAGCTATCTAACTAGAATGTAGGTCAAAGGTCAACGTAATTGTCCTTCGCGGCCGCAAGGTGTCGGTTTACGATAAACGATATTGTGGTAGTATTAAACACCTTTAAAACGCTTCCTTCAGACGCTATAAATAAAGCCAACGTCTTTAATCGCTAAAGAGCACGACCCTATCGAAACATTAAGTAACGTCGACGTTAACGGTCCTTAGCGACCACAAAATGATGATAATTAAAAACTACTAACCATCCGTCATTGGATTGTGGTGCTTAACGACACCGTGTCAAAGCAAAGATGATTAGCGACGCTCTCCATCGTTTTACAGGCTTTTGACTGACACACCACAATTTGTGTAGTTTCAGAGTTTTATATGGGTTTCTGACAATGTGAAAGGAATTCCAGTTTAGTGTCGATTGTACTGGTATTCGACCCATCTGTAATCGAACGATAAAACGCAACTGACGAATTTATAAGGTTCATGAAAGACTATTTTAAAGGTGTCTAAGGAGAGCAATAAATTGCCCCTCGTTAAACGACATATAGCGATCTCCTGAGCTATTGACGTCGATCAAAACATTCTGTGACACGAAATCGATAGAATGAATATCCTGCATTCGACGACAGGGTTTTATTACATATTTCCTAAAATGACTTTTTACGCCACTACAAATAATCAGAGCGATTTAAAGCATTAAGAACAGCAATAATTATCATCAGTTGCGGAGATTCAGCTATGGATAGTTAGCAATAGTTTCAGTTTAACGACACTGTGTGACAGCAAAGACCATTAGCGTCGCCCTCCTCCTTCATCCATGCTTGGGACTGGCACTGACAGAGAACGATCAGTGGCGAAGTTTTCTATGGATTTTTCGCAGTTTTCAGCTATGGATAGTATGTCAGTGGTTTCAGTTTAACGACACAACAACAAAAATCGTTAGTGTAACGTGTACCATAATTGTAGCGTTTAGACTACAATAGGGAATGTCCCGATCGCGGACACAGTTACCTTGTAATCAAATCGCTATTCTAAACAAGAGCTGTAATATGCCAAAAATAATCTCTGTCGACGGCAACGGCCTATGTAATGTAATGTAATTAGCAACTTCTATTGCGCCGGTGTCTAATGCACAAGGCATCAACCGATGGCACACCAAAACCAAGCCGTAATCAGGTCAACATCCAGAAGATCAGTCCGTAAGAGACAGAGAGGCAGCCTAAGGTGGATAAGCAATTTGAAAGAGATAAGTTTTCAGCCGAGAACGAAATGACACAAGCGACTGAGCACAGCGTACAGACACAGGAAGAGAGTTCCAAAAAGTAGGTCCAGATACTGAAAAAGCTCGTTCACCGAGAACAGTTCTTGATTTAGGTATGACCAGACAAAGACAATCAGATGACCTCATTGAATAATGATAAGCCAGAGGAATAAGAACAGATTTTAAATATTGTGGTTGGCCAGAGTTCAAAGTTTTATAAACTATGAGCCCCAGTTTGAAACGAATTCTTTGCTGAACAGGAAGCCAATGCAAAGATTTAAGCACAGGGGTTATATGTTCATATTTGGATGTATTAGTTATGGCTCTAGCCAAAGAGTTCTGAACCCTCTGCAGCTTCAGTATGTTTGATTTATTGATACCAGTAAGAAGCGAGTTACAATAGTCTAGGCGACTGGAAACCAATGCATTTGCCAAAGATATTCTTGCAGACATGGGCACATAACGCCTAATTCTGCATATGTCACGAATGAACATATAGGATGACTTACAAATACTGTTTTGTCATAAGCTGTCGTTAACCCTCATGCGACCAACTGGGATCCTTGGGTACCCCAGCAAGGCATCGGCTTGTGCTACTTTTTTACTATTCAATATTTTTTCACGGTATTTTATGACTTTGTCACTTGGACATCGCTCACTGTTTTGGTGTATTGAAATCCAGTTTTGCTTTTAAGTTTATATTTTAAAAACAAATATCCAGTGGGGTACCGCTGGACCCCAGCTTCAGTAGTAGTCCAGGCAATCTAGCTCAAATATACTTTGAACCTGGGCAAAATTACTTCAGAAGCTTACTAAACGGTTTCCCGCTCAGTTTAGCGGCGTGTTGAAGTTGTTGTCGAGTGACCAGATGTTGACCCCGAATGCGACGAGAAATACAGCGCAACCCACGTGAACGTTTCCAGCCGAATGATGTAGCGCCTTCCATCGGAAGTAATCGCAACGATTAACACTGGCGCTAGAAAAACAATCGTAATAGCTAACCTGGCGTGGTGCCAACTTTAAAGGAGAACTATAAGAGCGTGGCTTCCATTTTCAGTTGTAAGGGATCTCACACGATAAATTCATCGAAGACTGAACATGAGCGAAACTATATTATGTTATCGCTATTATAGGAAAATTTTTCCATACATACCTCAACGATAATAATGATTCAAAGGTAAACAATCTGTGGCATTTACTCCATTTCCTCTGATAACTTCGAACCAAACCCGTCGCTTAACCCCTAACCCCTCTCCCAATTAACAACTCTAAACCGCACAGTATTCGTTTAGCTCTTTCTGACTCTAAACCAGGCCCTGTCACCTAACCACTCTAATCTACTAATCCTAAACCAAGCCTCTGTCAACCACTAACTCTAACCAACTCCTTCTCGACAAATACCTTTAACGCTTCCACGTGACCCGATGCAGCTGTCCACATGGCCGTGGTCATGCCCTTTTCGTCCGATCGGTCATTTTCCTTCCAACTGCCCTCCCTTCATTAGGGTTCTCGTATCTCCCTTTCGAACAGCATCGTGAAATCTCTCCTCTGATGACATCACAGTATAACGAAAGGAAACTGTAAAGTAAAACCGGTTTACACTGTGAAAAATAAATCTGGGTTAAATTACGTAGCGCATGTTTAAATCCATCGTTCAATTGAACGGAAATGTAAAAAATGCTTATACAAACATCAGTTGTATATAGAGTCTGAGACAGACAGACAGACAGACAGACATACAAACATACAGGCAGACAGACAGACAGACAGGGATGGAAGCAGATCTATTGACAGACAAGCAGGCAGGGAGTCAGTCAGAGACAGTCTACTTCTAGAAGCCCAATTCTGATTCATCCTCTTCCCCTTATCTCTCCCTTAGCTCCTTTTCTAAGCACCAACCTGTGAGGCCGACTGATTTCCTGCCTACCTGACTGTTTGGATCTTAACCTGGAACCGCTTCTGACCGTATATACCTGCCCACCGATTTTGTTTTGACTGAGCGCCGATGAAAGAGGTCGATCCAGTAGCAGAATTTATTGGGGCGCTTTATAAATATGGTGAAGAATGATCGACGTCAGCAGCCCTGATAACTGTAAGATGTCACGTAACATTAGATGATGTCTTGGTTTTGTTAGACACCTTTAAAACGATGTCCACCAACGATGTAAATTCAATTTCTACGATTTTGCTATATTGAAGTGCTTTAATTATGGCTGGGCAACGATTAAGTATTTTAATCGAAATTAATCGCAGGATTAAAATTTTTAATAACGCGATTAATTGTTAACGCACTTTTCACATGTTTGAGGGCCACATGTTGCGCTCTTCTGAGAGACTCTAAAGTGGCGCGTTATATATCTCTTGTTACATTCCATTACATACATTGCGTTATCGAGGCTTCAGACTGACACCATCCGAGTATACGGCAATGACCGAGATTCTCTTCAATGTATACGATACATAGTTTACGTCATGCCGAGCATCTAGGTCAACGCTCTGATTCGCAACCAATCACAATGACCGTTGATTTCAAATCAGAAATGGTTACGCCTACGGCAGAATTTCAATGCAACACTTTAGCGATACGAAATTTTTAACGAACGTTTTCATTTGAATTTCTATAGATCTCAACCCAACTTTATTTCAACTCAAAATTTACTTTCAATTCCGATATTTGCACAGTTTAAGTTTCGATGTGGTCATAGTCTGTTTCAATGCCATTGAAATCTAGCTATGCAGGAGTATATATTGCGTAGAGTTGTAGTTAAACAATTTCAAGCCAGCGCGTAAATTCGCCAGAGGGACACACGAACAATTTGCACATCGTTAAATTCAAATTCACGGGTGCTGACGAAGATGTCGTTAAATTCAAATACACGGGCGCTGAGGAAAACCCGGGCGAACGCCGGGTAAAAACTGCTAGTCCCTTATAAAACAATTAATTGTTGTTAAATTCAAAAGGGCAACACTAAATTAATCCTAAAACCATTCCTAGATCCAGTCTAAATAGTCCAGATCCATTAAAAAACCATTCGATACCTTTTCAAAATCTATTCCAAATACCGTTCAAGAACCAATTCGGTTTTGAAATGTTTGTCTCACTGTTCTTGCGAAGGCTACTTTCCGTCAAAGTGCTATGTGTGTAGTTTTCCCGGCGAAGCTCACCAGGCGGACGCTGGTGCTCTACGAAACAGACAACAGGTCTGACGGAACAGGTCTGACGACCTTTGTCAAAGCTCTGTTCGGTTGAAAGGGCCACTCCTCGTCAAAGAAAAAAGTCCAGACGTCAGAAGTCAACTTCCATCACTCACCGCCAGGCGGAGACACTGCATGATCAGTTTCCTTTGAACTAATCGATTGAATTATTTTCTCCTAGTGTTTGTGGGAATCGGTATCCGTTTGGATAAATGCTTGACTGGTATCGCGAAGAGTGCGGATTCGAGCCTCCTCCTCTGAGATAGTCATTGTGTATTAACTTTCAGCAACTACTTCACTCACAATTTATTGCTCAGCGCTAAAGATTGATCCCTGTTCATTGGACATTAGGTCCTTATAAACCCACAAAAAACCTTTGCGCGTTAATCCCAAGATGTCGCTAAATAATGGCTAACACAGTGCTCATCTTAAACACCTTTAACATTTATTACTCCAAGGTTATAACTTCAGCTAATGCCCATATTCGCCAGATTAGAGATGACGCTCCATCATTTAGTGGAAGTTCGAGGCAAAAGGTTCCTGGCGGCAACAAAATCCTGATTAACAGCGGAAGAACTACCTAGCTGTAGGTGAAGGTGAAGGTCAGAAGGCTGAAATTTAGAAGGAGGGCGACGCTCATCATTTCCTCTGTGACACAGCGTCGTTAAACTACGTATCCATGAAAGAGATTCTCAACCATTGCCATATCCTCCTGTGGTGCCAGTCTAAACAATGGATGAAGGAGGGCGATGCTGATTATCTCACTCATGACGGAGTGTCGTTAAACAGGAACTAAGCTAAGAACGGAAATTTACTTAATTGGAGCGATTGACAGAGCCCAGCTTACCCTACTGGCCCTTTCGACGTCAGTGCTGCATTCGACACTGTCGACCATGATATCTTGTTAGAGCGGTTGAATGTTGTATCGTTTGGTCTAACTGGTAATTTTTATGAATGTGTAGCCTCTTTTCTTCATGAACGTTCCCTCTGTGTGGTCCATGGCTCCACTAGGTCCATATGGGTCCCTGCGCAAGGTGGTCTGCCCCAGGGCTCGGTCCTTGGGCCCATCCTATATATTATCTACACATCAGGTGTTGCTCAACTTTTGAATGCGCATGCGGTTTTAGGTCAGCTATATATATACTGACGACGTGCAAGCGTACACTCACTGCCTACCATCCAACGCAATCTCTGCAGTTCGGGTCATGAGCGGGACAATGAATGCTCTAGAAGCGTGGATGTCGTCTAATCGACTGCGCTTGAACCCGTCCAAGACTAAATTCATCTGGCTAGGCACTCGGAAACAGGATGCTAAACTTGACTTTACTACTCTTACGTCTGAATTCCTTCGTTATGTCTTTTTAACCACGGTTCGTGACCTCGGCGTCCAGCTGGACCAAGAGCTCACTTTTGCTCCACATCTTCATCGTCTTGCTCGGGACTGCTATTACCAGCTGCGCCAGCTTCGTACTGTTACCCGCTCGCTTGCGTCTGCTGCCAAACTTACTCTAGTGCATTCCTTCATCACAGCTCGTCTAGACTATTGCTCATCGCTCTACACTGGTCTCCCATCTAGCCGCATAGCATGCTTGGACCGAGTCTTGCGCTCCGCTGCGCGCCTCATTGGACAAATTCCAAAGTATGGACACATCTCCAGCTACATGCTGGAGGTCATTCACTGGTTTCCTATCTGCCAACCCATCGAGTACAGGGTAGCTGCCTTGGTTTTGCGCTGTCTCCAGGCCTCGCCCCCAACTTACCTCCTTGTAAATTAAGCCCATGCGTTTTATTGCTGGAGCTTTTTTCTTGGTCTGTTGAATTTGATTTAACTGTTGTATTTGTTTCTGCAAAGTTGGCGTCGTCTTTAACAAAACCTCCTTTGTCACTTCCTTTGATACTCTAGACTGACTGCTGTCGATGGATTGAGACCTTCGAACCTCCACGGATCTGTGTTTTATGTCTCTTATAATGTTGACCTTTCGAGGTTTTAATACAGAGTTGAAAGCGAAACGACCCAGATCGTCAGACCCTTCATTTTCTTGGACATCAGTAACCTTTGTTAATCCAGATACGATATCGCGAGCGGTTGTAAAGAACCCCCGGTTCTTGTATTTTCTTCCATAGTTTCGTTTATTGACTGATTTTTGTATAACGTTTGCCTTCCGAGGTTTTAACAGCGAGCTAGAAACGAAGTGACCCAGATCGCCAGATCCATCATTTTCTTCGCCATCAGTTGATTTTGAAATTTCATATGTTAAATCGACAGCGATATATCATTGATCATATCATTGACCAGTGATCATATCGTCCCCGATTTTTGATTCTTCTTCCGGAGTTTTGTTATTTGACAGGATTAAGGAAGAGTCAGCTGAATTTGAAGAGCTGGACGATGTGTCCAGAGAACGCTTTAAGCTTCCTCTTTGCATGTTTGCTTTTGACGGTGTATTATAAATGTTTGATTTTTTTAAATGTTAAGATCCCATAAAAATAATCGTAAAGATAAAAGAAGGATAAACGTCTTTCACCTGGTAGAAATAAATCCGTAGCCAAACGATTCACCAGTGAACTAACGCGTAAGGTCCTTCTGTTTATTTACAACGTTGACGAACAGACGACAGACGACGCCATTTTTCAGTCTAAAAAACCTTTCGTAGCCTTTCGAAAAACATAAATTTAACTAATAAAATCTTTGATAGGCATCCTCGTCCTGGTTTCATTCGAAAACTCGCGAAAGTCAAATTCTAAGCTTTCTAAAGAGATATTAAATTTTGCCAAAATATCCGATTCAAAATGGCATCTAGCGTCCTTACAACCTTCGTCATATATCATCATTGACTTACCGATATAACGCCACTGTCAATTTTATAGGACCGATTATAAACGTATTAAAATTGTCTAAGTAGTCCGTTGCATTGCCAAGGATTTTACGGCATCTAGTATCCAGTAGGTGTGCTTCTAGTTCCAGTGCAAAGCCAGTCCTTCGCTTCTAATCGATCGCAATCGACATAACTATTATAATAGAGTTACGATCAAACTTTATGATCGAGTTATATCCACGAGACTCTGTATTTAGTATTCTTTTATTTGAACCGCAGCCAACTTTACAAACATTCTGTGTGTTTCAATTCCTGAACTCTCCCTATCGATTAATTTTGTTTTAATCCTCTTTCAAATAAAGTCCACTTATAAGCAGGATATGAATTCGTGAAACGCGTGACAGGACTAATTCTTTTCAGCAAAAGTAATACACAGAAAAGCAATACACTCAAAATGTTTCAGATGGTATAATTTACACTATGTAAACTCTGTTGATTTGCACCTATGAACAGGCTCAAATTTGGGGAGCGATAATTTAGGTGTCTGTTGAATATACTGACTGACAATTCAGTTAGAACTCTTTGATGTAAACGTATGTTACTGAATTGAATGATCGGTGAAACTTATTTCAGTGTCGGTTTAATGTAGTAAATAGAGTTCGAATAAAATAAATAGAACGTAAGTCGGATAGAACATTAGTAAAGCGTAACAATCAGAACGAAGATAGAATAGAAATAGATAATGAATAACTTTAAAAATATTACCTTATGTATGCAGTAACCTATAATGTTTCTATGTGTCTATTTACCTGTGGGGCGCGGTAGTGTAGGGGTATGTTCGGAGCCTTGCAGCCGGAAGGTTGTTTCATGTTCGAATCCACCTCAAGTCGCCGCGTAGGGACCCTGGGCAAGTCCTTCACTCGCAATTGTTCATGCGCTTCGACGTGAAACTACGATTCAGTGTCCCGCGCTGTAGTCGAGAGCGCCTCTGAGTAGAAATCTTGAAGGGGCGCTATAACAAGTGTTCATACATACATACATACCTGTTTTAAACTTGATATTTAGCCCCTAAAATTATTACTGAAGGGTATGTATTTTTCAGGATGCAAATGTTCTGTTTGGATTTTCTACTTTGTTATCTTGTCGATTTTTGCTGCATTCGTTTTCTTTCCAACAATACTAATCATGGCCAGCTGTTGCAAGAAAAATAAGAAGCCTTCTCAGGGTACGACTGCACTCTATTAGCAGGTTAAACCTTGCCATTGAACTTTGAAATGATATAGCGTAGTAATTGTAGCGAAGGATATGACGCTTTGTTTACCCATAGCTTTCGTTAGGCAATAAATTACTTGAAGGGCTGATATAATCTAATTTGATTTAATGACTGCTATACCGCCATTATCATAATGCATAAATCGATATCACCTCAAGTCCAAGTGAAACAAAGTATATCGAGTAAAATGTTTCATAAGCAACCCTCATGTACAGATAGGCCTATAGGTCCCATTTATGATTCTGTGAACATTCGACCTTTTGCATTATTATTGATTTATGACAATACAACATGTTTTTGTACGAACATTAGAAAAGCATCACCAAAGATTTCGGAGACATTGTACGTGAAAACCATTCGTGCTGTTCTACTAGAGTAGACCCATCGATGTCCAGAAAGTGTTTAGGATTTTGGGTCGAGTTGTCTCGACAAGTCGTTCGTTATTGAATCATTATAGCACCGATAAGGACTCGTATGAAATGGATCTGAATAGACAGCTAGGTCCGTATGAGAACAAGAGTTCCCATGGAATCTTAATGTTAAGAGTGTAATTTGAGTATCAGCTTTAATGTGGCTGAATGTTCAGATATCAAACTCATGATCTGAACAGAAAATTGGGTCTGTTTGGGCATATATGCAGTAGGGTGGTTCACAGATGCATGGTCAAAAACAAAGTGCAAGCTAGAAACCAGGGCACCCTCTCAGTTTGTTAGACCTATCAATAGTATTATTTAGACAAAATTTCAGCTTCCTATTCCAACGGGAAGATGGTGCTCACGGACTGTGTCACTTTGCATGATACCGATAAAAGACACTAATTGTGGAAATTAATGCGTCGAGCATACATTCCCGTACAAATGTATTTTATTTCACGATAAATCAAATTTTACTGTAATTTGACAACACATGTGACAGTAGAACAGTGAGTCAGATTGATCTGTAAAATTTCAGTAAGTTTGAAGAATTGGAAATGTCCAAAAATAAAAAAAAACACATCGTTCTGACCATGAATGTCGATTGTTCCGGTTTAATGACTTCAAAACCCGCTACAGTCTTAGCGTCTACAAACTGCAAGCACTGTGTCAACAACAGACTTCTTTGTTGTTGTTGTGTGGCAAATAGCATTCCTATTTGCCACGACCACTTGAAGAAGACACTGCTTTTCTTCTTCATTACTCACGATGAGTAGGCCGAATTCCTCGAACAACTTCACACACCTCTTAGCCGTGTGGTTCACCACTCTCAACTGCTAAATTCTCTCTACCTTGTGTGCAATCCTCATTTTCGATCCATTTCTCTTGTGAAAATGTAAGAAAGTAATCACTAATCTTCACGTGTGACAGCAGTGTGAGTTTTCACTTGGTTGCAAAATCACCCAGGCAAGCCCCCTCCTTCAGTACCGGGGCATCACCTTTCACCTTCCTTTCACCAGGCTTTGCGGTTACTCAGGGAACAATATTCACCTTATCTGTTACTGGAAGTTGGTCTGAGAACAGTGCCAGACTTACAGCCTCATCTGAACGGTACCACTAGTGGTTTCTAGGGCCTTCCTGGCAGGAACGCTGATCTCGGGGTCAACTGACTCGTGTTTTCCTAGATTAATCCAAAGTGACAGATCTCGTCCACGATCTTCAGCAGCAAGTGAGGCCTTTGTCCATGCTTTTGCATAAAGCAGGGCAACAAAGCTGCACAAATCGATGAATCTGAGTTTCTTTCTTGTTCGTTAGATTGAATACACCACGTTGATCGCGAAAAGGGTAGATTTTTATGGCATACAGTAACTTGGCCATCCAACTTGCATGGTGAATTGGCCCAGGGCTCTCCAGTGAATTATTGAAGGCTAACTTCCAAGACAACCATTTTCAGCTCAAATGAGTTCTTGACCTCTTATCTCTGAAACTGATTTCCTTTCAGTTAACTTCTTGAGAAAATTGAGTGCTGTTTCATGATATGGTTCAGTGCGGATATAACATTCAGTCCTGTATCACAATTTCCTAAGCATCTGGATATGTCTGGAAGATTGGATTATGTGATGAATTAGATGGACCGCAGCACAAGGTGAATACTTTGGCTAAAATCATCACATGGTGACGGCAGGCCAAACATAGGAGCTCTCGACCTATCTTGTCTTCCAGCAGAACGCACACTCCGTTGAAGAGCTCAGTGTTGACAGTTATCAAAGCTCAAGGTTTGAACCTTGTCAGTGAGTTTCCACAGCTCCAGAAGATGATGAATGTCCATGGATTCATTGCATACTGTCCCACAGGCTAATTTCGGCACACCGAAAAGTTAGAGTGTTAAATATGAGCTCTTAAATTTCATTGGCAAATGGTAAATTTGAAAATTCACTTATGAAAAATGTCTGCCAAAAACACAGAAAGTAGACACCATGACCTTCAGCAAGAACTTTACACTTTGATCAAAATACTAGTAAGTAAGTAAGTATAACACAACAGAAACTATTTGAAGCTCATCTTCATGATAAATGTTGAGTTGTTGACCAAGTTCTACGGCATTAAGATTTACCGCTAATGCTACTATAATGGTAATATTTCTGTGTCATTGAGCACCATCTTCCAGCTGGAATAAGAGGCTGAAATTTTATCTCATTAATACTATTGACAGGTCTAACAAACTGAGAGGGTGCCCTGGTTTCTAGCTTGAACTTGGTTTTTGTGAACCACCCTAATATGCAGAATGGACAATAATAGAAAAATAAAAACTGTCATGATGGGAATAATGGATGGAAGTGGACGAATAGGAAGACCTAACAGGGAATGGACTGATGACATCAGGGATTGGTGCAAACAAGACCTAAACAGTTTGAGTGTAATGGCGCAAGACAGAGGATTGTGGAAACAAATGACGAAATTTGCACTGGACACCTACTGGCTTTCGACCCATGGATGATGATGATGATGATGATGATGATGATGATGATGATGATGATGATGATGATGATGATGATGATGATGATGATGATGATGATGATGATGATGATGATGATGATGATGATGATGATGATGATGATGATCTGAACAGACCTATACATTAATTAAGAAAAATAAACATTTTCCCTCCTAATGGCCTCTATGCTTCCTTCTCTATTTAGGTTCAAATTCTGGCGACATTAATCTACGGCAAGAAGTTTATGTCTACGAAAACGAAGTGATGGCGAACACTTTGCCTGAACCAGAGTCATACGAATCGTTGCAACGACCAACAGCACAATCGCCAACATCTGTATACGAAGAACTCACACAGACACCAGATTTCCTCACACAACGAGGATGCTGATATCGACTTATCTCAAACTGATCAACAGATCTATTGATATTTCGAAAGGCGCTATATAAATGCTTTTAATGAGTAAATAGATGAATCTGTCGTACTAGGAGTTTGCAGTCTCATTGCCTCATTGTGATTCTCCTTGCAGATTTTATTTTAGTTATAGTTACATTTATAGTAAATGTTTTTTTACATTTTAGTTATATATATAGTTATAGTTATAGTTAGTATTATTTTAAAGTTATAATTATAGTTATAGTTAATAGATTTTTATTTTAGTTAATTTTAGTTACTACTTAGTTACAATAATTATGGCTAAAAGCAAAATTGTGCGTATTAACACGCTGTTTCACAATTTGCTCAGAGCTTTGAAAGCCTCTGAAGCGCGGATGCATTCAGCTTCACGAATACACGAGTTTCCAAAGTAACAGAGAAATTGCATAATAACAGTATCGCACATGTTTCGTTCTCATTTATGTCGAATCGTCCATATTGCACTTCCTTTTTTTATTTTTTTATTAACGAAAATAAAGGTGAATTTTCGTTATTGTTATTTTCGTCATAGTTATAGTTAATGATATTTTTAGTTATAGTTATCGCTATCGTTAACTAAATCATTTTATTTTCGTTAACGAACATTTTCGTTATCGTTTTCGTTAACGAGAATCACGCTGCATTGCCTTCGAGCATCAGTGTGCATAGCACAGATTCTAGATTTGATTCAGCAACACTACACAGAACAAGAACATGACTTCGAGAGAGCTTCGAATGCCACAATGCGTTCCATATACGCAGATTGACTTTTAAACCTAATTTACTTACTTATTACAATTGCTTCTACCCGCTTTCGTTGCTGCAACTAAGCTTAATAATAGTGATTCATGATTGGTAAAGTCTCTCGTACATTTTAGGCCTGTAATATTATCATGAACAAGCTGATCTTATCAAGGCTTTCAATCTTCCGCCTTCCTAGAGGGTTGTAACCAATTCATCAAGTGCTGATAATTTTTAGCCACCGATTATGTATCTGTCTCTGTCTATGATCTTTCTTATCTTTATTTGTCTGTCTGTCTGTTTGTCTGTCTCTGTCTCTGTCTCTGTCTCTGTCTCTGTCTCTCTCTGTCTGTCTCTGTCTCTGTCTCTGTCTCTGTCTCTGTCTCTGTCTCTCTCTCGCTCTCTCTCTCGCTCTCTCTCTCTCTCTCTCTCTCTCTGTCCGATCGCTTTTCAGTCTACTCGTGGCTTCTAGTGTTCTTATAGCTTGGGGTCTACTTATGGCTTCTAGTTCACTTATGGCTCTTGATAGTTGTCCGACTTCAATGTGTACTTCTGAACTTCTTAATAAGGAAGACATCATATTATCAAATTAGAGTTGTATTATATGGCATTGTATTTCGACATGGCTTCTCCAAGAGATTTTTTATTTCTGTCGGAGCGATTTTGATTACGGGGTATTCGAAGTCATTAGTTTCGATTAGATCAGATCTCCATCACTGCTTTTAGTCCAGGTTGCAGAGTCTCCAGCCTTCTATGTCTATATTACGATAGATCCTCCGGTGTGCACAGAGAACGAGAGGTACCGAGTTCGAGCCCCGTAGGGTGGACAAGCTTTGTAGGCTGCTATTAGCGCCGTGTATTGCATGCTGTCTGTTCTGTTTGTAGTTAAGATTTATGTCTTCTGTCATTTGTGTTCTTGTGAATTGTTTCAATTGCATAATTGTACACTGTAACCGGTTGCGGTTTTTCAACCAGATTGTTTGAATAAACGAAAATATTATTATTATTATTAGATTACACTCATTACGAAATCAAACCAGCTTGCTTGCTTAACTACGCTGTAGCAAATATCTAGCCCTGTAAAGTTCTCAACGTATCCTGTAAAGCAGATTAAATAATTATTATCAGTGGCGGCGCTACAGCAGGTCGCAGCAGGTCATTTGACCTGCTTATTTTGCTCCCGACCTGCTTAATGACCTGCTTAAAATTCTTTGAAATTTTTAATATCTTCTTTTCATTTCAAACATCAATCATCTGTCCCATAGGATCACTATTGCAATTATTAGATCTAAGCGACATTTAACGTTTATGTCAACAAGCCTATGTTGTAAACTCTAAAATTGAAATGCTTATGTACTACGTATAGTCTTTGCCGCCGCCGCCTTTACGTCAAAAATTAGTGGAAATAAATACAATAGTGCGTCGTCGATTAGGCCTACTGCGCGAAACTAACCTTTTCGTGTCGATCCCTTTTCAGTTGTTTTTATATATGCGTTTATTGAGAAAAACAATCTAACAAAAACGCAGAAATGCTTACATGAGTGATAATGGATAATTAAAATTAATTAGACAATTTTAGAATAAACTAGTAAATATTTTATATAAAGAATCTGGGAAAAAATTGAGAGTTGTTTTTGGGTGGGAGAGTATAGTTGTGTGCTCTTGGTCTTAATTGGTGAGAGGAGAGGGGTCGGAGTGGAGGTAGGAGTTGGTGAAGAACATGCTTGGGTTGTGTAGGCCTAATATGGAGATAAGGAGTTTCGCATCGGATAATATTTGCAAGTTCTGAGTCTGTTGGAAAGGATTGTTCTAGGTAACCTAGGCGTTTGGCTCTTTTTAGGGGTTTTTCCAGACGTTCTTTATCGGAAACCAGGATGGGGAGTCATAAAGTTTAGCAACGGTAGTGGCTTTGTTTACATTATGCATAGATGCGGAAGAAAGGCCATGGGTTTTGAGTTTTCCTGATCGCATAAAAAGAGGAGGAGCAAGTTGCTGTGAGGTGGTCGATATAGGCTCTGAGTTTCAGATTATCTTGAAGGATGACACCCATGCAGTATCTTCAAAGTTTAACTCGGGTAATACTAGGTAATGGAGGCGGAGGGTCAAATTGATGTCGAGGGCGGAAAATGATCATTTTTTAGATATAGAGTTATTTAAGGTCAGGTTATTGGCAGAAGCACAGGTAGAGATTAAATGCAGTTCAGATTGAATAGTATGAGCTTGAGAGGATTCAGTAAGGTGTCATCTGCAAATTTGAACATCAGATTAAGGGGCTGAAAAGTGTGCAGGTCTGAACCAGTAATGAAGAAGTTAGTAGGTCCTAAGACATAGCTTGAACTATACTAGCATTGATTGGGAGGAGAGATGAAGATTGACTTTTGAATATATATAGGCCTAGTGAGGTGTGAGCGTTCAAGATGATATTCAACTAGCCAGTTATAGATTTGGTCTGGGTCTCTGGGATAGCAAGAGTGGAGATTTTGTCAAATAGGGCAGAATTTACGATTTCCATCAACGTTATAATTATACATTAGCAAAGAAATGAATAAATAACAATGAGGTGCTGCAACATTGAAGATTTCTTCAGAAATCTGGCGGAAAACGTGATAAGCAGAATGATATGACTGTTAGCCTAATGCGGCGTAGTAATGCCGACGTTAGGCTAGTGTAGTTCTGAACGATAATAATGCTAGCCAATTGCAGGAGTTAAACGATGTTTCGGTAAATGTTGAAAACGTGGGTCATGCGACTCGTGCATCTTATTAGCATACATAATACTGGGGCGCGGTGGTGTAGGGGTATGTTCGGTGCCTTGCAGCTGGAGGGTTGCGGGTTCGAATCCACCTCAAAGTCGCCGCGTAGGGACCCTGGGCAAGTCCTTCACCCGCAATTGCTTATGCGATTCGGCGTGAAACTCCGATTCAGTGTCCGTGCTGTAGTCGGGAGCGCCTCTGAATGGGAAATCTGGTAGGGGCGCTATATTAGTGTTCAAATACAAAACAATACAATACAATTGTAACGTTTCCCTAATAATAGATTTTTATCTATTTTCGGGTATGTCCTGATCATGAACACGTGTTACATTTAATGTCTCCATCAATCGTGATTGGTTGAATGTGTGTCATGTTATACAGTTCAACCAATAAAATCAAGTCAACTCAGCTCGTTTTGAATATTAATGATAATTAAATGAATATGTCAATTATTACAATATGGTCTCGTTTAATTAAGTCTAGGGGTAATTTAATGAGATCGTTTAATATTCTAACTTGACCTTACTTAGACCAGCGCAGTCTACTTAGGGTCTTAAGTATTATGGGGAATCTAAAATACCTCCCACGTGGATATTTGAAGCAACTTCTGTGCACTCCAAATGTCTTCACCTCGGATACGCGTAGAGCTTTCACCACTGTTGGATGATGACGATGGCGTCCGTTGACCCGGTAAGAGAATTCCTTCTCTCTGTAGTTAATTCCATGTAGATCCACATCTTCTCAGGAAAGCGTAAGAGTTATGAAGAATAAAGACAGTACTTTAAAGCTTCAATGTTAACTCCACTATGTATATTTATTCCACCGTTCAGTTCGAATAAGTTCCGACGACAAACTTAAACAACGCTCGTAGATTTGAATTCCTGTGTGTATCGAGACGACGTTTGACTTCGCTCGATCTAGAGATTCATTTGGCAGAATCTATTGCTTTCGTACTGTTCCTATACCACACGAGTATAGTTCCAGTTGTAATCGTATCGATTTACGACTATTAAAACTTCGCAACGCTCTATTGCTCAAAGATCGCAACTAGAAGCGTCTCACAACGTCCATCCTCTCCAACGACAGATGAGGAAGTCCGTAACGGTTCTTTTCCACCTCACCTGTAGCTTCAGTGCGCATGCGCGGTTAAGGTCTGTTAGGCAACCGTGACTACTTTTGAATTCAACCAATGGCATGGTCCCAGCGCCGTAGTGTATCCATGACGTTCAAATAGTTAACCCCATTAATTAAACAAAATCTCTAAACTGCTCTGCGCCAGCCAAACTACGCCGGTCAATTAATTAAAGCCTAATACAACCAATGCTACAGTTAATTGGTCTCTGTATACTCTTATATAATATCTACATAGGCCTATACATGTAATAGATGGGAATGTTTGTCTTAATACAAAGGGAATCGTTACAACAATACATGTTTCATTATGTTCTGAGTAGCTCATCAGTAGGCCTACTTCCAAATCTAGTAAAGTAAGTAAAGTTTAACGTTTTAATGCTGAATTCTTTTATATTTATTTGAATATGCTACAACAATTATAATTGGGCTATATATAAGCGTTCAATAATAATTTTCTTCGTTATAATAATTCTATACATGTATATAATATATAATATTAATTACATATAAGTTATGATGATACGTCAAACTCAAACATTAATTTCTTCGACCTGCTGAATAACTCCCATGACCCTGTCGCGACCTGCTGAAATTGTATAGCTGGCGCCGCCACTGAATATTATGAATAAATGTTTGAAAATACTTACATAGACTAGGTCGCTGTATCTTCGTCTCCTGCTTCTCGTCATTTTAAGTATTTTGTTGATGTTTATTTCAGTATTTTAAAGTTGCTTCAATCTAGAGAATTAGTTTATATTCTAAGTAATGGTATTAAAGTACATGACTAATAATAATATAAACGTACAGAAATGTTTTTCAGTCTGTAATGTGTATGCGCGTGTGAGCGCTTAAAATAGCCGCGTAGCGGCTAGATTATAATAATAATAGTCTGGCCGAAGTTCTTTGTGTGACGTCACAATATTATCGTGATGTCACGCAAAGAAAGCGTTGTCATAGCAACACAATATATTTCTCAACAACGGACGGACGGAGCATAGCTATTATACAGGCGTACATGGACGGAGGGTTGGAGGTAAGGAGGGAGAGATGGAGGGAGGGAGTGGGAGTTGGAGGGGAATGCTGAGGAGAGGTGGAGGGAAAGGGAGGGAGGGAAGGAGAGTGGGAGGTGGAGGGGAATGGGGATATGGGAGAGGAATGGAAAGGGCATGGCAGGGGGGGAATGTGAGTGGAGAAGAACGGGTAGGTGATTAAGAGGAAAAAGGAAGGGCAGTATGCGGAGAGGGGTAGACAAGAGATGGGGAGGTTTAGAATGGGGTAGGGGATGGGAGGGAAATCAGGGATGGGAATGAAATCAGGAATGGAAGGTTATGGGATGGGATGGGAAGAAGGTGGGTAGTGGAGTTGCAGGGAAAAGTAGAGTAAGGGAAAGGGAAGTAAAGAAAAGAGGGGAGCGCTGATTTCAAGAGGCCCGCCCGAGCACGCTAAACTTTACCATTTTAGGACGGGCAACAGTGGCGGATTTAGCCATAGGCACGGGGGGGCGAACCGCCCCCCCGTGCCCCTCCTGGTTGTATTCCGGCGCCCCCTCAAGACCAAACCCGTAATGGTGGACAAAGGGACGACAAAATTAAATTTTTACAGACATTTTTCCATCTGCGCCCTTACTTTTAATGATGGCCTAAACACGACAAATGTCCCTCGATGAACTGTGTCGTGGTTATGGTCGGGCAAGCCGCCATCTTGAATCTAACACCTCGGCCAAGGGTGCTGAACCGACCAGCCTAACCGCCACCCGCTTGCCTGTGAATCATCTCCAGGCAGCGCCTACCGCTACCATCTGGCTCGTCCGAACACAAACGACAAGGGAACCGACCTTCACATGACCCCAGGGCCGCATACCAGCTCAGTCATATAGAGCTGGGTGGGCATCGTACGGCAGGCAGGGCCGCAGGCGGGGAGGGTCGTGTGTGAGGGGCGATACGAAGGAGCAATGTATTGTATTGTATTTTCGTTTATTCAAAACTGGCTGTCAGAACGCAGCCAACGACAAAAGAGCGTAACTTATTGTTATTATAAAGGAGCTAAGACTAATTATAGATATGGATAATGTTCATATCTATATTGGATAAATGAATTGGATTGTTGTACACTCTATGGAATGTAAGACCACACAGGGCAGCTAGTAAGTGTTTTGTGCAGCATGCGCGGTAGAAAGTTCTTGCTGTCCTTTGCTGGAATGACGAAAGGGTGGGGCCTAGGTCGGAGGTCATATCGACTTGTCGGTCGCTCCTGGCACATTCGACGTAAGACATGCCCGGGGTCATGCGAGGCAATGCGAGGAAGTAGGGAAGAATAAAGGAGGAGAGGAGCGGAGGAAGGTCGCGAAAAGGGAGAACGCAAGAGGGACGATAACGCAGAAGAAACTCCGAACTACATCTTTAGATATCTCTATACTATAATACTAGTATATTATACAATCTATATTCAACGTATTAAAACCTATGGAGTTCAGGACAGCTATTTTTGAGGAGCACGGTTCCTCATCAATTTCAGATGAACAGGTCTTTGAATCTAGCAGGCCACGGCAGTTTGATCAGCCAGAATAAAGTAGCTGCTTCATTAAATTTTGATGAAGTTCGCAGACTTTTCAGCTATCAAGGATAGAACAGTGCGGAGTCTGGTAAGACCGTAAGACCCACATATTCATATAATCAATTAATGCTCAAAACATAGGCTTAACTTTTCAATAACTCTGTGCTTCGTTAAAATTCGAAAATTCTATTGGCGGCTCTGCCGCTCTTGCCATTACTTGCCTCGGGCGCCAAAGTACCTAGCTACGCCACTGATCAAATCACTTGCATTGGAACAGTCACAGACTCATAGACACGTGATAGGCCTAATAACTCCCGAATCCAGTGCTACCCAACCTGGTTGTGGCGGCACTCAATGGTGCCGTGAACCTGCTCAAGGGCTGCCGTGGCTGGGTGGCAGAATGGTAGAACCATAACATTTGTGCAGCCTTAGGCCTATATGTAAAAAATGTTCTTAAATTATCACTACTAACATAGGTCTAATTATAATCATTTTTTAAAGTTAAAGTAGTGTAGATATAGTCGCATTGTCGCAACCCTTCAGTTGAGTACAAGGAAAGTTGCTTAAAGAACTAACTCGATGACAAATAGATCAGAAGGTGCAACTAATCTGCCATTTCATTAGTAAGGGTGCCGTGATCTGAAAGAGGCTGCGAACCAATGCCCTAATTAATCTATTAGTATTTTAATATATGTATTGAATGCATGTAGGCCTATATCTAACTCTTTCTGTTACGTCGGCTACTGCAGAAAGAACTTGTAGCAGATTGGAAATAATCAAAAGTTACTTGCGATCCACCAAGACGATTAAATGAACATCTGCCTAGACAAGCATTAGGCCAAATATCAATCGAAAGAGAACTAACTGGAGTTATTGACTCTAAGCAACTATTTATCGCTTTACACTGATTAAATGCTTGACGAATTTGCGACATTATGTCCTGGAAAATTTTGCCATTTTGAAAGTTTTATTTAGAATTGTATAGCTATACTAATGGTCTACTACATTACTAAACATATATAATGGCATTATTTCAAACATAGGCTATACATCGTTTAAAGTAAATAACAATATTTACGCTAGAACATGGTGCCCCTCAGATAGATTCCTTGCCCCCCCGCGCAAGCAATCCTGGATCCGCCACTGACGGGCAAACATCTAGTCAGTATTTATATAATGCCTTTTAAAACGTCACTAAGGCGCTATATTATCGATGATTCATTAAGTAAAGGGATACGCGACAGTGTAGTTGTTATCATGCTGTTGCCTACTGTCAATCGTAAGAGCGGTGGTTCAAGTCTCTGCCAGAGCAGAAATTGTCTTCGAAATTCGACTCCGCTTGCAACCATAATAATAACTCAGCTGTAACTTGTACAATGTACATAATTATGCTGCCAATGGAACGATTGCAGTCAACATCCTACACCGGTACCGAGAGTAAGAAACATGTAGTAGCTAATGCCTCGTACTCATGAGTCATTCATGACTGCTCTTCGATGCCAGCTGACAGTGCTACCTCTTTTCCTTGTTCATGAGTTCCTTCATGTGGGATACTTTGCACGGTCTCCAAATCCAGCCGCGGATACAGTTTAAGACCCTGACCAGTATGCACCATTGTGTTGTTGGCTCTGTTTCGTCATACCATAGACACTTCTGCATTTTAGTGTCCTCTGTCCCGGGTCGTCACACCCTTCAGTCAGCTGCCCATGGATTCCTGACTGTTTCTCGTATGCATACTGCTGCATCTCAGTCCATACCAGGTAAGTTTTGCTCATGTTTAGCCAATCAGCTGAAGTCGCCTTTCTCAGGAGCTGTGGCTCGAACTCTCTATTTGTAGCTGTCACAATTTCGCAAGAGCCTGAAGTTTGCATTATTGGACAGTAATTTCACTTTTTCGAGTCGGGAGCGCCATTGGTGGGTTTTTCTTGAAGCCGCGCATATTAAATGTCAGATCAGAATGAATTGCAATTACAATAATCTACATACAGACTAATATACAGCCAGCCTCAAATAGGACTGCTGACTATGACGTCATTCAGAATTGCACTTTAACGATGAAATATTGCGTCATCTGTTGCCACGGAGATCTCGTTCGTCCGTCAATAGTTTCGCATTTAGGAAGTAATCCCTTGTTAAATCAGATACTGATGTATCAAATTAACCTTCACAAAAATTAGACATAATACGCTGTCGGTTTTGTTACAAAAGCCAAGACTATGTATCCTTAAACCAAAAATGAAACAGAGCGAACAATCAGATAATTACGTAAAACAGATAACAGCTCAAACCAATGGAGGATGGTGTGAATCAAGAAAGGGAGATGTTTTCTCTGTCCATAGAAATAACACTCGAGGTCCAAATCGGCCGATTAAAAAGCACCTTTTCAAAACTTTAGAAATATTCGCATTCAGATGCGAATAGAATATTCTTCAACTGAGGGTGAAATAGACGCATATAATAAGGATACAAACCTCATGTCGCAGTTTGCATGGCAGCCTCTTACAGAATGAGGGGACAACAACATGTTCTGAAAGTACTGGACGGAAGAACAACCTGGTCACCAGAGGAAAATGATCTATGAACATAAATTATGACATCATCCATAGCTTCCTCAGTCCAGATTTTTGGCCAGAATTTGCTGAATCACACATGGTGTGACGACTTCATCTTTAAACTTCTGGGAGGGGTCCGATAGCGCATTGGATAACAAAATGGCATAGAGAGCGAGAGGTACCGAGTTCGAGCCCCGTAGGGCGGACATGCTTTGTAGGCTGCTATTAGCGCCGTGTATCGCAGGCTGTCTGTTCTGTTAGTAGTTAAGATTTATGTCTTCTGTCATTTGTGTTCTTGTGAATTGTTTCAATTGCATAATTGTACACTGTAACCGGTTGCGGTTTGTCAACCGGATTGTTTCAATAAACGAAAATATTATTCATTGTTACATTATAGTGTTAATTACACCAGATATTGATTGTCAGGAATGCAGCTGCGATGGCCAATGAGAAAGCTTGGCACTTTTAAGAAATCTATAATTACAAACGCGATCGACGAAGCTCAAGTGATCAGTATCTGTTGGGTGTTTAAAAGCACAACAGTTGACACTTTTTTCATACTCTTTCCATTCTGCTTGCTTTCTCTATACCCGGCTGACAATCGAAGCGGTTGACCAGCGGGCGTTGAGCTTGGAGAGACCTGCATACTTTCGGATACTGTGAAGTGTATTCCACTCTTTCGCTAGAGTTTTGAGTACAAAGGACTGGCGTTACAGCCTGCTTCACATCGAACGCTGAGTTAAAATGGCACATACGATGTGTATGTGCAGAACACCCGAAATCATGTGGACCTCAGATGTCTCCTTGTCTTATTGCGCTCGTGTTTGGTACGTGGAGGAAACAAAAAACTGAATTCTCCGCCGTGAAACTTGTTTGCGTCTGGCTGCTAACCTTTCTCTTGGCTACCTTTCCTTCCCTTTCTCTGCCTCTGAACTAGGCTAGCGAAACAGACTACGATTAAAACATTTTAAAGAAATAGTAGTCATCATCACGATAATCATGATAATCATTATCATCATCATATTCATCATCATCATAATATTCGCAATAAACATTGTCACTATTATCATGATCAGCTGCTGCAGCTTTAACATTTATGGTTGTTGACTAGTAGTAACATACAGGCGCATTATGGATATGACTGACGCTGTTTGTCCATTTTGGGATGGATTCGATGACTGGAAAACACGAAACGAAACCCAGAATTACAATTGCAGTTCCTTCCTGAGAAACCGAAGACCAACTATGTCTGGTCAAGTGACAACGAACTACTTGTAGATCATGCGATGGTCTGGGAATTATAGAAAGAAATACGCTCCTTGTTCAATACAGAATATTGATTGCGGTATAAATATGGAAATATGTTGGAGGCACAAAAGATAATTTTAAGTTGGACACCTATGAATGCAATTTGTTTAGTGATTTCAAATTGTTCAGTGGATCGCTACTAATTTGCATGTACTCGAAATATAGGATAACATACGTTATCAAAACACCTTTAATGTTAAAACCAACATGGTCATAATGTTTATAAAGTCCTGCGTGCAACGCTTTTAAAGTTGACTTAAAATATACGGCGAATTACAGTTGCATTGTACTGTATCACTGCTCATTAAATGTTATCGCTGACTTCATTCAATTTCAATTTCTCAAACAGTCCATATTATAGTTCGAGCAGTGGATAACGTCCTGGTTAGTGTGGCCTCGGTCTGGTATTAATAACCATGCGACAGAGTCGAACAGTCAGACACGAAAGTTATATCTCATCTAAATTCGTAATGATTAGATTAGCTGGCTAAGACCTCGCTAACGTCATTGTTTATGCTTAACTGTGCCCATTCGCTATTTATAATCGGCAAACCTGAATCGGTTAACATAGTTATTTACAGCTTTCGCGATTCTTTCGCTCACCTGACAAAAGTTTTGACGCAATTGCTATGGATTGAAGTCCACAGATAAAAGACGTTCATCGTGGTTACCAGTTGCGTCCATGGCGTCCTTATCTTTAGTCAACATCATTTCAGATTTCGTATGGCCTACTTAATAACTACTCATGTTAGCTAATTTTTATTTAGCTACGTGCTGATTTTATGGCCTAGATACATTGACAAGTAGATGTAATAGTGTCTTAGCTTTGTCTTTGTACAGGTAGACAGACGAAGTAAATCGTGACGCTACAAACACTGAGGTCTAAGCTTCGACGCATGTCTTATAGTAAGCAAATCGTATACAGCAACTATGGCGATTAAAGAAATTCTAATTTTGGCTCAGCTTTTCTTCGTAGCAGGTATTGTCATTGTTTTACCAATTGATATGCTGACGTCTTTGTTTCTAATAGGCAGGAATTATTAATAAATGCAGTCTGTGACCATGAAGACAAACGTCATGCAGATATCTGTGACTCATAAAATTGACGCGAATCCCATCCTCTCTATATGCTTGTCTTAGCTCTTAGGACGACTGTATACATAGGTTTAATCGTATTATATCTCGTCTCTTTTGCTGATACCTGCATAGTTCAATCTAGACCGTTGAATGAGACTACGAGTGTTGTTTATTTAGCTACATACGACTCACACTTCTAGACCGTTGTTTCGACTGTTTTATACAGCATTAATTTTGCCAAGTTGAGCATTTTCTTTAAAGACAGGTAGTATTATTATATTTTCAAGGTCATAAGTAGACTTTTTAGTTGAAGTGAGTTAGAAATGTTACCTAGTGTTAAGTTTTTAAATATAGCATTCAGATAAGAGAATGTATCGTTGCTACACCGTCCTCCTTAAAAGCTTAATCGTATTTCTGCATTTATTAAGCGCCACTGAGGGGTGATGTTGAACAAGTCGAGTGAAGAGCTTGTTACCATTTCTACGTATCGTACATACCTTACGTCGTAACCGTCTCTAGGGAGGCTTGAAATCGTACTTCCGCTTTACAAGCCGAGTTCTGTAATTGATTGGTAGTGGTTACCATAGAAAAGACAATGTCACTGTTGGTAAGCCAAGGTACGGGTTGTATGACTTAGTACCTTCCTTTCTCCTTAAACAGGCATGGGTTTATTATTAATAATTATTATTAATTGTTAGTAACGATTATGGCGTAAATGTTTAATACCCATGCGATGGCGCACCAACCCAAACTGTTATCATGTAAACATTCGGAAGATTAACCTGTTGAGACAAAGAGACAACCTATGTTGAATAAACAATTGAAGCAAATATGTCTTTACTTGAGAAAGAAAAGACAAAATCGAAGAACATTTAAAGGACTTCTAAGCCGGTAATAAACCTGAAGAGGTTGCCCAGCACTATTCTGAAATTGAATACAAAGTCTAACAAACCAGTTTTAAGATTCTTATATGAATAATGTTAACGATTCTCTGCGTTGGTCCGATGATCAAAGAGAGTAGAAAACAATTTACCGAAAAGCACAGGTCTGCCAATGTCAAAATGCATTTTTATAATATTATCAGACTTCGTTTTATTTGTAGCCGTTGGTGGTTCGTTAATTCAGAGACCGTTGAATGTGGCTACGAGTGTTGGTGGTGAAACTGTCTTCAATTGCTCCAGTGATACTACTGGTGCAATAACATGGCTATACACAACTAACTGCAACACTGCCGGTGGTGTCCCTTTGACCGATAGTAGCTGCAATCTCATCAGCAGCTACTCATCTCATTACCGAACCGAAAAACCAGATGGATTCGTTTGCAACTTAATCGTATTCGATGCATTGCTGTCTCTTGGTGGTTGCTACGCCTGCGCTGATGGATTTGGAACGGGAAGATTATTCCAAGCAATGCTAATCATCGTTGGTATGCAAACCTATTAATATCTTGTTTCTGATTATCGTTACAATATATATATATATATATATGTAACGTTTCCCTAATGATAGAGTTTTATCTATTTTCGGGTATGTACTGATCGTGTACACATGTTACCTATAAAGTCTAGATCCATTGCGATTGGATGAATGTATGTCAAGTTATATAGTTCAACCAATCAAATCACTGCAACACATTTCAAGTTTTGAATATTAATTATCATAAAATCGTCAAACTAATTAAATGTTATCTAGATATGGTCTCGTTTTCTTGTCTAGGGTAATCTATTAAGATTGTTTTAATTCTATGAATTATTCTTACTTAAACCAGCGCATTCTATATGGTATTAAACCTAAGGGAAATTAAATTAAATACCTCCCACGTAGATATTTTTGTAATCACTTCTGTATGACCCCAACGGACTTTCACTTTGAACAAGCGTAGATCTCGCTGTGGATGATGATGACAACGATCATGTCTTTCGTTGAATTGATGAGTGAAGTGTAAAACTCACGTTGCATCGCATCTTCTTGTAGTCAAGTAGATTATGGAAGATTTGTGTGAATCCCACCGCTCTTATATCCGACTCACTATCGACTTTAATCCAACAGTCCAGTTCATGAAGTTCCGACGAACTTAACTGCTTACGTGGATTTAAACTTCCACCGAAATCGACCGACGTATAGTTCAGTTCGATAATAAGATTCCTTTTGACTGAATCTTATTTCCACAACACTGTACTTATACTCCACGAGTATAGTTCTTATCGTAATCTAACAACTTACGAATAAGAAACGCTTTCGACGCTCTAATGCCTCAAACTGCACTTAGAAAACGCCACGCAATCGCCATTCTTCCCAGCATCCGGCGAAGAAGTCATTAACGGTCCTTTGCACACCATCTTCTTCTTACAATGCGCATGCGCGGTCAAAGTCTGTTGATCAACCGTGACATTGTTTGAATTTGTCCAATGGCATGGTTTCATCGTAATTATGTATCCATGGCGTTCAGACAATAAAGACTAATAATGGCCTTATGCGCCAGTTATACCCTGGTTGATTAATTAAAGTTTAACACAGAGAATGCTATAATTAATCATTAACGATACAATCTTCTACTGTACCTATGAAAACCTACATATTTATATATGAATAGATGTGAATGTTTGTTGTAATACAAAGGGAATCGGTTCTATATAATATATATATATATATATATATATATATATTCGTTTAATTGAGAAAAACAATCTGACAAAAACGCAGAAATGCTAAAATGAGTGATAAAGAATAATTAAAGTTCATTAGAAGATTTTTGAATAAACTAGTAAATATTTTTATATAATGATCATGGAATAATTTGAGAGTTGTCCTTAGGTGGGAGAGTATGTTTGTGTGCTCTAGGTCTTAATTGGTGAGAGGAGAGGGGTCGGAGTGGAGGTAGAAGTTGGTGAAGTACATGCTTGGGGTTGTGAAAAATATGGAGAAAAGGAGTTTCGATTCGGCAATATTGGCAAGTTCAGAGACTGTTGGAAAGGATTGTTCTAGGTAACCTAGGCGTTTGGCTCTTTTTATGAGTGAGGTTTTTCATCAAGTAAGGCGAATCCGTCCAAGTACTTGATTTAAATAACCATATTGATGAGCGGGTTTCGATGAATTTTAACTCCCCTTTCTTACGTAAACTAAGCGCAGGTATAATTTTTGGATTTCTTGGAGTTAGTTTTTGGTTCGACTTACTTTCAGATTTGATATTTTACTGAATTTTATTGACTTGCATTTTGTTTAGCTGTTTGGAAAATTGAAAACCGGGATTGTATCAAATAATACATCACTTGATAAGTATGCCTAGGCTATTTGAAAGACGTAAAGGCACTACACAATTTTCAGATATATTAACTGCTTACTTTTAACTGGACTATTTAGATGTGTTACATGTTTCAATCATTTAGAAATTTCAGAAGATATCCACGACTGTCGGAGATATTTATTCATTTATTTGCTGTTTCGTATTATTCATTTACTTATTTATCTATATGTTTAATTATTTGTATTTCCTATTTACTTCATTTACCTTGTTTATTTATTTCCTAATGTGCCTTTATCGTAATATACTATGTCAACAGTACCAGAGGAATGGACGAAGTCCATACTTGTAACAGTACCTAAGAAAGGGGACTTAGCATTATGTAAGAATTATAAAACTATAGCACTGATAAATCATATGGAGAAAGTACTCATGACAATTCTGTTGAGTCGTCTGAAGGCAAAAACGGAGGAATAAATATGTCTGATGAGCAAGCAGGATTTAGAAAAGATAGAAGCACAGTCCAACAAATTCTGATGTTAAGGTTGATTGCTGAAAAAGCCAAGAGAAAAAACAAGCCTGTCTATAATTGGTTCGTGGACTTTCAGAAGGCATTTGATTCCATCAAGCACGACGTGACATGGGCAGTACTAAAGTCATACGGAGTAGGAAACAGACTGATACAAATACTACAAAACATTGGTGACAGATCAAAATCTGCAGTGAAGGTGGGACGGGAAATAGGAGAATGGTTTTTAACTACGATAGGAACAAAGCAAGGAGATTCAATTTCACCCTATACATTTATCACTTACTTGGAAAGAGTCATGGAAAACATACAAGACAATGGAACTGGAATCTCCGTACAGGGAGAACTGATTAATAACCTAAAATTTGCAGATGATTAATAAGCACAGCTGCTGCGTCTGTATAGGCAATTTCGCGCATAGCCTTAATGTAACTAAGTAGCCTAGTAACAACAATAAAAATCCAGTGACTATAACTAACTATAGCTGTAACTATACTAAATAATAGGCCTAAACCATTAACTAATAACTATAACTGTAACTCTAAATAAAATGAAATCTGTAAGGAGAATCACACTGAAGTGCTATCTCCACATTAGGAAATTAGGAAATGATCCCTGAACTTGTTTCAGCCGATACGCCTACATGAAATTCTCTCTTGAGCTTAATTGTTCGTCCTTGAATGATTGTGTCCATAAATTCAACAAACTGCACAAACTCAATTCCTAAGCATGCATCAAGGTCGTCTTTGTACTGTTTGTAGACCTCAATGAGATTCGATGCCGCTGCCAGTAATTCTTATGATAAGAGCACTCTGAGCACATCCAGTTTGCGTATTAGCCTAAGCCGAACCATAAACCAATACGACTTATTAATAATATAAACGCACAGAAATCTCTGCGCGCGCCTGCATGACTATATCTGGGCGTGCTGTTACGGTCTTTTGCAAGAGTCATTCCCCAGATGGCAGCACGCATTTCTGTTTGAGGGGAACGGAGGCGTCCAGCGTAGCTGGACTCGTGCTGCCCCTAGCGAATCCAGCGAAGCTGGTGAGTAATAACACGCGTCCAGCGTGGCTGCAATTGTGCTGCCCCTAGCGAATCCAGCGCAGCTGGTGGGTAATAACACGCGTCCAGCGTAGCTAGAATCGTGCTGCCCCTAGCGAATCCAGCGAAGCTGGTGAGTAATAACCATATCTCTTACATAATGGTAAACACGCCAGAGAGTCAACAAGCGTCCAGCGTAGCTGGAATCGTGCTGCCCCTAGCGAATCTAGCGAAGCTGGTGAGTAATAACCATATCTCTTACATAATGGTAAAAACGAATTCGCTAGGGGGCGACACAAAGAATTTTAAGCAACGAATGTGTTTACGTTTTAGTTTGACATTTCTATGTTTTTAAATTCAATTTGCAATAAATATCTCAAATTCGTACTTTCACATTTGTACCTTTGTTCCTTTTTGGATAGATATCCCAGTTCTTTACTTCCTTTGTAGGTATATGCAATCCTTATTTAAGCATTTTAAAGCGCTTTTTACCAGATTATTGGTTTTGAATTGGCCGATTTCAGACCATCTAATATGTTCCGTTCTGACTTCGCATTGCGCCAGCCTTTCTTTTACGTGCATATATTTCTTGGTAAGCTGTAATTTAAGAATTTCTTTCATTTTTATGTCCTTCTTACCATATTCTCACTAATCGCAAGATTTCAAGGCAAACATTTAGTATCGTGTTGCGTGAGGTTACGGGCGTCGGACGGTATTTTGTTGCATTCTGCGCGGAAGGTACGATGTTTTCTAAAGACGACACAAACCCTAACCCTGACCCTAACCGACCCTCTCGACGCGTAACTTGACCCTAACCGACTCTCACGACGCCTAAAATTACGGGAGAAAATACACGCACCACGATACTAAATGCTTGCCGATTTCAATAGATTTGACCGACTTTCCACTGCCATGTAAGGTGTTCGGTTATTCCGTAGTTTAGGTTGCTAAATTATTCTAATGTCTTCAATTAAACTACTGCTGCTGCTGCTGATAACTATGAATGTACAGCGCTGTGCATTTGCCAGCGTTTAATAAACACACTTACTCAGTGGCGTAGCAAGGTTTTGGGGGCCCTTGTGCAGAGCTTCGGTGGTGGGCCCTCCCCTTGAACCCCTTCGATTTACAAAAACGCTGTGCAAAAAGCGCTGTTTCTTGCACCATAAATAAGGTCAGATAATCAAATTGAACAAGTCGCGAGTGTCTAGTCTAACTGTCTAAGGTAGTCTAAGAAGAAGAATCCTACAAATTAAAACATTCGTTTGCGTGCTTTCTCTTGGGCAAAAGCTTCCACCACTTTTGAAGTGTCAAGTTTTTGATGAGCTTCAGTTTTGAAAATGATCGTTCATAATATGTCGCAAAAGTCACAGGCAAAGTCAGCGACAACATGTAGGCAATGCGGACGTAAGCCTACATCACTGAATGTCGACGACAGAACAAAATAGTCTATGAGTAACAGTTACGCAATCTCGAAGATTGTTGACCTAGCTGACAACTTCGAACGAAAGCTTGAGCAAAACTGATAACAGCTGAGCTGGTAAAGCAAGCGAAATGTTGGTATCATGATTAGCTAACAATTCATCCGCTGCATACAGTTTGTCGTCAGAGGCATCTAACAACGTTGAAGGCAACACAGCGCTGAACATTGTAGCAAACAAACTAAGGCTGAGAAATCGCTGTTTGATTTGTCCAATATTGAGTGCGTACGCTGTTCATGTAGATTTAAATAAAATTAATAGTAGAGATTGCCGCCGTAGGCCTATATATAGTGCCGTATATCGTAGGCAGTCGATGACTCGAAGCAACGATTCAGAAGCACATGCTCGTTTTGAATAGGTTCCACGCAATTTAAGGTCCCCGTTCACGGACCGTTATAGCCCAAGATTTTTAGATCTCTGAAAAAGGCCTATGCCACCTTCGGGAAGCGAACCGCGATCTGCATAATGTCTAGCACACAGAGGCATTACACGCAGCCTACGCTCTTACCGATGTACCTAGCTGCATGGGCTTGGTTAAGCTGATTTGACTACATTCTGAAAGACCCTCTGACGGTCGCTGGGGGCCCCTGCGCCGCCGGGGGCCCTTGTGCTTTGCACAACCTGCACAACCTATTGCTACGCCACTGCACTTACTTACCAATGTCATGTACAATTTGCAGATCGGAGTAAACACATTTTCTTTAAATTTCCTTTAACCGTCTTAGGACGGGCAAGCATCTAGTACGAGTTATATAAGCTCGTAGGCCGACTCTCCAAAGCCGATGTGCAAAGCAGTAACAAACTCATCAATGACTGGTAGAAAGTTTTGTATTCGGAATTTATCTGACTGCGTCAACACCATCCACGGAATATTGACAGTGTGACGAGGTTGATCGAGCAGATCAAGTGGCACGTTGAAATAGAAAAGTTATAAACTTCGACTTAAAGTAAAAGAGCAGATTAAAATAAAGTTGCGTAGTCACTTGTTCCAGCTTCGGTAATCTATCGTATTAGCGTTCTAAATTATTCGCCATTGTATAAGTAAGTAAGTAAGTAAGCGTAGAAGTAAGTAAGGTAAGTAAGTAAGTAAATAAGTAAGTAAGTAAGTAAGTAAATGAAATAAGTAAGTATATCCTTTATTGAGAAGCACTAGCAAACGCACAGCACTGTAGGCTACATTAGCCTAGCCTAAGGGTGTTAGCGTTGGTCGAATAGGGGATAAAATATTATATAGCCTAAGCCTACAAGCTGGATTGACGAAAGCAATTCTCGTTAAAAGGAAGTTGGATTCATGAAAATAAGTTTATTTTTGTTCAAAATAAAAGAAGTTGGATTGATGAAAAATAATTGTTGCTTAAATAGCAGCTAGCTGGATTGATTTAAAGGATTCTTGCCAAAGTAGAATTTGGATTGATGAAAATAAAAATACTACGTCATCATCATCATCATCATCATCGTCGTCATCATCATCATCATCATCATCATCATCATCATCATCATCATCATCATCATCATCAGGGATCCATGGGCCGAAGGCCCGTAGGTGTCCAACGCTTGCATCGTATCCATGGGCCGAGGCCCGTTGGAGTCCTATGCTTGCATTGGATTTCATTCGTATTTTTCGAACGGAGTATCTGCACCCATCCGTTCGACCTTCGCACTTCTCCCTTAAAGAGAGTTCCAGGCTTAGGACTGGCTCTGATATCCACTATCTTGTGGTATCAAAGGCGGCGATGCCGCCCACGTTTGCCAGCTTTTTCAGGGTTCCTGCTGAGCCTGCCCACCTCGCGTACGTAGCGCCCTATAGCCCTTAATTAAGGCCTTCACCACTGATGGCATGGCCTCAGCAGGCACTCCCCTACTGACTGTTGCCACCCCTCACCATGGCACGTTGAGGTGTGAGTCGGACTTTGAGGGGTTTAGTTTATTCTTAAAGTTTATTCTTAAATACTACGTACAAAGGGCGAATAATTTGCAAGGCTAAAACAATAGATTGCCCTAGCTTCAACTACAGCTTTTTCTTTGGAATAATTATGTTGGAGTCGACTTGTCTTGACTCGTGAGTTGTGACTCGTGAGCCTATCACTGCTGCATGGCTATCAGGCATCATCCGCGCCTGGCCTGCATAGTGCTATGGGTCTTCACAACGGCGGTGCACTGGGGCTATTTATTACGGCCCTGAGTAAGTAAGTACTAGTAGGACCCTAAATAAACTTACCAGCGCTTGAAAACGTTCAGGGACGTAACTAGCGTTGGGCTTGGGGGATTAAGCCCCCCAGACGAAGCTGAAGCCCTCTAAAAATGAGTTACGCCCCGGCACCGCTATTGGCTCGGGCTATGTTCAAGGCTTAAAGCCCTCCCGCCAAACGAAAAGTTCTAGTTACGTCACTGAAAACGTTTGAAGTTAAAGCGCTAAATTATTTAAAATTATAGGCACAAATCCGGAATCATCTAATTAAAAACAAATAGGAATTTGCTGTAACAATTTGATTCAACTTCTCCGGATTTCGAGGCCCTCAAAAACGTTGTGGAACTTGTGGAGCCTAACCTTTGTTAGATTTATTCTTAAATTTTCTAGCGTGTCCTGTGCTGCATGGGCGCTTCTATCAATCTTGTACGTTTATCTGAACGCCTGTGAATAGGTTGGTTCCGGTGACTTGGCGGTTTAGGCGCTGGATAAATCTCCAGGTTACGATTACGATCAGTAGACTACTAGCCTACAATGGCGCGAAACGTGTTAACAATATAATTCGCCGACACACTGTCAATCATTTTTATTCGACCCATGCGGCGCACTCTGCGCCACGTGACTTGGCCATACATATTAGTCTAGAGAGTCAAATCAATAGAGTGGTGAATATCTTAGGCCACACGAGTGAAGGCAAGCTTGGATTAGGGAATTTATTTCGCATATCTCTCGTACAGTTCGAGTTAACGGCACAGAAGAATGAACGCCCAGAGACGAGAAGAGACGAAACCGATTTACGTGGTTAGTTATGTTTATTCTACATTCTAGTTTATGAATTATAACGAAAATCGTCATCGGGCAGTGGTTGCGTTTCCCAGTAGATTTCGGCAATGGTTACGTTTCCCAGATTGTTTATCGCAGCTCGTAATCATATGATCGTTTCAATCTGCTTTAAAGAGGAATCTTTATAACAGTCAATCAAAACCTAGAAATATATCCTTTATTTAGTTCAATCTTTGAAAAGTCATTTTTCGTAAATGGGATATACAATGGCAATTTTAAACCAGGATTTTAGATTGTAGACACAGTAAGAGATTCTTTTGTTATCATTGAGTCACAGGAATTCACCGAGTGCGTGCAAAACGGTCATTATGTGATAGCCAGAATTGTTGTAAACATGCTTACTGCCTAGCCTCATAACAAAGTTTCAAGGCAACTTGATAATTTAGGCCAACATTGTTTACCAAGCAAGGGCCAAGGACTTGTTGAACATGCAAAACAGGGTCCAAAGACTGACTTTATGTAACTATCAAGTGATCCTTTCACATAGATAGAATAAATACTAATAGGCATATTGCTCATAATGCTGTATTGTTTTTCGTCATCTGTTTTGCAGCTGAAGAGCGTAGGGCCCAAGTTGGTGCCATTCTTCAAGACACTGGCCATCTACTTCGTTCTGTTTGGTGATGGATCTAAGCTGGAGTCGATCTTCTACTGTGCCATCAAATGTCTCCCAATTATATCACTCATAATCTTTGTCCTTCTGCATGGCATGAGTTTCTCCGAGTATTACGCATATTCGAGGAAGATCCTCATTGGTCTCATCTTCTCTGGCCTTGGTGATGCCTTCATGGTCTGGAAATCGATGGGTTACTTTATTCACGGCGTCACAATGTTTGCCATGGCACAGATCATGTATGCAAGTGCA
This sequence comes from Aporrectodea caliginosa, assembly GCA_020284085.1. NCBI lineage: Eukaryota > Metazoa > Annelida > Clitellata > Crassiclitellata > Lumbricidae > Aporrectodea > Aporrectodea caliginosa. Next base: position 1,027,648 of record JACEVL010000157.1, on the reverse strand, counting down.
TTTGGGCTCAAGCCTTGTAATCCGTATGCTGGAATTTTCTGTTCGTTGATCGCTGCAACGACGTACACTCAACTCTATCCAGGGCTGGATGGCGCTCTGGTTCTCCTGACGCTCGTCTATGTCCTTTTGATCTGCTTCATGATGTGGCGAGCGATTGCTCGTGTTCAGTTCTTCAACGACCTTTGGACTTGGACGAAACTCTGCGGATGTGCGGGAGCCATGTTCTTCATGATTTCGGACTTTGTGATCGCTTGGGACCGGTTTGTTTTGCCTGTTCCCTATTCGCACCAGATCATCATGGTGACGTACTACGCTGCTCAGCTCGGAATCGCTCTCTCCGTGGTCGACAGCCAAGTGGATGCATTCCTCCAGGTTTCCAAGTAGAGCAGAAAAGTTGAATTACGCCTCAAATGATGTTTTCTTCCGCAGAAACTTCCCATGCTCCCTATAGTAATTTTTCTACTCAGTAGTGGTTACATGGTATATCATCTATGTCAGGACAATTTTGTATTTAGTATATTGTGATGTTTTAGAAACATGACAATATACCAGGGCATTTGTGCACATTTTCAACAATCTTTCTTATATGCATAATTGCATCAATTTTTCTGACAAATGACACATGTTATAATGTATTACAGAGCACATTGAGCTCAATGGTATAGAATAACAAAGGTGAGGACTTACTGATCTGACAGTATGTACATACACCGATGCAAAGAATGCACTAGAAGTTAATATTACCATTATTCCAAAATGAATGCATATATTTGATCTTAGGAAAATGTTAATTGAAATGTGCTACAAATTTTATTTCATTTGATGAATGAAAATGTTTATCTTCATGGAATAACACTGAGTAAAGAATAAAAGAAATACAGGCATACATTTATTGTGCACTCTTTTTTAATTCTTGCTGTAGCATGCAGCTTAATGTAGCTTTCTTTGAAACTGCCTTTGTGTTAATTTAATATCTTTGTTCTTATTTCCGTTACTGTACGAAATGATAGTCACTAAGAATGTGAAAAGCTTTTGTAAGTATTATTTTTTCTCATTATAGTTGTGTGTTAACATGCTTGAGTAATTTGCCTTGTTTGCACTAAGTACAATACATCAAGAATACTCCATACTTGAAATCATTTAGACTCATGCATTGTATGCAGTGGCGTAACGAAGGGGGACAGAGGGGGTCAGCTGCCCCCGGGCGCAGCACCAGAGGGGCGCAAAATTAGCTTTCAGTGGTACAAGAACGATTAAAAGTCAACAAGAAAATTAAAAGGGGGCGCAGTCATCAACCATGCGCTGAAACCCTTCGTTACGCCACTGATGGTATGACACATTAAAATGAGCTATTTAGAGTATGCTTTGTCTACTAGGATTATCTGGAGTGGATTGCACTCTTATTTGTTGTATGCACTATTTGACGCAAGGACCAGCTGTTTTGCTCAAAGTAAATTTTTTGGAGTTACACAAGGAACTGTTAGTCTGGTAGGCCTAATCTTCCCCAAGGAACTGTTAGTCTGGTAGGCCTAATCTTCCCCAAGGAACTGTTAGTCTGGTAGGCCTAATCTTCCCCAAGGAACTGTTAGTTTGGTAGGCCTAATCTTCCCCAAGGAACTGTTAGTCTGGTAGGCCTAATCTTCCCCAAGGAACTGTTAGTCTGGTAGGCCTAATCTTCCCCAAGGAACTGTTAGTTTGGTAGGCCTAATCTTCCCCAAGGAACTGTTAGTCTGGTAGGCCTAATCTTCCCCAAGGAACTGTTAGTCTGGTAGGCCTAATCTTCCCTTCTTCATTGGGTGGCTATTATCGGTATGATATGCAAGTAACAGACTGGTTTGTTTTGGACACAGAAGAATGTGTATTCGTTATTATAATTAAGTGCAAGCAATATGTTATGTTGATATATATATATCAACTAAGAGACATATTATATCCAATTCTATTATATCTCAGTTTATCAATGCAACTTTAGATAATTTTCAGTCTTGAATATTATTGTTGTTGGTGATGTACAGTAATAGTTTTACTTCAGTCATGTCTTGTCATCTTATTGTATCTAAGAATTTATAAAGCACCTTTGGCAGTACAGGCTATTCAGAGATCTGGTGGCTTTAAGTTTTCTCAAAGTCATACTTCAATGTGTTTCTATCAATGGTGTAATGGTATTTCATAATTGTAATGCTGCTTTAAGTTCTCTATTGCTTACGGACTGATCGTTTGGATACAGACCTGATTACGGCTTGGTTTTGGTGTGCCATCGGTTGATGCCTTGTGCATTCATTAGACACCGGTGCAATAGAAGTTGCTATAAATTACAATGTTGATGGTTCAGGTTTAGCCAATTTTAGGCACAGTTCAGCTACTGCTTTTGTAAGTTCAAGTAGTGCTTCTATGTTGCTTGACTACTTGGCAACTTTGTTTAAATACTACGCTAGAAATTCATTTGCTGCAGAAGCGAGGTGATCAGATTCCAAATAACGAATTAAACTTTCTGTACACACTCTGTGGTTCTAGGTTCATTTTATAAGATTGATTGACTGCAAAGACTATTGTTAGTAAGTTATTTATTTGTTTAACTGTTAAAACAATTGCTGAGTAAATTGTAAGTTAAGCTGTTGGTATAAATATGCTATTGACATGTGACAATATTTAATACACTTTAGAATGTGATATATGCATGCTTGCTAGCAAGCGAGACTAGTGTAGTCATGCTGATTATAGTCTAATTACAGAATGCAGTGTGGCCTACAGTCTGACACTTGTTGATTGAACAGTCCTTTATTATCAGTCTTTATCACACACTTTAAGTGCACATGCATCCTTACCTCACTCTTTACTGCTGTTACTTGGTATAGCAATTAAGTGCACTGCATATAATTATTTAGACCTAACCTTTGATAAATAATGTTCGTTCTGTGATGAAGTATGTCTCATTTTGTTTTTGGCAAGTTTAATAAAAATGTTTGAAAATTAATATTTGATGATGTCTTTCTGATATTACACTATGAGATTGTAGTTTAGTAGATGTTGGTAGGTTGTAACGTAGTGTATGCCTACATGCAGTTGGACTAGGTGCATGTTATGAACTTATGACAGTGCTATGACAGCACTTGATCGGGCACCTGCCAGAACCTGATAGGCCCAGTGACTGGAGACGATCCGTTGTTGTTGACTTTATTTATGAAGCACATGAAGAGTCTTGACACCTTGTCTACTCCGACCGCAAATTGAGCTCGAGCAATGACTCATTAGGTAGTGACACTTGATAGCAGCAGGGATGGGTTGATTACTTAATAGCCTAGTGCCCTAGTTGATAGTGATACCACGGCCCGAAATCAGGTCGAGAATACCAGATGACCACCGCACTGACCGACCACAACGCCAGGAACCCAGGCAGTAGCAAGCTAGCCTAGCAGCAGCACGGTGCACCGCTACAGCTCCCTGATATTAAGGCAGCAAGGGACAGTCTGTCTGCACTCTGTAGTCTTACTAGGGCATCTGTTTAATTATCTGTCGTATTCGCGTCTATCGCCCAAGGAAGAATTAGACTGTGCATCATGTAATTTTAATAAAAATCCGAGTTTTGTAATCCCGGAAATACGAGATTCCATATTTGTCAATCCCGGGATTACGGGATTTGAAAAGGTTCCGGGATTCGGGATCCCGGGATTACATTCCCTAATCAAGACAAATTGCATTGCTAATTTCCATATTTATCTCTTACATGCTTACAATCAGCTGCTTACGTGCATCAGAGAGTCAAGTCCACAGACTTTGCTACCAATGCAGTAAGAAGACCTGGTTGAGCAAGATAACAAGGTCTGCTTATATAACTGCTTTGGCTACTTCCAGTAGGCCTACTCGCTTACTCATTGTTATAGGCCTACCGTTGTTCATCTGGCTCTGTCCACATCTTTGGCTGTTTATAATGATAGGTCAGTCAGTCAGTGCTTCACGGTACAGCATGGGCGTATTTATGGGGTGGTTTTATGGGTTCAAACCCCGCCCTCCCCTATTAAATACATTACTGTTGTTAAAAACTAAAAATGTAGAAAAATACGACAATTTCCTATGGGAACTCTCCCTCCCCAAAAACTTGAAGCCCCCTCTGAATTTTTTCTCTAGCTAAGCTGGGTAGACTCCAGCTGTGTACGGTTTTTCATACAGACTGGCAGCTCTGTTGATGTCTCGAATATAGTTTGCGTGTGTGTACGTGCTATACGGAAGTCAACCCTACACATGACATTATATTGAGCTACCTGCAGTTATACGTTATATGGCAACTGTCATTTATCACTTTAACGACGAGCTCCATTGATTTCCCAGTTGTGTTTAGTACGCTCTCGGCGTCGTTAAAGTGTCAAACAATATCTGCATTGTCAATTCCAATCTTGACTACTGCAATTCCCTTTTCCTCCACCGCGAATCCATCCAAATTAAGTGCCTACAAATGATCCAAAATTAACTCGCCTATGCTAACTCTTCACCCTCGCTCTATCCGATCATCCTATCTCATTCTTACCCTTCCCCTCTTCAGTGGCTACCCGCCTCAAGTTCTCCGACCAATCCATCTCCCACACTGCATGACGATTCTGGAACGAACCTCCTCTGAATTCCGCATATTATTCTCAGTTCCTCCAACAGTAGGCCTACCGCCATCTTCGACGTAGGCCTATATTGGGAGCGCCACTCACCCACCGTCATCTGCTTCCGGCCCCTCTACATTCCAAATTGAAGTCCCACTTGTTCTAGAATTCCTACCCGAATTAATTCAATCCTCAGTAAACTGTTTTCCAACCTTTCTCGTCCTCAGCGGAACCGCTTCTAGAATCTCTTCTAGGGCCTAGGCTATATAGGCCTCGATTATCTCTCTGGCAACGTTTTGAATCTTCCCTTTACGTCTCTCGACAACCCTTCTGACATGACGCAACGCTCGTGAAAAGCTGGTGTCCTACGCTTAGCTTTCGAGTAGGGCCTAATACTTGCGACGTTTCTCGTTTACGATTACGAAACGCAGTAAGTGACGTCAGATTACTGTGTCTTTTCTCAGACACCATATAGCCTGTTAAGTGAATGAGTCTTCTTGTTGCTTTTCATGTTCGATTTTTGTTGTGCTACCAATGTTTTGGTGAAATAAACTAAGATTGATGGAGTATTTTTGAAATCTCAATCGATCGTACGTAGGCCTACATTTTGCTCTGAAGCCCGGTACAGTAACTGCATATGCTGTCTAAATTCAGGTGATTAATCATTCACGTCTGTGTCACCTAGCCTACTTTATAGCCTGCCTGATAGGCCTACTAACGGTGGCGAAGCCCCAGCCGCCAATGGCTTTTAAAATACGTAGCCTACGTACCTTTCAAAAAATAGAATACGCGTATGGTACGTATCATACACGAAAATTTTATTTATGGTTTAATTCAGCAACCCATAGCCTACGTATAATCTGATGAGCAATGACGTGGTTAACGTATTTTTGTATTATTTTTGTATTGTTTACGTACCCTAAAATAGGGTACGTTAAAATATACGTACGTACCTTTCAAAAATTAGAATAGCCTACGTATGGTACGTACCCTCGAGCTTAGGTGCCATCAATGTTCTCTCCTATGGTCGCTGACTCGCTGCCTGTTCTGTTGCATGGTTGCGTGTGCACTGTGCACTTCTGAACTTTGGAAAGAGGACCATTTGTCAGATGCAGTTGTATTGTAATTGTAAAACAACTGTTTCATTAGTAGCTTTAAATTTCTCAGAAGTTGAAGTATAGTTTTTACTGAAGCGTAATTACAACAACCTCAAGCAAACAGCAAATTATCAACTCAGGCCTACGAACCTGTGCTGGTAGTCGACTACCGACTAAGAATACATCAAGAGCTGAGTTGGTGTGTGTGTTTCCTTTTTAACGACTAGCTGTGTGGTAACAGAGACCATTAGCATCGCCCTCCTCCTTTATCCAGGCTTGGGACTGGCACTGTCAGAAAGCGAACAGTGGCGGAGTTACTGAGTTGGTATTTTCTTGGTAGGATTAAGGCTCAATAGACGGATATAATATTTGGATGTATAATGAGATATCTACATAGAATTATACTTAATTTTGTTATGCACCTATATAATTATATACACGAATACAAGTCATATTATTATGCACCTATAAGCTTATAATACATTAATTCATACCCTATAATACATCCATGTATAATTGTATATGTGAATTGGTATAGAAAGCATCTACATTTGGGCATAGTTATATTGCTAGAATGATCATAATATGGAAGGAAATAAGGTTCTTTAGAGGTAACATACCATGCTATTTTATCGGTGGATAAAGTTGATCGTAAGACGGCGTAGACCTTTTCTCATTTGGACTTTTATTAATGCCAACGAGCAGAGTTTATAACACCATACAATGTAAAATTAAACTGGTTGACTGTTTCGTTTTGCTATAATTATTATAATTATTAGGCTACAAAAAGACGACAAACACAAATAAGGAAAGAGGGAAGAAAAGAACGAAGGAAGACAGAAATGAGGAAAAGAATAAATTTCTTCTCCCTCCCCTCTCTTTCTCTTTCTCTCTGTCGGTCTCTCTGTCTCTCTGCTTCGCTCTGTCTCTTTGTCTATCTGTCTCTCTGTTTCTCTCTGTCTCTGTCTGTCTGTCTGTCTCTCTCACACACACGCACACAAATACACACACTCTCTGTGTCTCTGTGTCTGTCTGTCTGTCTGTCTCAGTCTCTGTGTCTGTCTCTTTCTGTCTCAGTCGGTCTCTCTATCTCTTTCTAACTCTCTCAGTAGCGTGGAGTAGAATTTTGGATTTTATCTGAAGCTTTCGTTCTGTCTGTCTATCCGTCTGTCTAACTATCTTTCTATCTGCCTCTCTCTCTCTCTGTCTATTAATCTCCTTTTCTCTCTCAAAAAGCTTAACCCTGTTTCAAGTCGATTTTTTTTTCTATCTGTGTCTCCGATGGTTTTTACCCTTTGTTCGCTGTTTCTTTTGAGCCGTCATTGGAGATCGTTTTATCGCCTGAAAAAGTAATAATTCTTAGCAATAATTGATGACTTGAGGCCAACGGCTGTGGCGAGTCTGGAGACAGTGTGTCGTATTTAACCAGAGTGGTATTTAACGTAGACAGGTGTTAGGTATTAGATGGTAGATGGTGACTTCAGTTTCTCTCACTCCAACTTCCTAATGATTGAAACTCTGCAATGCAGAAGATTGTTGTGCCAGGTATGTTATATTGAAAGGATTTCTTAACATGGACCATTTTGAGAACACGGGCGATTTGCACTTCCTGTACTCTGAAGATTGTGTTTGATGAATCGAGATGAAGCATCCTCTGAATAACTTAATACTCGAGTTGCATAAGGTTATGTTGTATTATGTCATGCCACGTTAGTTATCCTGTTATGTCATGTTATGTCATGTTATGTCATGTTATGTCATGTTATGTCATGTCATGTTATGTCATGTTATGTCATGTTATGTCATGTTATGTCATGTTATGTCATGTTATGTCATGTTATGTCATGTTATGTTACTGTTAAGTGTACGTTGGGTACGGTACTTGAGTTGGTCACAAAGTCGAGTAAGTCTTATTTTACAAACTTTCTGACATCAATTGTGCTCACAAAAATGTTCTCTTATGTTATGCAATGATATTTTGCCGTTATTGTTACGTTGTCCTTGGTCTATTTTATGTTCTGTTACTATTGTAGAGGAATTTACGGGTTGCCCTCCCCGGGAGCTGGTCTGGCATGCTTAGGTTTTTGAGTGCATAATTGTCACTGTGCCTATGTGTCGTGTCTCCGCCGTGACACTGTGCCTATGTGTGCATGTCCTGTGTTCTGTCCCTTTGCTTGTCCGTGTGTGTCCTGCTTGGCTTCTGCACGAGGTATCCCCTTCCCCGTCCGGCTTCTGCACGAGGTATCTCCCCCGCGGCTCGGCTTCTGCACGAGGTATCTCCTTCCCCGTCCGGCTTCTGCACGAGGTATCCCCTTCCCCGTCCGGCTTCTGCACGAACGGGCCTTGCACGACCGGCCCTTGCACGAGGTATCCCCCCCTCTTTAGTAGTATATATAGAGGTCGCTTGTGTGTAGTATTTTAACTTGCTGAGAACTTGCTGACGGTCTTGCTGTGGTGATTGCTGTGTGCTCTGACTTGGTGACCTGGTGTTTGATACGATTGAGATATTGTCTGCCGTTGCTGGTCTGTGTGACCGTGATAGAGTTGGTGGACGATTTGGCAGAATATACGGGTTCAAAACCTAGTGACTTTGACTTGTCTTGGTTGGTTTGAGAACGTCGTCAACGGCGAGCGCCTTAAGCCGTCTGCTATACTCCAGACGCCGGACCTGCGCTCTTTCGAGCGACACGCGAGACTATTTGCCTCCTGCGCAGAAACCTCTACCCTCGCCTCAAGAAGAAGGGTTCGAATCGTCTAACCAGACGACTGAGAGAGAGAGGGGTTTTCCGCGACACTGGTACCAGAAGAAGTGGAGTTCGAGTCTTCCGCCAGCCGACGACGATAGAATCAACCGATGATGCTCCGTGAAGAAGACGACGACTACGACGACGGTGAGATTGCCTTCCGGATGCCGAGTCAAGTCCGAACGCCTGCCGATATTTCTACGCCAGCTGCGAGACGGATGGCCGCGATCGGGACGAAACCGGACAGCAGCCGTTTCCTGGAAGATCTCTCCTTCCCGACGCCGAGTCAAGTCCGAACGCCTGCCGAGACGTCGACGCCAGCCGCGAGGAGAGCAACGATGGAGATGCCGTCGGACCGAATCCGTGTGCTGTCCGAAATCAACTTCGACGACCCAGAGCCGGTGAGATCGAGCTTCCGAGAAAAGATGGGCGAACCGAGAGATGAAAAGATGAATTTGAGACCGAGCTTCCGCGAAGACAGGGAAGAAGAGACGACCGTGAAACCGGAGAGAACGAGCTTCAGAGAAAAGACGGGCGAATCGACGACAGAAAAGATGAAATTGAAATCGGACGGCCGCGTAAAGACCGAAGAGACTGAAAAGACGGGCGAGCCGATGAATTCTACGACAAATCTACTGGAAAGTGTCGGTGGTTTGCTGCGTAATCGGCCGACGCCGATGAAACCAGGCAAGTTCGATGGGACGGGCTCGTTGGAGTCGTTCCTAGTGCAATTCGAGGTCTGCGCGAGGCATAACAGGTGGACCGCCGCAGACCGGGTCGACTACCTACGATGTTCGCTGGAGAAGGCCGCGACGCAGCTCCTTTGGGACTTCGGCGCTCAACCGAGCGCGAGCTATGAAGAATTGGTCGAACGCCTTCGCCAAAGATACGGGACGGAGGGCCAAGCAGAAACTTTCCGTGCTCAGCTGTACTATCGCCGCCAACGACCCGAAGAAAACCTGAGCGACCTGCTGCATGAAATTCGACGGCTGGTTGTCCTAGCCTACCCGGTGCCTTCCAACGAGACGACGCAGATCATCGCGAAGGACTCCTTCTTGGAAGCGATGAGAGACCGAGAACTTTCGCTCAAAGTACGCGAGCGAGAGCCGAAGACTCTTGATGAAGCCTACCGGACGGCGCTTCGCTTGGAAGCCTACCAGCGAGCGACCGACCCCGACGACCGCAGAAGACAGCCGAACAGAGTTCGTGGAGCCCACGAAACCGACGTGAACCCCCAGTTGCAATCGCAGCTGGACCGGTTTCTGGCTACGCAGATGGAGGAGCAGCGACGATTCCAGCGAGAGATTGAGCAACGAATCGACCGCCAACTCCGCGAGATCCGCCGAGGAACTTCGATGAACGATGGACCGGGTCGAGACGCTCGCCCCGATGAACCTACGACGCCCCTGGAGAACACGCGACGATCGGTCACCTGCTACAACTGTGGACGAGCAGGTCACATCTCGCGTAACTGCCGTCAACGACGCCGCTTCCGGAACCGACCGAACGACGACGCACCGGCCGACGATGAACGAGCTACGATGCCACCGGACCCGGTGGCCCGCAACAACACGACCCGTCCGAGCCTGCCGGACCGAGCGAGCAAGAACGCAATCTACATTCGAGGGACGATTCACGGACGATCGCAGCTGTGCCTGGTCGACACTGGATCGGAGGTCAGCCTGGTGCCTTCATCTACGGTGGACGGGTTAGAGCTTCGTTCTTGCAATCGCTTTTTGATGGCTGCTAATGGGACTTCTATACGTGTCCTTGGGGAGGTCCAGGTGCCTATTAAGATAGCGGGTGGTTTACAGGTTCATACTTCATTTCTGGTGTCTGACCAAATTGCTGAGCCCATGCTTGGGATGGACTGGTTAAGGGAGCATCGCTGTCGCTTAAGTTTTGGGACTGGGGCCTTGTATATTGACCGTAAACGTATCTCCCTGGTGAGAGGTAATGGGTCGATGTGGTGCCGGCGCGTGATCGTTGCCGAGGAGGTAATAGTGTCCCCTAGGTGCCAGAGCGATGTCCCTGTTAAAACTTTGTATGGGGATTTGACTACTATAGCGCCTGCTTGGATGACTGAGGCTCAAGAAATTCAGCCTGGTGTGCATCTTGCCCGTGTCGTGGTCGATGATCACGCGGACAACCGCGTTAGGATTGTGAATTTGAGTGAGAACGAAGTTCGCTTGTCTAAAGACCAGATGTTAGGAGGATTACACCCGGTAGAAGTTGAATCTTGTAAGCAGAATGATGAGAGTACAGGGCCGAACGATGCTGTTACGCCTAGTGAAATGTTGTTGGCCGATCTGCCCGACGATGTGTCGCCAGAAATTAGGGAAAGACTTAGCGGATTGCTGGTTGAGTACAGTGATGTTTTCTCTGTCACTGACCGAGATTTAGGAAGGACTTCAGTTTGTACGCACAAGATAGAGACGGGAGATGCGCGCCCAGTGCGCCAGCCTTTGAGACGCCAACCGCTGCCGCATAGAATTGCTGTTGACACTCAGTTGGACGGCATGTTAGCCGATGGAATCATAGAACCAGCTGTGAGTGAGTGGGCTGCGAATGTGGTGTTGGCTCACCAGAGTGAGATGGTAGATGAGCGCCTAGCTCCACAGTCTTTACGGCGGCGACCACTTTCGCATAGGATTGCTGTGGGCGAGCAATTGACTAGTTTGTTGGCAGTGGGAATACTGTTCATGTTCTTTGTGATGATTATGGGCAGTGTCACTGAATTTACGGGAGCCATTCCAAGGGATAAATTTGAGACTACCTCGGTGGTAAAGGCCCTTATGGAACACAGAGATGGGAGGCATGGGGCACCGCCACAAGTTCTGGCCGATCGGGTTATGATTTTAGTGGGGAACCCGTTTCGGGAATTTTGTAGGCTCTTGGGAATTGACCAGCTAATAACATCTAGCTACCGCCTTAGTGGGAATGGCTTGATGGGGCGCTTTCCTCAGACCCTGGGTGCCTTGTTGGGGGAAGTAATAGCAGCCATTAAAAGTGGTTCGGTTGAAGTTCTTCCCCGTGTTCCTGCTGCCTCGATGACGAGAGACGTGGTGCCAACGGCTGACGCGCATCACGACGACGATTTGATGGAACGCTGTGGACTCGTCAACTACCGGCTGCGTAAGTCCGCGCATGCCCGCCCGTTTATCGCACATGTTGATAAACTTCGTCTCTGCTACGACGAGGGTTTGGATGACGCGAGCAACGACCTGGCTGCTGAAGATGATTCTATGGACACGGTGCCGGCTATTGCCGCGAACGCTGAGCGACCGAAGCGAACGGTGCGGTTACCCGCCCGTTATCGCTAAACTCTGATCCAGAACGATGCCAGCCTTGAACAGACTCTGAATGGACTCTGACTTTTTAAAGAGATTCTTTTCTGTGTGATGTTTTGTTTTTATTGTTGCCGAGAAACGGCGAGAGTTTTTGATTGTCTGTCTGGGCCGTTGGCCGCCGCATTGTTTAATTTTGTGCGAGTTCTTTAGCCATTAGCCACGCATAATTGTTTGATTTTAATTTAGAGACTTCTCCGGCCGTTGGCCACTTGATTCGAACATTTTAGGCAGAGACTCTGCGACTTTTAATTTAGAGTATTTGGCTGCTAATCAGCCCTCGTTATCAGACTTTGGGATTTTAGCCGTGCTGTGGACTCTGGGGATTTAGCCGTTAGCCATGCTTTGTTTTAGGGGTTTTGCCGATGATTGTCTCCCCGGGAATGGGGACATTCCCATTAGTAGTGGGGGAGGATGTAGAGGAATTTACGGGTTGCCCTCCCCGGGAGCTGGTCTGGCATGCTTAGGTTTTTGAGTGCATAATTGTCACTGTGCCTATGTGTCGTGTCTCCGCCGTGACACTGTGCCTATGTGTGCATGTCCTGTGTTCTGTCCCTTTGCTTGTCCGTGTGTGTCCTGCTTGGCTTCTGCACGAGGTATCCCCTTCCCCGTCCGGCTTCTGCACGAGGTATCTCCCCCGCGGCTCGGCTTCTGCACGAGGTATCTCCTTCCCCGTCCGGCTTCTGCACGAGGTATCCCCTTCCCCGTCCGGCTTCTGCACGAGGTATCCCCTTCCCCGTCCGGCTTCTGCACGAACCCCGGGCCTTGCACGACCGGCCCTTGCACGAGGTATCCCCCCCTCTTTAGTAGTATATATAGAGGTCGCTTGTGTGTAGTATTTTAACTTGCTGAGAACTTGCTGACGGTCTTGCTGTGGTGATTGCTGTGTGCTCTGACTTGGTGACCTGGTGTTTGATACGATTGAGATATTGTCTGCCGTTGCTGGTCTGTGTGACCGTGATAGAGTTGGTGGACGATTTGGCAGAATATACGGGTTCAAAACCTAGTGACTTTGACTTGTCTTGGTTGGTTTGAGAACGTCGTCAACGGCGAGCGCCTTAAGCCGTCTGCTATACTCCAGACGCCGGACCTGCGCTCTTTCGAGCGACACGCGAGACTATTTGCCTCCTGCGCAGAAACCTCTACCCTCGCCTCAAGAAGAAGGGTTCGAATCGTCTAACCAGACGACTGAGAGAGAGAAGGGGTTTTCCGCGACACTATATTATGTTATTTCATTATATTGTGTTATTGTATTGTATCTATCAACTTATATAGCGCAGTGCACACCAATCACAGGCGTAATTTTACTATATTATGTTATGTTGCTATATTAAGCTGTTATTTTATTGTGCTTTGTTACTATATTGTGATGTGTTACTTTCCTGTGCTATGTTATCATATCATGCTATGTTACTATATAATGTTATGTTACTATATAATGTTATGTTACTATATAATGTTATGTTATCATATCATGCTATGTTACTATATAATGTTATGTTACTATATAATGTTATGTTACTATATAATGTTATGTTATCATATCATGCTATGTTACTATATAATGTTATGTTACTATATAATGGTATGTTACTATAATTATTGTATTGTATTGTATTGTATTGTATGTGAACTCTTGTTATAGCGCCCCTACCAGATTTCCCATTCAGAGGCGCTCCCGACTACATCAATTTAGTCCACCTTCCGGAACTGTCTGTGTGCTTGTCTGTGTCCGTCTGTCTCCCTGTATCAGTGTGTGCGTGTGTGTCTAGTTGTCTATATGCGCTAACGTGTGCATATGTCTATGTTAGTCTCTGTATGTGTCTGTTTGTCTGTTTTCTATGTATCTGTCTGTTTTTCTATTGGTCTGTAAGAGTGTATGTCTGCCTGTATATGTGTCTGCCTGTCTTTATATTACCGTGTATCCCTCCATCTCCTCCATCTGCTAAACTATTTGTCTGTTTTCTATCTGTCGGTTTTCTATCTGTCTGTTTTTCTATCTGTCTGTCTATTCATCTGCTTAGCTATTTGTCTTTTGGTCTGCTTCTGTCTCTGTCTCTGTCTGTCTCCCTTTCTCTGTCTCTGTGTCTCTGTCTTTCTCTGTCTCTGTCTTTGTTTCTCTCTCTCTCTGTTTTTCAATTGGTGTATTTATACGTTCCTTTGTCTTCTGTTCTTCCCTCTATCTGTATATGTCCATCTCTGTGCATCTGCGCCCATATGTCTGTGTTTCTGTCTGCCTCTGTCAGTGCATATATCACTCGCTTTAACTCGTTACTCGCGGCGGCATCTCTCCGACTCGTTTCCTCCAATCGCCATCAGTTGTCGGCTGCGATTGATTGCCTTCATCGCCACAGACAAAGCATCGCCTCCGGACTTATTTTACTTCCGGCGAGGCTTCCCCCACACCCTACCCCCACAAGACCACCGCCGAGACCGACGTGTCAGCCAACACACTCGCTGTAACGTGAACGCGACTCTAGCCGGCGACGCGCGTTAAACACTGTACGCTGGGGTCCTCTTCGTTTCCGCTGAGCCATACGTTAGGGTCTTAGTACCGACGAACTGTCAACGACGGGTATTAAGGTTCGTTAAGTATCTCCCGGTAGATAAGTCATCCGACTCCTCGAAATTAGCGGTTTCGTAGTAGCGACGTATTTCTGGTACTTGTTATTGGACGTGGTGATGTTTCGTCACGTTGTAGATAGATCATTTAAGAGGAATATGCGTAAACAGCACCGGATTGATGCTGAAGCAATATTGAGCATGGACATGCGTATCGTAGGCCAACACGTACAGTTTGCGGATGCAATACAGGATCCCCGGATGCATCGGATTCCTTTCTTTTGATAGTGGCTCTGACTTGAACTTTGATCCTAACTCCAGCCAGTTTTAATCCTAGTCTAGCATTAAGTTATCATTATTCTAGCCTTAACTCTAAATTCAGCTCTAAAACGAATCTACCCAAATGCAGCCCCATTAAAAATTCTGAATCTAGGACTGTCCAATTGTAATCCTGTTCTAAATTTAACTCCGACTCCAAAGCTAACTTAAGACGACTACAATCTTAGTCTAGCTAACCATAACTAAAGGTCAAACTTTTAACCCTAGGCTAAAGGCTAACCGGAATCCTAGCTATTCTAACTTCAACTGTTACTCCAACTCTAAACCTAACTTCGAACAATTGTTATAAACTGTTAACCTTTACGACAATCTCAGTTCAAACTATAACCAATTGTTGCGAAAGCCTAGCGAATAATACACCATAATAGTGACCATATGTATACCCTGCAGAGCTAATAATTATTGAGTTTACCATTAGGCATTGCCACATCTGGAACCGCTCAATTATGAGCCTCTGCTACGAGCAGCTACCTCTATCCAAAGCATGAGACTGGTTTCCTGGGTCGTAAATTCTTTCATAAATACTTTAGCGCTTATACGCTTGAACGATGCGTCCTGGGACAATCATGATGCTATTGCTCGACGCTGAGGAACGGTTTGCAACCGTCGCCCGGCAGATGGCATTACGGCTCAGTGGGGCGACACCTGTCCACGAGGAAGGCTGTCGTCGGTCTGTCAGAATAGAAACAACGCCATTTTCTTGCCTTGTCAAGTTACGAACTGGCGCGGATAAAGGTTAAACAGTACACGGTACACCGGGTACACGATCTGTCGGACGGTTCTTCCTCTCGCATGCACACACAGAGCGGGGAAGAAGGGCAGAGCTAGAAACAGGAATAGGAGAAAAGCAGACTTTAAGATATATTATATATGTACATATATATATATATATATATACATATATATATATATCTGTATATGCATATATATATATTAAGAGGGAGAGAGAAAAAGACAGAGACAGATAGATAGACAGAGAGACACAGAATCAGAGAGACAGAGAGACACAGATACAGAGAGAAAAAGACAGACAGACAGACATACAGACAGACATACAGACAGACAGAGATCTCGAGCGATCAGGAGAGACAGAGAGACAGAGACAGTGAGAGACAGAGAGAGACACGGATACACACAGAGAGAGACAGAGACAGAGACAGAGAGAGACAGAGAGAGAAAGACAGAGACAGAGACAGAGAGAGACTATGACCAAGGAAAGACCTATGAGACTGCGATCCATGTCAGACCTTTAAGACCATGACCAATGTCAGAATTCTAAGACTATGACCCAGGTCACTCCTCTAATACCATGACCAATGTCTGACATATAGGTCCTATATATATATATATAGGCATGGGGAGACAAAAGATAGACTGTGCTCAGAGATTCGAGTGGAACACGGTGGCCGCTTGGTTGTATGCTCGTCTGGCTGCTGCTGGTAACGTGGACAGTTATTCGATCCTCCATTTTAACGGTGTAGGGACCTTGAGCAAGTCCTTCACTCACAATAATTCAGCGCCATCGATTGATTCTTGGTCATTATATAGTTGTTCTTACAAATACAAAATAATTTGAGTACTGAATGGGCCGTGAATTACGTTGAATTGAGTTGGTCCAGTTCGAAGCCGCAGTAATAAGACTTGCGTTGGTAGAAGCGAAGTTAAGCTAGGCTGTACGTAGGCCTATTAATGATGATAATATTGCACACCACTTCAAAGATCCCTGCGTTTTACGGAGACTGGGCCACGGTCAATTATTCAGTCTGTATGATGATGTGCCATTACTTCAAAGATAACGTGAGTTTTAAGAAGAACTAGACTCAGTCAACCGTTCAGCTTATTTTCCCCTCAGCCATCTTTCTGCAGGACTCGAGCAGCAAAAGTTAAGGATAATCCACTCCTGAAGCAATATCAAAAGTCCTCTAATTCAAGAATTAATCATAATAGAATAGTTTTTGTTTTCGTTTGCTTCTTATACTGATTAAAAGTCTCCATTGTTTGGCCGTATATGACGATGCTGAGAAAATGAAGTCGGGAGCATTGAGCAACGAGCCATTCACATCTCGGTTGGTTGAAGGCACTTAATTGTCTGATCTTCAACATCTTCGTTTCGTTGAAGAACACTGTGAGAAAGTTTAGAAGTTAATCGAATGACTGCAGAGGCGTAGCTAGGATATTTGGCGCCCGGGGACAAACTATGAAATTGGCGCCCCCTCCCGCCCCTCCTCATCCCTCCCTATTTAATTTATTTCACATTTTCTATCCAAATTGTACACCTCCTATCATGGACTACTTTCTGCCAACTACTGTGGGAGAGGTTCGAACACTTATCTTTTCCTCGCCTAACAAAACCGGTCTCCTTGACACCATTCCTACTTGGTTTCTTAAAGAGTGCTTTGATGTCCTGGGTCCCACCATTACATCAATTATCAATTTCTCATTGCATGAGGGATCTTTCCCATCTACTTTTGCTCATGCCATAGTTCACCCGCTGCTTAAGAAACCTTCTCTTGATCCTGATGATCTGTCAAATTATAGGCCTATCTCAACCTTGAATTTTATATCTAAAATCCTTGAACGGATAGTCTTGAATCGCATGCAAACTCACCTGTCATCAAACTCCCTAATCTCCCCTTTTCAGTCTGCCTATCGTAAGTTTCACTCAACAGAATCTGCACTTCTTACTGTTCATAATGACATCATTTGCTCAATGGATGGTGGTAAGGTGACAGCACTTGTTCTTCTTGACTTGTCTGCTGCTTTTGATACTGTGGATCATTCTATTCTTCTTCATCGTCTTGAGAACTGGTTTGGGATCTCTGGCCCTGCACTAGATTGGTTTAGTACTTATCTTAGTCCACGCACTCAATCAGTGTATTTAAATGGTAATTATTCATCCGATGCTTTGTTGACTTGCGGTGTACCACAGGGATCAGTGCTTGGCCCTCTTTTGTTTACATTATACACCACACCATTAGGAGCATTGCTTGATAATCATTTGCTGAAATACCATTTCTATGCTGATGACACTCAAATTTACATTTCATTTGACAGTCTGTCATGTGACTCATCTGTACAGCTGTTGTCTGCTGTCTTTGATGAAGTACAGTCCTGGATGGTATCCAATAAACTCCTTCTTAACCCATCAAAGACTGAATTTCTGTTACTTGGCACTCCACAGCAACTTAAGAAATTTGATGGGCTTAAGTCATTGAAACTGGGTGACTCAATTGTTGAGCTGGCTGATGCTGCACGCAACTTAGGCGTTGTCTTTAATTCTACCATGTCTCTCACTGGCCATGTAAACAGTATTTGTAAGGTATCCTATATGTTCATTCGTGATATACGCAGAATTAGGCGTTATGTGCCCATGTCTGCAAGAATATCTCTGGCAAATGCATTGGTTTCCAGTCGCCTAGACTATTGTAACTCACTTCTTACTGGTATCAATAAATCAAACATACTGAAGCTGCAGAGGGTTCAGAACTCTTTGGCTAGAGCCATAACTAATACATCCAAATATGAACATATAACCCCTCTGCTTAAATCTCTGCATTGGCTTCCTGTTCATGAAAGAATTCGTTTCAAACTGGGGCTCATAGTTTATAAAACTTTGAACTCTAGCCAACCACAATATTTAAAATCTGTTCTTATTCCTCTGACTTATCATTATTCAATGAGGTCATCTGATTGTCTTTGTCTGGTCATACCTAAATCAAGAACTGTTCTCGGTGAACGAGCTTTTTCGGTTGCTGGGCCTGCCTTTTGGAACTCTCTTCCTGTATCTGTGCGCTGTGCTCAGTCGCTTGTGTCGTTTCGTTCTCGGCTGAAAACTTACCTCTTTCAAATTGCTTCCACACCTTAGGCTGCCTCTCTGTCTCTTACGGACTGATCTTCTGGATGTTGACCTGATTACGAATTGTTTTGATGCGCCATCGGTTGATGCCTTGTGCATTAGACACCGGCGCAATAGAAGTTGCTAATTACATTACATTACATTACATTTCACATTTTCCAAATACACGGAATGGCAATTTAAATTTTAGTGAAATAAAATATTAAAAATACCGACTGTTCATTGTGTTTTTGAAAGTCAATAAATTCAAATTAATAATATATATGAATTTATTTATCATAACACATATCTGTTGTCGATAAAATAAAAAAATATTTAAACACTATAGGTTGCTGATTTGTACTATGTTACGTATTGCTAAACTAACAGACTTGTTCTTCTATGAAATTTATGTATTTGCATTCAAACAAAAGTTCAGCAGAAAAATTGAAATCCAAGATAGTTGAACTGCTGAGTTCTGACTGATACTGTCAGACTGCCTCTTATTGAAAGTTAGCTTGTAATTTTGACCTCTTGGCCCAATAAATATACAAATCACTAGGGTGCAGCAGCCCGAACCAGCGGTCGCCCTGTGTCCATGATGCCTATAGTATAATAGTTTTTACTGGGGATCATGGATGAAGCCATGGGCGTCAAGAGTCAAGACGGTCCCAGCATGGATGCTTCAACCATCAGACAGATGCTTCTCCTACAAGGGTTGGCATACTGCATACCACACCCTCCCTCTCATTGGAAAATGCAGCTATTCATTCCAGCCGGTTAAAAGTTTCGTATACAGGAAAATTGAAAATTACTATACCTAATTTGTTTATATATAAAAACCATATGCCACTTTTAGAATATTAAGGATATTCTTGAGCTGATTTTATCCATGATCTCATGAGAAAACGACTTTTCTGATTCTGACTAGTATAACAATCTTGCAATGTAGGTATATAATTTGTAATGAGTATATGGTGCCCCATATAGTGCTCAGTGGGGCGCCAAAATAATGTCTGAACCATCGACCTATATATAGGTCGATGGTCTGAACAGTCTCTGTCAGCCTGACAACTAGTTTGTAACTAGTTTTGGGGCGCCAAAATTAAGTTTTATAAATTTATTTGGGATAAATTAGTTTAAATAACACCAAAATGAAGACTAAAATTATCAATTCTAACCCTCATTTTGGCGCCCCCTTCCTCTGGCGCCCGGGGACACATGTACCCCCTGTGAGAAAGTTTAGAAGTTAATCGAATGACACATTCCTCCCTTGGAATGTTGCAAACTAACCTATTACGCGCATAATATTTTGCGCTCAAGTTTGGCGAAAACAAGTAGGCCTACCTTCTGGGGAATCCTCTGATCCTTCTTATGTCTCCTTCTCCCGTTATTCCCATACGGAACAGCAGTGGCCTAAGTAGTGGGGTAACCACGGATATGGGAGCCAATTCCGAAGCGAATGCAGCCCTAGCCTATGGCAAAAACCTGGCGGTTTGATTTATTTGGGGGAATCCTCTGTTCCTTCTTATGTCTCCTTCTCCTGTCACGTCCCATGCGGAACAGTACTAAACGGACTGCCGACCAATCGAAAGACCGTCTCGTATAACCTTATTAAATGGAACAGTGACCACGGTTACACGTGTCTTAGCCTTATTTGAATACGGTACTATATTAGCATAGTGAGAAAGAGAAAGAATTAAGGGAGAGACAGAGACAGACAGGAAGACAGGGAATGAATGAAAGGACGAATGAATGAAAAATATTAGACTAACGTGTTAGACGTCAATACCTGAATTAGAGCGATTTGAGAGAGAGAGAGAGAGAGAGAGAGAGAGAGAGAGAGAGAGAGAGAGAGAGAGAGAGACAGACAGACAGACAGACAGACAGACAGACAGACAGACAGACAGAAAGAGTAAAAGAAAGTGCGAAAAACATAGAAACAGATATAGAGCGACGTTATTTAACTTATTTCAAACAAGGCCTTCTCAAGGTCCATATCAGCGTATATCAGACCAGAATTACAATAATTTGCATTTGATCTCATCAGCTCTTGCATACAATAAAAGTGGGTCTCCTCTCTGTTCCCTGCAGGGTTAGCATCGACATGGCGCATAGCACAGAGTTCCAACGTGGTGGGTCCTTCAGTTTGCACCAGCCTTCTAATTGCTATTTGAAGTCAGATGGTTGTGGCCTTGTGGCCGATTGAGTACAGGCAAAACCGATAGAGTACACGCCAAACCGATAGAGTACACGCCAATCCGATAGAGTACAGGCCAAACCGATAGAGTGCAGGGCCAAACCGAGATAGAGTACACCGATAGAGTACAGGCCAAACCGATAGAGTACAGGCCAAACCGATAGAGTACAAGCCAAACCGATAGAGTACAGGGCCAAACCGATAGAGTACAGGCCAAACCGATAGAGTACAGGCCAAACCGATAGAGTACAGGCCAAACCGATAGAGTATAAGCCAAACCGAAAGAGTACAGGGCCAAACCGATAGAGTACAGGGCCAAACCGATAGACAGGCCAAACCGATAGAGTACACGCCAAACCGATAGAGTACAGGGCCAAAGAGATAGAGTACAGGGCCAAAGAGATAGAGTACAAGCCAAACCGACAGAGTACAGGCAAAACCGATAGAGTACACGCCAAACCGATAGAGTACAGGCCAAACCGATAGAGTACAGGCCAAACCGATAGAGTATAAGCCAAACCGATAGAGTACAGGCAAAACCGATAGAGAGGCCAAACCGATAGAGTACAGGGCGATAGAGTACACGGTCAAACCGATAGAGTACAGGCCAAACCGATAGAGTACAGGCCAAACCGATAGAGTACAGGCAAAACCGATAGAGTACAGGCCAAACTGATAGAGTACAGGCCAAACCGATAGAGTACAGGGCCAAACCGATAGAGTACAGGCCAAACCGATAGAGCACAGGCCAAACCGATAGAGTACAGGCCAATCCGATAGAGTACAGGGCCAAACCGATAGAGTACAAGCCAAACCGATAGAGTACAGGCCAAACCGATAGAGTACACCGATAGAGTAGACGGTCAAACCGATAGAGTACAGGCCAAACCGATAGAGTACACGCCAAACCGATAGAGTACAGGGCCAAACCGATAGAGTACAGGCCAAACCGATAGAGTACATTGTAGACCGATAGAGTAGAGGCCGAACCGATACAGTACAGGGCCAAACCGATAGAGTACAGGACCAAACCGATAGAGTACGGGGTCAAACCGATAGAGACTACAGGCCAAACCGATAGAGTACAGGGCCCAACCGATAGAGTACAGGGCCAAACAGTTAGAGTACAGGGCCCAACCGATAGAGTACAGGGCCAAACCGATAGAGTACAGGGCCAAACCGATAGAGTACAGAGCCAAACCGATAGAGTACAGGGCAAACCGATAGAGTACAAAGCCAAACCGATAGAGTAGAGGCCAAACCGATAGAGTATACACAGGCGAAACCGATAGAGTACAAGCCAAACCGATAGAGTATACAGGCCAAACTGATAGAGTACACGCCAAACCGATAGAGTACACGCCAAACCGATAGAGAACAGGCCAAGCCCATAGAGTACAAGCCAAACCTATAGAGATCATGGCCAAACCGATAGAGTACAGGGCCAAACCGATAGAATTCGATAGAGGACAGGCCAAACCGATAGAGTACAGGCCAATCCGATAGAGTACAGGCGAATTCGATAGACTCTATAGAGGACAGGCCAAACCGATAGAGTACAAGTCAAACCGATAGATCTCGAGTACAGCCTCATGAATTAGATGATGCCCATTGGTCTACCCGTATCGCCAAAACGCTAAAAATTCAAAATAACTCAAATTCGCCGCAGGCAGTTTTCTTCCAAGTGTTTCGGAGACCATGCTCACAACCGCATTTTCAGGATACGTATAATTGTTACAAAACAGATTCGGTGATACGGCGGGAAAAACCGTTCGCTATTCGTGATTCGGTGATTCGCAACCAAATATATATAGGCCTAGGTTGTGTTTATATGTATCTGGCTCTGCATGCACTTCTAAACAGTATGCCTGGCCCAAAATCGGTTCTGTCGAAGGTTACCTACAGAAATTAGGACTCTATAGCGCATTGGATAACACACTGGCGTTGAGAGCGAGAGGTACCGAGTTCGAGCTCCGTAGGGCGGACATGCTTTGTAGGCGGCTATTAGCACCGTGTATTGCAGGCTGTCTGTTCTGTTAATAGTTAAGATTGTTTCTATTGCATAACATGTAAATGTACAGCGCAGTGCGTTTGTCAGGCGCTTGATTAAAGAAAAATATTATTATTATTATTATTAAGATAATATTTGAAAACATAGTCGCCTCAAACCGAATTGCTTGCTTACTTACACACACAGAAAGTAACGCTATACGTTGTGTTTGGACTAAACCAGAAGAAGAAGGGAGTGCAGTGCTCATAAATAAATTTAATTCAAGGATTTCTATTTAATTCAGACTCAATCTGTAAAAATATGGATAGACCCATCGACTGACCGCCGAAAGATTTAACAACGACCGGATTTGTGGAGAGGATGCGGCCCAATGTCGACTTTCGCGAGTGTCTGAAGGATTCGCCCAAGTTTAGGTAAATAGCGATTAAATGGATGAAAGTGAAGAAGACATGGTTGAACCGCAGATGTATTTGGGGGCGGAATTCTCATCTGTTTAACGCATATCCAAGTCATCTTTGTGATGTAGAGATTTTGCTTTTGTTAAAAGTTTCATGATGTTATGATGTTTTGTGTCAAAGTCATGATTTGGCCTGTTGCAATTCGGGTAAACTTGCGCTTTAGGGGTCCCGAATAATGACACCCATATTCGAGGGGAGTATGTATTATAATCAGCCTAGTTTAGTGGAAGAAATTTAGCACTAATAGCGTCGTGAGGGTCGGTTAGGGTCAGGTTAAGCGTCGTGAGGGTCGGTTAGGGTCAGGGTTAGGGTTTGTGTTGTTATTGGAAATACTTCAAAATCGGGACCCCTAAAGCGCAAGTTTACCGCAATTCGTTGATTGTGTTAAATCGCATTGTTTGAGGCAAATGATCGCCATTCATGGAGTTTTGAGACGTTTAAAAAGAACTACAATGCCAAAAGAGTGTAGGGCAGTTTCTCATTACTCTTAATTAGCGCTTAAAAGCGTGTTCTTTTGACAAGGGTTTAAGGATATGATTGAAATGTTAGTAGTCTGTACGTCCTTAACATGATCGGACATTTATATAGCACTAGTTATGATTTATTATCTAGAGATTATCATGGCTTGATAGCATAAATCGACCATCAAGTGAGCAGAGGTCATGATTGCTGGGGGGGACTGTGGCCAGCAATAGCTCTGTTGGTGGTGTCAAGTGCAATAAGCTTACCGATCCAGATCCTCAGTAATATACATGCATACGTAACAATAATGATGAATGGCATGGAATTTATTTTAGGGCTTCCCTTGAAGAGGCAGAACAGGACCTCGATTTGCTTGAAGGAAAACTCGAGAAGGTTTGTAAACTTATTCTTGGTTTTAATTTTCTTCTTTTGTATAATTACGATGCTTGGAAGGTCAGACGTCAACAGCAGAAAAGTCCAGAGGATGTAACTGGAATCATAATGAGCAATTTATTTAGCTCCCCTTCAAGGGATGCTGTTAACAGGTTTAGGGTTGAAATCACAACTATGACAGAAAGATCTTTCAGAGATTCTGTTTTGCCATTATGATTAATTTCTTTGTCAAAATGGGGCAAGTGAAATGGAGACAAAGTATCTGAATAGTGTATGCTGTGAAAGCCGCTCTATACATTTTTAGATACGATTAGATACAAAAGCATATCATGTATGTTCTGCTATTGAAAGTGAAAGACCTTAATTACTTACCTACATGCATTCTTCACTCATCCATTCACTCACTCACACTGACTGACTGACTCATTTACTCACTCACTCACTGTCACTCACTCAGTCACTTACTGTGAATCACTCACTCACTCACTCACTCACTTGCTCATAGTTGCTCACTTTCTGACTGACTGACTCACTTTCTCAGCGTCTTGCTTGTTGATTTATCTATGTACATTTATGTATGCGAAGTGTAGCTGAGGCGTGATCCTTGGTATGCTTAATATTGGACTGTTTGTTTGTGTAGCTGATGAAGTTATGTAGTTCTATGGTTGAAACTGGAAAGGATTACAGTAATGCCAACAGGTTGGTTGGTTAACTTTCAGTCGTTTCTTAACAAGTGCTATATAAATAATTGCTCATATATGAATTTGCATCTGATAGGCCTACACTGTGTAATTTTAAGTATACGTTTGCATAGCACCTCTAAGAGCATTTGTGCACGTGTCTGTGTGTGCGCATTGCATGTGTATGTGTGCGTGCATGTATGCATTGCTTTCATGTATGGGCATGTGCCTGTATGTGTGTGTGTGTGTTGCTACATGTGTGTGACTGTGTGTTCCTATGTATGTGTGTTCCTATGTGCAGAGTTATAACAGGAAGTCTTTAAAAAGAGAGTTGAGTGCAAAAGATGTTTGTGAATACATTACATGCAAAGAGATCTGAGCCTGTAAAATACTTTAATGTACCATATGTCATGTGGCTTATCGTCTTGTTGTATGTTGGTCGTATAATATAATGCCACCTGGATGGCACCTTTTAGATTGTGTCTTCTGAAGTCTTTCGTAATGTGATTTAATTTAATTGTGATTAGCGTTTTTAAAAATGTCTATTCCTTTTATGAGATGATGTGATCTTCTGCGAGTTTTAGATGTGAAATGTTTTTACTTGAATTTTAGTTTGTTTGTGTTGGGGCTGAAGGATGTGGCGACACATTTTCACGATGACCAACTTGCAACGGTAAGTTGACAGTTACGGTATTATGTTAGTCCTAGGAGTGTGCAATAGCCCAGTGGTTAGCATGCTGGACTGTCAGCTGAGAGGACAGGGGTTCAAACTTCTCCTGGGCTGAAATTTGTTTCAAGATTTCTGCTTCACCTGCATCCCGTAGCCAACTGAATGTAACACAGTTTTAACACATTTCAGTATAAATTGCCAGAAGCATAGAAGTGATTGTCATGCACTTGTTACATGCCTTCATGGAAATAACTGAGATGGATGAAGCTAAAGCTATCACTTTGTTTAAACGCCTCTTCTGAAGCTCCTTAGAAGTGTGGTACTGAGTTGAAAGATAAATGAGCTGTGTTACAAACATGACAATAGCAATCCATTGATCAGTCCAGCGCACTTTTAAAGTGTCAACTTATTCTGGTACTTAATATACCAACCTCTTAAGGATGAAGGGCAGACTGGGCTGGGCACCATTTGGCCTGGTATTCCATGGATAGTCAGCCAGATGACTCAGTATGTCTTGCCTTGACTCTGCCTATACCAGACTTGCTTCAATAAACTTGGATTAGGGTTCTGGACTTTGAATCCACTTGAAGTGAACTTCGATTAATGCCTTTTGCATAACTGTAACAGTCATTGTATTAGAGCAGATTAAAGCCTTAAAGTCACTGATGGATACTCTGATATGTACACTCTAGTGACTTATATGCACACTCTAGTGATATATAGTCTTTGGGGACTCTGGTTCCATGGAGAGCGTTTCCGGTTGTTCTGGTTTTCGTAACATGTCGTTTAATAAATGTTTTATAATCAAATTCGAGTATTGGAACATAACATGGCGCAGTCGACAGTTGTTTCATAATTGATCAGGTTAGCAAAAACATTAACGAACCTCTCCAACAAATGCTAAACGACTTTATAAGCACGCAAATTGTACGCAAAACACAATGAGCCGAAGCGGCAAAAAATCGGGAGACGACACAACAGCCACGAACCCAGATCAAATGTCTGTTATATTACAAATAATACAACAGCAAGCGGATGATCGGAAACAAATGGAGGAAACAATCCGTCTAGAACGACGCGCTGCGGAGGAACGTTTTACCCAATTGTTTCAGGCAATGCAACAAGCAAGGCCACCTTCCAACAACACCGAAACGAACCATCTCACTCAAATGGCAAAACAGACTCTCCGCCCTCCGACTAACATTACTTTGTTGTCTGGCACCCCGTCCATGGCGGAATTTACCAGCTGGCGGCAATCGTGGGACGATTATGCACTGATCAACCACGTTGACCAGCACGACCGAGCCACACAGCTTGCTGCCCTCAGGACACACATGTCGCAAGAATTTCAAGCTGTCCTAAACGAATCAGTCACCATTAACTGTATCATACCTGATGAACCCACTGTTGAGGAGGCTCTTACAGCTATCCACAGCTTCATCCGAGGTGTGCAGAATATCATTGTTGATCGCTTCCATTTCTTTACTCGACGACAACAACCAGGTGAATCATTCGAGCACTTTTTCGTGGCCTTGCGTCAACTCTGCAGACTCGCCGATGTGTGCAACCACTGTACTGACACACAATTAATCACACTTATCATAATCGGCGTCCAGGATCCTGACCTCCAGAAGAAATTATTGGAGATCCGACCTGTTCCAAATCTGAACCAAGTCCTTACAGTCTGCCGCGCTTTCGAGTCCGCCGGAACAGATCAGGCACTCACATCCAGTGTGGTGGCACAGGCTGGCAGGCAGGAGAAATCACGTGCCTACAACAACACCTCGCGACCACATCAATCGCAACCTCAGAACCGCAGCAACCGAGCACACAAAGGCACCACGTGCTATTGGTGTGCTGGTGACCCACATCCGAGCCGTAACCAGTGTCCTGCAAAAGATACTACCTGTAACTTTTGCCTGATCAAAGGCCATTACCAGAAAGCTTGTAAAAAGCGATTTAATGACCAAAAAACAGACACTTCAGTCAAGAAAGTTGTCAACACAGCTAACGTCATGGAGGCCAACATACGACCAGGCATCACACCAGTGTCCCTTCACGTTAACGCATATGGACGAGAGGTTCAGCTCCTGGCTTACCCAGACACTGGTGCAGACATTAACGTCTTACCAGAGAAATTTTTGCACAAGCTCGGCATGAACTCCGGATCCCTCCGACCAGCCAACATCACCATAATGGCATACAATGGAAAACGTGATTCGCCAATCGGATTCTTTCCTGCCAAGATTAGCATAGGTGAATCCACATTGGACAGCAATATTTATGTCCAACGAGGAACCAATCGATTCCTACTATCAGGCCTGGCATGCGAAAAACTGGGAATAATATCATTTCCTCTGCAAAGAGCACAGGCCGTCACAACAACTGCGGCCTCAGACGTCGTCATACTATCCACTGATATAGAAGGTGACCCATCAGATGACCTCATAAACAATACTCGAGAACGCATCATGACGGAATTTGCTGATGTATTCGGTGACGACAACTTGCTACATCCAATGCAGGGATCCCCAATGAAAATTCATCTAAAACCTGATGCACAACCATATGCCTTGACCGCAGCACGTCAAGTGGCATTTGGTCTCCGAGATCAAGTCCAGCTGGAGCTCCAAAACATGGTGGCCAAGGGCATCATTCAAAAACTGGAAGATGAGGCATCAGAATGGTGCCATCCTATGGTCGTTGTACGCAAGCCAGATGGCCGAATCCGCATATGTGTCGATTACACGAAACTCAATAAATATGTCGCCCGATCCACCTACCCCACGCGCACACCGAAAGCCGCCATCGATTCTATCACAGCCGGAGACAAATTCTTCACCACTCTGGACGCTGTACAAGGATACTGGCAAATGGAACTATCATCTGAAAGTCAACACCTCACCACTTTCATCACGACAGAGGGACGATTTCGATTCCTCCGAGCCCCAATGGGCCTTAATGCCACTGGAGACGAATACAACCGTAGGGGCGATATCGCCTTGGCTGGTATAAGCAATGTTCAAAAAGTGGTCGATGACATCCTCATCCACAGCAAAACATTTAAACAGCATGTAGACACAGTTGTCGCCGTCCTCCACCGATGTCGAGAACACGGTATCACACTGAACAAGAGGAAATTCACATTCTGCCAACCACAGACCAAATATGCAGGATATTGTATCACGTCTTCGGGGATTACCACTGATCCGGACAAGATCTCAGCCATATCAAAATTCCCACCCCCCACCAACATTACAGAACTCCGCTCATTCTTTGGATTAGTTAATCAACTCGGCAGCTTCAGTAGCGAGATTGCCTCTACAATGCAACCACTCCGCCCTCTGCTTAAAAAAGGAAGAGTCTTTGCATGGTCAGACAACCAACAGTCGGCATTTGACAACGTCAAAGCAACATTGACAAAATCGCCGATCCTCCAGCCATTCGATTTAAAACTTCCTACCATATTGCAAACAGATGCATCCCGCACTCGCGGCCTTGGATTTGCTTTGCTACAGAAATCCCATGACGACACGCTCACCCTGGTTCAATGCGGTAGCAGATTCATATCAGACACAGAATCAAGATATGCAATGGTAGAGTTGGAACTACTCGCAGTCGTATGGGCCATGAATAAATGCCGGCTCTATTTGAGTGGACTCCCTCACTTCACACTCATTGTTGACCACCGTCCACTGATACCAATCCTCAATTCAAAAGGACTGGACGAAATTGACAACCCCCGCATTCTTCGTCTACGGGAAAAACTCCTCCCATTCAGTTTTGAAACAGAGTGGAGAAACGGCCAGAACCACATGATTCCTGATGCATTGTCTCGGGCGCCTGTCCACGACCCTGACTACAATGATCAACATCTAGAAACCGACCTCACCACAGACATGGAAATCCGAGTCAACTACATGACCACCCAGTTGAGAGAGGACGATTACATGGACAACAATTACGACTCTACACTCAACCAAATAGCAGATGCTGCTAAACAAGACGAACAATATCAAGCACTGATCAAACTGATAGAGCAAGGATTCCCATCACGATCCACACTCTTGCCACCAGAACATCAGCCATATTATAAACTCCGCCATGACCTCACCGTACATGGCGACATAATCTTATACCAGACTCGAATCCTAGTCCCGAAGACCAAAAGAATCGACGTGCTACAGAAACTCCACTTATCACATCAGGGCATTGACCGAACAAAACGCAGAGCACGACAGACAGTTTTTTGGCCGGGAATCACATCGGATATCGTCAACACTATTAACGCGTGCACCAAATGCCAGGAAGGACGCGCATCTCTTCCAGCGGAAAGTATCGAGTCGGACAAACCTCCAACCAGACCTTTCCAAGAGACTGCGGTAGACATATTCCAATTCGCGGGCTATCATTACCTTGTTTTTGTCGATCGATTTTCTGGGTGGATCGAGGTCTCCAAGTTCAACAAATCACCAAGTGCAGAGATGGTCATAGCAATTCTCAGACGCTATCTTATCCAATTTGGTATCCCAAACAAAATGAGATCTGATGGCGGAACTCAGTTTACAGCAGAGGTTATGAAGAAATTCATGCAAAATTGGGGAATCAATCATGTGTTCAGCGCTCCACACTTCCCATCATCCAATGGATTAGCCGAATCTGCTGTTAAATCAATAAAGGCATTAGTTGCAGCATCTGCAAACAATGGTGACATTGAACGTGACACATTTGCTCAAGGTTTGCTCGAGTTACGCAACACACCACGATTGAATGGTCTATCACCCGCAGAGATGGTTTTCGGATCACCATTACGATCCTGTGTTCCTACACACCATCTGGTCTTATCCAAGAAATGGAGAGACCTGGCAGACAAGGAAGATGTGGCACCACTTCCACCGGCGAATTTGAAGTTACGACAACTCAGACCTCTACATGCTGGAGATAAATGTTGGATACAAGACCCATCCACCAAACGATGGTCATCGATCGGTCAGGTCATACAAGCCCGGCAACGCAACTACACTGTGAAAATGCCAAGTGGCCGAATTCTGTGGCGCAACCGACGCCACATTCGCCCATACTTGGGGGACGAAGAACAATCCACCAACACAGCAGCACCACTGCGACAAGAAATCCAGCACGCAATCACCCCGGAAGAGACGACAGAATTTACTCATGCACCATCAGAGTGGAAGAACACTCGATTTAAACAATTTAATTACCCAAATCTGAGAAGGAGCCCCCGATTTACACAATCTAAAAACCTTAAGTAAATTCTTAAAAGGGGGAGTTGAGGGGTACTCTGAAATGATAGATACATGCACAGTCAAAGACCACAAGTAAATTCTTAAAAAGGGGAGTTGATGGATACTCTGATATGTACACTCTAGTGACTTATATGCACACTCTAGTGATATATAGTCTTTGGGGACTCTGGTTCCATGGAGAGCGTTTCCGGTTGTTCTGGTTTTCGTAACATGTCGTTTAATAAATGTTTTATAATCAAATTCGAGTATTGGAACATAACAGTCACTAGATTAGATTAAAACATTGCAGGTATGCTTGCTGCGGGCTGTGGCTCCCATTGATAATGCTGAATTGGTGTTGGAATTGTTTGTTCATACCTGTTTAGTTATAATTGCTGGTGTTTTGATTCTATTGCATTTAAAATTGCTGTAAACAGTCTTTGGCTTGCTTTTTCTCCAGGGAAAAAATCCCGTCTCAGTGAGTATGTGCTGCAATGTGCACTTGTAGATAAGCTGTAGACTGTGGTCGACATTTTTGCATGATTGTCACATACGTTACAATGTTCATACCTGTCAGTTATTACAATTACCTCTTACACCTGTGAATACAGCCTGCACATCAGTATACCTACAGCCTCATCAGTTGTGGTAGCTTTTCTTGGAGCATGTCTAGCTTTTCTGTAAGCATTTTTCTGTAGTCTATGTAAAGACATATGTTTATTATTTGATAATTATGTATATTAGTTATGTAAGTGTTTGTATCAGCATCATAATCATTGTCATAATCATCATCGTCATCATAATAATGATAATCTTCATCATCATCATTTTTATCATAATCATCATAATCAGCTCTTGACACCAACTGTATGACCAGTGGCAATGGGTGCGAATAAATGATCTCCACATTCCTGGGTCATTAATTTTGTCAAGTCCATGTCTTGTTGTCCTCATTTATTTTGCTTTTTCCTTCAAATCTTGCATGCTGTGCATTGCATGTAGTGCAATTATCATCATCATCATCATCATCATGTACCTTTTTTCTGTGCTGCGTACTTGTATAATGCATGTATCGATAGCTTGCGAGTCCTTGAGTCTCTTGCTAACAGCATTAAGTACTGCACAAATACAGATCTGACAACTGCATGAACTCTAATCACAGATGAGTTTCAAGTTTATTCATAATGCAACAGCCAGATTATTATTATTATTATGATTATCATTATTATTATGGTTATTATCATCATCATCATTATCATCATCATCATCATGAGACTATTTATGAAGCACAAGTTAATATAACTAAATACACCACAGTGCTTTCTGTGCTGGTATTGGGAAATTGTTTCTTTTTTGGGAAATTGTTTCTTTTTTGGGATTGTTTCTTTTTATATTTAATTTATTTCAAATTCTCAAATTTTTTAAAATTTTAACAATACATGATTTGAGAAATTGTACGCACTTAATTTTGAATTTTAATTGGCATTCTCCCCCAAAAGTTTTACTTAAGTTGTTAATTTCAATTTGTATAAGCTTGTGAGACAACACTGTCATACTGATATCTAAAATACCTGCACACAGAAATTGCAGTGAATTCTTATCCCAGCACTTTGTGAATTCTAAGTTAGATTTCCTTTTAACTGTTTCACATTTTATTCACTTAAACTTTCAGTTATTACAAATTTTAGACTTTTTATTGACAGAAATGGAGCTGCAACCATTTCATATTCATGAGTGCCTCTTAGAATTAACTCTTCTGCTCTTCTCTTTGTTTCGTTTATCGGGTAAAGATGTTTTTTGCTTTCACCCATGTCCCAGCCAGAATGCCCATAAGCTTTGAGAGGGACCCATATGGACCTGATATGGGTGTATGCTAGTCTCATATGGGCATGCTGGTTGGGATATACATTTAATTGTACAGTGTTAATATGAAGATATCATAGGAAGTACTTTATTATAGATCAGATCTATGTAAAACAGGCCATATGTGAAAAGGTATATGCTGAAAAGTCATTATTCAGCTCTATGCACTGCAGTTCTTGTACGACATGTTAGCCAATATAGCACATTAAGTTAATAGCTTTGGGGCAGATAACATAATTGATTAACCTTAAGCAGGGTTGCATGTTAAAGGGCGAGCACAATAACGAGTTGTCCTTGTAGTTAATCTTCATTAGCACGAAATAAAGGCGAGTTTACAAACATCAACACTTGCAAGACGGTCAAAAGGAGAATATCATTGACAATGAAAGGAAATGTTTAACAATGTGATCTAACAGAACAGTTACAAAGTCAAACCCTCACACGCACACACACACACACAGAGGCACAGACACAGACACACACACACACACACACACACACACACACACACACACACACACACACACACACACACACACACACACACACACACACACACATAAACACACAGAGTTATATACTGCTCATACACATAATTAGTTTCTTTATTAATTGAGGACTGTCAGCCAAACCTCAAGAGGGAAGACCGGCCTATAGAGGAAAGAGGATCAAGCTCCCCTAAGTAGGGCCACGCATTGACACCATGCACATTTACAGGATGCCCAAAGCTGAACAAGCAATCTATAAAATAGTTATTACATACATTTTTATATATATTTATATACACTGGTTGACATATACTGGTACGTGTATACATAAAATATCTTGATGGATTATATATATATATATATGTTATATATATATATAATATATATATATATATTATAGAGTTACAGGTTGTAATCCATATTATGTTGCATATGTATGTTGTGTAGTTTATGCAAATACTACATCAGCCTGAGGTAAAAATATAAGCAATGTACAGGCGTTATATGATTCGCATATATACAAACAGGAATTAGTCTGAGGCAGAGACAAAAAAACAGTGCAGAACTGATGAAGAGAAGGAAAAATGAAACATGGCACCATGTATAAGGTTGTCTACATTTCCCACAACCTTGGCACAGACAGCCTTCAACCTACTGTATGTAATGCCCGTAGAACAAAGTTGAGAAGTGTACAACTCAAACATACCATATATCAGTCCTTTGCCTACACACCCTAAGTGACTATCTCTATTATATCTATGTATAAACATATATGTATATATACATATATGTGTTTATTTGAATGACCATCCTGCATTGATGTATATATAAGCATATATATATATGCATATATGTAACAATTCCTGACTACTTCAGGTTTTATTTGAATGACCATCCTGCATTGATGCCTTGTTCAATGTGTTATGGTTGTGTGTGCACTTCTGAACTTTGGAGCCAGATTAGTATCAAATACAGTCCTGTGTGTATATATATAAAATATGTTTATATATATATATAAAATATGTTTATATATATATATATATCTATGTATAATTCTAGAATCTACTGACACATATCATATATCCAATGTGTGGTTGCATGTGATATATCAGTTTAATATGTGTGAAATATCTCTATTCCAATCCATGCCAAGTGCAAACCACTGATTAGCGGGTGGGATCATTGGGTTTCCCTGCAGGCCTTTTTATCACATGCCAATCTTCAATGACATAAGCTGATAGTTAAAATCGAAATTCTCAATAGTTTGTGTTTATGGGAAAGTTTAAATTGCTAGACTGTCAATCGAGAGGTTGGAGTTCAATTACCACTGGGGCAGAAATTTGATGTTACACAAGGAAGTGAAGCGATGGTACATTGCAACATGCTGTTTTGCAATGAACAGAGACACCAGTAGTTTAAGGTTCTATGATGCCCTAGCCACTCTCATGTCAAGGATCTTGAGATATGTTAACTGCATGCTCAGTGCTCACATGTCTAGGCAAACGATAGGAGCTCCTCCCCTGCTCAGCCCAGAAGCTTTGCCTATGTTGGACCCCCCAACTGAAATCACCTTTCTCAAGAGCTGTGGCTCAAGCTCTTCAGTTTGCCCCTTACACAGTTTCACAATCGCCTGTAGTCTATTATTTGTCTCTGCTTTTCACTGGTTCGGATCACGGAGCGCCACTGATGAGTGTATTCTTGAAGTGAAGCTTTTTGTTCATGGCAAAACAGCGTACTGTAATTTACCGAGGAACATGCAACCAGCTCTGGTTGCTAGTAGTATGGTTGGGCTTAAAGCTGAAAGCTTCAACCGACAAGGGCGCACTTTGTGTAGGATGATAATTATGGCACATAATGGGTTGGCCCCTACCGTAAAACATGATTAACGGTATCAGAAATCATGAAACCGTCAAACGTCGGAGTCGAGTGTTTGAAAACATGACCCTTGTAATTTGCGGTTGGTAAACTTTGCATAGTTCTTTCACTTTCACAGTCTACCTATTCATAGTATTTTGATCAGCATAATGAATTTTACTTTCTTTGCCAGTAAGAACACAATTTGATTGTGCAGTTATTAATGGTATTAATGATGTTGTGACTATTCAGGTAGTTCATGAGATGGTCATGACATTGGTTGTTATTCGGCTAGTTAATAATAATAATAATAATAGTGATAATATTTAGTAATAATAATAATAATAATAGTAATAATAGTCTAACAATGATAAGAACAACAACAATAAAAATGGTAATAAAAATAAATTATAATAGTAAAAACAACAACAATAATAATGATAATAATAATAATAATAATTATTATTATTATTTTTGAACCACAACATCAGTGAAGACTAGCAGCCAACCCAGATAAATGCTATCCCAAATTTTTGTAATCCTGAGTGATCATCTGTACCTCGGGTAAAAAATAACAATAACACTGAAGTCATTAGAGATCACAGATAAAGGACGCCTGTAAAAAAACAGCCGACTTTGAACCTATCCTCCGTTGTCTGCATTAATGTGCATTTGAGATGACTATCGTCCGCCTTTTGAGGTCGTCTGAACTGAGCTGAGTACAAGGGCCCTGAAACTGATTGGACTACCTGTTAAGACGGTCTCTTATAGTAACCTCCTTCCAAAGTTCATAAGTGCCCAGATACTGTACGAGTATGTGTGAGACATTAATCTATGGTCGATTCAATCCATAGTCAAATCATAAGCTGCTGGGAGAGCCCAGTAGAAATCCTATTCGGAATTATAATGTAAACTCCAAAATTCTGAAGCGCTGTGGCAAGTCAGAGGGGTTGTCAAAAGATGGTAAGTGAAGTTCTGAATATGAGAGACTCCAGAAAGAGACAGACCCAGATAGACAAACAGACAGACAGACAGACAGATGGACGGAGGCAGAGGAGTTTCTAAGGATGGGTCCCTAAGAGGAGCCCCTATCATGAGTATGATAATGTATGATAATAGCATTTAGTTATCTCTAGATGACATTGTTCACTCGAGTTCTTTATATCAACGGGTGTTGGTTTTCGTTAATTAATGGAAGCCTTTGATGTGCCGTATGCTTTATCCCAACCCATCTATCCCTCAGTCCATCCATCGATTTGTCCTGTCTGTCCGTCCATCCTGCTGTCCACCAATCCTTCCATGTCACCCTTCCATTTAAATACCTTAGTATAGCACTTTTTCCTTTCAGTCCATCAATCCTTGCATTTCTCCATCCATCCATCAGCCATTCCAATTGTCCATTGCTCCATTCATCAACCAATTGATTCATCCATCAATCCATCCACCCATTCATCCATTCATCACTCCATCCACCCTTCAGTCCATAATTCCTTCATTCTGTTTTTTTGTTTTGTTTTAAAGGAAGCTCTCTCCAGGTTCACGCAGGTTCTTACCGAACTCCAAAAGTTCCACACTGTTAGTACCAGTTACCTTCTCACATATATATTTACAATAAAGTTCTGATCAATTCTTATCTGGTGAAATCTCATAATTTCTATGTTGCCAACATTCAGCACTCATCAGACCAGAATAAACGAAAGCTTGGCTCCAAGCAAGAACAGATTCTAGAATTTGCATCCATGTGACAGTCAGGACACAGCAGCTGATTGGTTAGAGCACTCACCTTGTAAAGCAGAGGGTACACCGGTACAGGTTCGAGCCTCCTTCCCTGATACAGTTATTAATTATATATGGACCTTGAGCAAGTCCTGCTCTCACAACTGGTCAGTGCCATAGATTGATGCTTGATCATTAGATAGTGGCGCGTAATAAATACATAATAATAGTAATCTGCTGAAACAGGTAGATATAAGGACAGAATCTGAGTGACCTGAAATTCAGCCAATCAGATCGCCCCAATTCCATGTCTGCGCTTTGACTAAGCCACTAGTCAAAACACAGAAAATAGATGTAGAAAAATAGGTATTTATACTTAGGTATACGTATGTATATGTATGTGTGTGTGTGTGTGTGTATTATTGTGTAATTTTGCTTACTGTACACATATGTAAATTGTACTGGATACATTAGTTGTGTATATAATTCTGTTTAGATTTTACTGGACCAGGCGCACAGATCCATTGTTCAGAGTCTCGGCAATTTCATCAAGCGGTATATTGTCTATTATAGCATCTGTAATAATTGTGCATGTTGTAATGGCCTATGTTGTTATTATTATTAATTAGTACTTCTATCGCACTGGTGTCTAACTCTAATGCACAAGGCATTAACCGATGGCACATCAAAACCAAGCCATTAATGAGGTCAATATCCAGAAGGTCAGTTCTTTAGACAGAGAGGCAGCCTATGGTGGATAAGAAATTTGAATGAGGTAAGTCTTTAGTTGAGAACTAAATGATACAAGATACGTACAATAACTGGATGAGACATAGCCATTCTGGATGACATAGCCCTTCCAGATGACAACCATTCCAGATGACATTGCAATTCCAGGTGACAGCCATTCCAGATGACATTGCAATTCCAGGTGACAGCCATTCTGGAGGACATGGCCATTCCAAATGATATTGATTGAAGCTGTACACTTTATAATGAGGGTGCTATCGAAGTCGTTAGATATGTAAGTAAGCAAGTATATTCTTGGTTATACAAGTTGCATATCCGCAGTATGGTGTACAAAACTGTACATACATCTTATAAAAGTTTTAACCATGAAAACACGAAAACAAATGAAACATGAAACTGGCACCCATCCCACTTCTGACCACTCTAGCCTCTGATATTAAGTGATTAAGTTTACTATGGTATACATTAGATTTCTCTTGTGATTCAGAGACATTCGAAAGGTGAAGGACACACGGAAACACTTTGAGAAGATCTCAAATGATCTGGACACGGTTCTCGTAAAGAATTCGCAGGCATCACGCAACAAACCACATGAATGCGAAGAAGTCAACAACATCGTCTTAGCCACAAGATCCGGATTCCTACATACGGCTCTCGATTATGTCTTTCAGGTCTCTGCAATTTTCTTTCTAGATTTCTCTTTATAGATTGTGACTGTCTGTGCTAGAATTCTCATTCAATAACATTATTGTTGCAGCTACTTTTATTATTATTGTATTATTGTAATTGTTATTATTCTTTTTATTATTATAATGATATAATGACAATGACTTATTATTATATAACATATTATTATTAGTGTTGTTATTGTTTGTTGTTGTTGTTGTATCTATTATGTATTTATTAAGCATCACTATCTAATGACCAAACATCAATTGATGGTGTTGAACAGTTGTGAGTGAAGAACATGCTCAGGATCCCTACACAGTAACCTTCTCGAGTTGAGCACTCCAGCCAATTGGCTACTGCGCCTCTCTGCAAGCTAGAGGTTGCTTTCAACTCTACTACTTTTGTAGATTAGATTGGGCTAATGTGGCTTCTGCAGGATTGTTACAGGAGTCACTTAAGTACGCTCAAACCCATTACAAGCCAAAGAAGAATAGGTGACCATACCACACTTAGGTGACTTTCATTCATTGTGTCTGCCATTGACTTTATCTGTTTTTATTCTGTAGCTGAACGTTCTTCACTCGAAGAAGAATTTCGACATCCTAGACACAGTAAGGATTTGTAGTAATCTATATTAACCCTTTGTAGAAAGGTTAACACCAGATGGTTTGGTTCCATTGCTACGGTTTTTCATGCCTGACATCATAGTTGGAGCCAACCCTTACCCAACCAAGGTAAATTGCCTTTATCAAGAGCTGAGGGTGGAGCTCCTCAGTTTGTCCCTTCCACAGTTTTGAAAGTGCCTGAAGTCTGTATTATCCTACAGTAATTTCACTGGTTCTGGCCGGGAGCGCCACTGATGAGTTTCTTATTGAAGTGGCACTTGTATCAGATTACAATTACTATTGCAATGTTGTGCAGATGTTTTGAGTTTTTTCTCTCCATCTGCTGTGGAAGTGTAATGAATTGGAGTTTGATGCATGTTACTTAGTTGCTCGTTGTTAGTTGATTAGTTATAGCATTTCGTCAAAGTTGATTTTCATGTTGCGTGATCATAAAAGACTTCCCGTTAACTTTAAACTCATTGGTTAAGTTTCTTTCTATTATTTCTTTAGATTGTATTAACTTTTAAACATCTGAATTAGATATAAATTGTCCGTTTTTATCTGAAGGTAGCTTCTAAAGGTTAAGGGGACAACCCTCTGCCCTGTGAGTTTGTCAACCCTTTACAGGTTGTCCTTCTGACAACTTCAATAACTTAT
Organism: Aporrectodea caliginosa; assembly: GCA_020284085.1. Taxonomy (NCBI): domain Eukaryota; kingdom Metazoa; phylum Annelida; class Clitellata; order Crassiclitellata; family Lumbricidae; genus Aporrectodea; species Aporrectodea caliginosa. Next base: position 988,416 of record JACEVL010000157.1, on the reverse strand, counting down.
GTTACTGTTGCATTGTATTTATATCCTTCTGTTGCTGATGAAAAAATAATGGGTAACTGTAATTTACCGAGGAACATGCAACATGTACGTGGAGTACAGTAACTGATGGATGGAGCGCTCAGCCTGTGATGCAATTGTTTGTGTAGTAATTGCTTTTGAGTCAATAATTTGTCTGAGCTGTGTTTGCGATCTTTGTAGGTGTTGGCGTATCTTCATGCCCAGAATGCGTACTTCCATCAGGGCTCCGATCTTTTCACTGATATGGAACCGTACATGAAACAAGTGGCAGCTCAGGTAAACGTCATTTTAAAATGGCAGGAGGCCATTGTTCCTATACATTGTCCTTATTACATTAGATTTCATCTTGAAATGGTGTCATATGGCATGAGAGGCGACATCGAATTGGTTAGAGCAGTGCTTCTCAGATTTTCAGATGTTACAAACCACTGATTGTACTTTGATACTTTTGTTACATTGATTACTGAGATATGTTGGTTAATTAATATTTTTGTTAGCTAGTTTATTTAGCACCAGATTACAGATGATAGTAATGAATTACTGTATTAATTAATGTTTGTATGTGTGCATAAAGGTGGAAGATCTGAGCAGTCTGGCTGAGAGAGAGCGCAAGGAAATGGAAAACCGACATCTACTCGTCCAACAAAAAGTAATTTCTTATGTGTTCTATTTATTTATTTATTGATTTTACTTTTTGTAACCAAGTAGTGTTTATTGTTCTTAATCTTTGACTGTTTTCGTGACATGTCAGGAATGAGTACTATGTAAGCGGAATGGAATCGACTATCAATGTTTATCTGTTGCCTGAACTCCTTTTCTTCTTTCAAGAAACGCCTCAAACTCACTAAATTTCTCATTGGCCTTCAAATAAACATCTGGATAACTAACTTCTCTTCCTCTGTTGATTGACTAACCATGCCTCAGATTCGCATTTCAATGTGACTTTGCATGTTAAAATATTTGTAATGATAATCAATCAATCAATCAATATTTGATTATTTGCAAAATTTAACAGAATGACACAGACGGATTGCTGCTTACAAGTAAAGAGTAGTCTAATTAAGGTGATTCGGTTGAGTTATAAGAAAAAATGTAAACCATCAGAGGAGGTAGTTAATGTTTTCTATCACCTTGTCACCTTGTGCTGTCAGTTCTTGGAACTTTAGCGACCTTCATGATCAAGCCTCTCCATTTCCTTCTGTCCGCCGTCGCATCTCTCAGTTCTGCCAAATTCATTCCAGTTGTTTCATGTATCTCGTCCATCCACTTTTTCCTTGGTCGTCCTTGTTTTCTCCTTCCCTCTCCATATGCTAACATCATTTCCTTTTCCAGTCCATCTGATCGCATGACATGACCAAAGAACCTCAACTTTGCTCTTAGCACGGTTTGTTGTAGTGTCTCTTCCTTCTCAATTCCAATACTCCATCGCACCCAATCATTGGTCTTTTTCTCTTTCCATGATATTCTCTGCATCTTCCTCCATATCCACATTTCGCATGCGTTAATCTTTTTCTCATTTTCTTGGTCATTGTCCATGTCTCGCTGCCGTATGTTACTGTTGGTATGATCAAAGCCTTCACCAATCTTTTTTTCGTGTCTATACTCACATGTTTGTCCTTCCATATTTTTTCCAGACCATTCATTGCAGCTTTTCCTATAGTGCGGCAAGGATGCATTCTGTCTCCTGTCTTATTTAACATGTACGCTGAAAGGATAATGAGGCAGGCGGGAATGGATGAGGCTGAGGAAGGAATAAAGATAGCGGGAAGAATAATGAACAATCTGAGATACGCTGATGATACAACATTATTGGCGGGTAAAAAAAACGAGTTGGTAACACTGATAAGAAGGCTTAAGAGTGAAAGTGAGAAAGCAGGACTCTACTTCAATATAAAAAAGACAAAGATCATGACAACAGAGGAGGAGGACAGTTTTGAAGTAGACGGAGAAGAAATAGAAACGGTAACTAACTTCACGTTTTTGGGATCAGTAATAGAAAAAGAAGGAAAGTGTGATATGGAAATGTTTTCTATAGAGGATTATAATTATAACTTTGATGAGAGGTACTTGAAACATAATATATTTAGTGTCTCGGTATATAGGTATCTACAGTATGGTATATTTGTGGAGTTACCAATGTTAAAGTGTTACTTGCTGTTAGGAAAGTAATTAATTACATGAGAATCTGTTCGTTACACTGTCCTCCTTCCATGCTTTCTCGTCTCAGATGGAAACCACCTTAGCAGCTCTCCTCTGCTTCCATCTCTCCTCCTCTCCCTCCATTTCTCTCTGGTCTCTCTGGCAACCGGACTTGGACCTCCACTTGGCATCTCTGGACAACCCATCGAACATGACACAGCACTCGTAAATTAGCTGTTGACCTGTGCTTAGCTTTTAAATAGCTCTTTAGAAATTTCTACATTACGATCATCATTAAAGTCGAAGAGGTGGATGAAATGTAGTGATTAGTAGTTCCAATGTTTAACGACATCTTACGGCTGCCATGGCCTTCGACGTTGCCCTCCTTTTCCCAGGTTTTGGACTGGCACTACCAGAGTATAATTGTGATTAGTCTAAGTTGAATCTTTACATCATACAATCAATCAGCCATTTATTGATTCAACAACAACAGGAGACTTTCAGGAATAATCAACTCAGTAATTTTAAAAGTTATTCTGTTGATACTGTCAAAGAGACAGCGCTAAAGGGCAGATGGCTAGACGAGCAATAGCCACTGGTAACCATACAAATTGAGCTGGTTTTTTAACAGTGTATGAGACTATAAGTGTTGATACGTTTGATAAGAAGAAGATGATGATGAACTGTTAAGTTTATGTTCAAACGGTTTCCAGATTAAAGTAAATCTTTCCAAAGCTGTCAAATACGGCGGCCTCTCTCGACTGCGGGTATGAGTCTCATTCGCCTCCGAAAACTGCTTTTTGCTTTCCGCTTCTTGATGTCGCCTCTAGAGATACAGGCAGACAGACAGACGGACGGACAGACACAGAACGACAAACAGACAAAAAGATAGATGCAGACAAACAAAGGAAGAGACTCCACTTCACAGATACATATAGACAGACAGGCACAGACAGACACATGCAGGCAGACAGGCACAGACACACAGACACATACAGACAGACAAACACAAACGGAGAGATATAGACAGACACAGACAGACAGACAGACAAGTAAGAGAGACTTCACACACCACAAGGTGCTGTTGTTCTGATCAAATCCTGTGTACTCTAATTCATCCGATGTAATCCAGTCTTATTTGTCAAGAAATTTGTTCAGCTGATGCTAGCCCATTATCTGCTCTCTAATAATCACTTATCCTAATTTATTTCAGCCTTTATTACTCGTAATTGGTTCTTGCCAATAGTAACTTTTCCGATTGTTGACTACAAAATACTTATTCTATTTTTATTACTTGTTATTAGTATTGTTACTTAATCTTCCCTATCTGTTTTGTTCGACAATGTCATCAAATCGCTGTTATCTTGGTGAACTGGTCCGCAGGTTGAAGGATTTGTGGCTGAAGCTCAGACATTGCTTTCATTTTGTGTTCAATAGTTAAGTGAAGATGTGCAGAAGCTATGCTTTCTTCAGTTGATAATCGTTGATGAAGTTTATTTGTCAATATCTGTTGTTGAATTCCTGAAATTTTACAAGCAGGGATGCAAATGGTGAGCTATGTTATGCAGTTGCTCCATGTACAGGACCTTTGGATTCATCCACTGCTAGTATCCTTGGCCTTGGGATTCACCTTCTGTCGTCATTCAGGACTTAGGGATTTGTCCTGTGCTGGCCAATGGGCAAAATACTGGGAAATTAGAAACCATCCTACATTCCACTGTGGCACATGGAGGTCAAATTTTTGCTCTGCACAGACATATAGGCAGGCCAGCTACAGTGAGTTTTGATGTGTTTGGACAGGATGGCATCTCTATTCATATGGAACGATGTTGTGTTTTGATTTCTTGTGAGTGGCATTTGTTTTGATTGGAGTAGATGTTGGGATTTGGAGGAAATTCGAGAAAGACATTGTGGTCGCCTGGCAATTAGGCAATATGAGTTTGGTTAGAAGCGTAACATGAAGTGTCTGATACTTTTTTATTGGACCTCATTGTGTTTTGTAAGGTTCTGAAAGGCGTTATGTAAATAGCCGGGTACACACATACACGGGGCAGGGTTGAATGGTAACACGCTGGCACGAAGATCAGAAGGATGTGGGTTCGATACCCACTAGCCCAATAAGGTTGATTCAGCCTTCCACTCCCTAGGAGTGACTAAATGAGCAGGACGACAGATGGGTGCCTTGCAGGCTGTCATACAGTTAAATTTGACTCAGGACTATTAAACTTGTTATCATCTGTTACTACTATATCATGTAATCTTTCTGCGTACTTGTCAGTTTGAATTAATAAACGAATATTATTATTAATATGTGACGTTGGCCGAGAGAAGGGACCACTTGTCGCTTTCTGGATCAGCCGGAAAATGGTCTTTTCGTAATACCGTGATTATTGATTTTTGCATCTAATTACTGCACCTGAAGCTAATATTCACTATATAGCGTCCTATATTGCTGACATGATGCATTAAAGCCAAAAATCTGGTTTTAATGCATCGGGTAGAGACAGTTATAATATTTATAGGTGATTTCCCGCCAAATGATATTTTATATTTTTTTTAAAAAGTGCATAAATTTTGGGCCAAACGTTATGAAATTTTTAGCCTGATTTTCTGATGGTATAAGCTCGGCTGATGTCACATATTATTATTGCACACATACATGCATGCATGACTTGCACATGCACATGCAAATATACAGGCATGTATAGTTATATTACATACATATATACATACATACACTGGTCTTGTACATATGCAATTTTACATGATTTTATTTCGCATTAGGTTTTATCAATATTTTGTTTATTTTACATTATTTCTCTTCTTTATATAATAGTGTATGTCTTTCTTAGCTTTTTGTCATTGTTTATTTGTTCATACTTTTTTTGGCTGGTGGTTTAATAGAGGTTTTTGCTTACATGTGTAGTACTCATGGCAGTGTGTAGCATTGGTTTGTGCTTTTATGCTAATGTCATGGCAATGTATAGCATTGGTTTGTGCTTCTATGCTAATGTCATGGCAATGTATAGCATTGGTTTGTGCTTATATGCTGTTGATGTTTAGCATTGGTTTGTGCTTTTATGCTGTTGTCATGGCGATGTGTAGCATGAGTTTTTGCCTCTATGCTCTTGTCATGGTAATGCGTATTAGTATAAATGGCTTAGCGTTCTGCGTCTAGTATTATCTTCTCGTTTTGTGCTCGTGTTCTGGTGCTTTCTTTCTCATAGCTGCCTGTCCAGTTTCTTCTTTTCAAACTTCCTGATGTAACGTTAGAAGATCTTAATAGCAGATCGGAACACAGAGGAGCTGAGCATGTGAAGAAGTTCAGTTAGAGATGAAATTTACAAATCACTTATAGTGCTGAAGCTAGAACGTTGGAAACGTTTTGAAGAATACTCATTGCAATTGTTTTCAAAACTGTGTCGGTGGAGAAGGCTTGCGTTGATAATTATATTTATAGTGGTTTTGCAGATATTGGTTGCTGTATTTGCAGAATTTCTTAATGCCATATCTGAGTATGTTTTTGCTAGTATGATTTAGAATTGTGCTTTCAAGGACATAAATAGACTATAATTGGAATAAAGGATATCTATGTTTTCATGAACTTGAGCTGCATTTGCCAAAAGTAAATATCTTTGAATATTATCAGAATTGTCTTTTTGTCTGTTTGCCTCTCTCTCTGGTTGTCTGTTTGTCTGTCTTTCCATTTTGCTGCATGCCAGTTTGTCTATTTTCTCTTTTGCGGTTTCAATGTTTCTAAAATATTTTGATTTCTCAAGTCTGCTTGAACAGTCTGCATCTGTCTTATTATGTCTGTTTTAGTGTCTTCTGCTTTTCTGTCTGTTTTGGTATGTCTCTCTGTATGTGATTCTGTCTGCCTGTAAATTGTCTTTTATGTCCTGTTGTTTCTGTCATGTGTATTTTCTCTGTCTTTCTCTATCTATGTCTCCACCTCTGTGTGTTTGTGTGTGTCTCTCTCTCTTGCTCCCTCCCCTTCTCCCTCCCTCCTCTCTACCCCTCTGTCTGTTTGTCTGTCTGTCTCTCTCTCAATGCCGTGTTCTTTCTTTGTCTGTTTTGTTCTAGTCCTTGTTGTAGTCAGTAGTTTTTCCATCTCCTCCAAATTGTTTTCTTTGAGTTATTTTTCTATTCAAAAACTCTTGTTTAGATATAAAGCAAACTTAACTGACTTATCGATGACTGATTCATTGACCGTATTTGGAATTGATTCACTTCTTGTTTTGATCGATTGATTGGCTTTCTCGATCTTGTTTTGACCGATTGACTGGCTATCTTGACCTTGATTGACTGACTGGCTTTCTTGAATTGTTTTTGATTGATTGGCTTTCTCGTTCTTGTTTTAATCGATTGACTGGCTTTCTCGATCTTGTTTTATCGACTGACTGGCTTTCTCGATCTTGTTTTGATCGATTGACTGTCTTTATCGATCTTGTTTTGATCGATTGACTGAATTTGACTTTCTCGCTCTTGTTTTGAACTAATGACTGACTTACTTTCTCGATCTTGTTTTGATCGATTGACTGGCTTTCTTGATCTTGTTTTGATTGATTGACTGGCTTTCTTGATCTTGTAGTGATTATTGGCTGGTTTTTTATCTTTTATTGATCACTTGACTGGTTTTCTTGATCTTGATCGTCCAGGCTTTCAACGACGTGCAAATAAGTGACGATAGTGGATCGAACGAAGATCAGGATTCCGTGCAGCAGCTGGTGACTTCGTCTGATTCGGAGGAGGATGTGAAGATGGAGGGCTATCTGTTCAAACGAACGAGTAACACCTTCAAGACGTGGGTCAGGTGAGACAGCAATTCTATTACTTTACTCTCATTTCTTCCTTAGAATGGAATTGGTGGCTTTGTCAAGCACCTGCTGTGGTGGAGACTCCCTATTACACGCTTTGCTATAACACAGCGTAGGATATGACGCGGTTGAGACTTTGATCCGAAGTTTAATTCCATTGTACAAAGTGTCTTGATATATGGTGGTTCTTGCTGTGTGTTATGAAGATGGTGATGTGTGTTTCAAATGTTCACCTAAATTTGCTCCTGTTCCCTTTTTGGTTTCTTTCATTTAGGATGGAGGAGATTGACTTTCTCAAACACCTGCTATTGCTTAGATTCGCTCTCCTTTCAGACTTCTGCTCTCCTTCAGCTTTCTTTCATTTAGGAAGGAGTTGGGTGACTATAAAATGTTGTGCATTTGAACATTTGACTTTTGGCAGTTCTGTTGTTCTAGTACTGCTTCCTGGAAACTCTGATGACACACTTATGTGGCTGTTTTGATGTCTTATACTGTGTTTGGTTCTGTAGGTTAAGGCTTAAGGTTCATTTATGTTTAAACGATTTTTTCACAAGTCAGGAAGGTGTCCATTTTTTTTAAAAAAGGCCCAGGAGACCCGATTCTTTTGTGATTGGATTAAAAAATACTTAATACCATTTAAGTGACAAAGTTTATTTATTAGAAGTATTAGCCACTGCTGAATTTTAAGTTCAAGTATAATTTCAATGATATTGTGAAACTTTATAAAAGTCAAATAATTATTTGCCAGAAGACTTAATTCCTGGATGATTTTAAACATTGCTAAAATTTCAGCAAATCTGTGAAATGCTGAAAGTAGCAGTGTCAGAACTTTCACCAATGCTGTAAAAATTTGAAGTATCAGTGTCAGAACTACAATTACTAGAGCAATTTTGTTACATCAACAGAAGAAGAAGAAGAAGAGCAGTCCCTTAAACTAGCCTTGAGGCAGCCATAGACTCGGCATATGAGGGTGTAGCTTGTCCTCTCCCTCACCGTCTCATCTTCCCACCGACAGTGTGCATTTAGTGTCCTCGTTATAGCTGAGTTGGCTGGGGCACAGGTGGAGCAGAAATCTCGAACCAAATTTCTGCCCTTGCAGGGGTTTAAACCTCGACTTCCCGATTGAGTTACATTGACAGAGTGTACCATTAATGAAGATACATTAAGTAGAATCTGTTGATCATGTCTGCTTTAGCCTATTTATGTGTTTGTAGCAATTTGATTTGTTTTTTACAATTTCTTTTGATTTAGCTGCAGCAATTTTTGCCAATAATAGTCGCTTGACTTTTTTTGACTACTTTTGCCAGTGACCGTTTTGTATTTTAATTAACTCTTTCTTTAAATGGTTTAGTCTTAGTTCCTAGCGCAGGTGATTCTTATTGTTTCCAATATTGTTTATTGTGTCATATCTGACTGGCGTGCATGTTGACAGGAATTCTCAAACGCCAGACAGGTTCGTCAGTGTTTCCTCTCTGCCTGCAATCACACTAGAGGGCATCGTTTGTGGGCTAGGTGGCGCTCTGGCCTGCTTTTGTTGTATGCGTATTGTGTTAGTGACCTTACGACATTTGATCTTCGTTTGGAGTTTGTGTTTGCGGTTTGTTCAAGGAATTTATGTATAGAGGAATGGAAACTCGTGAAAATAATCCTATATCCGTTTGCCTCCTCACTCATAGATGTCGCACCACTTCAATTTTTTATCACTGATATCAAATATGATGGTACCAGTAATTCTCCACGGGCAATGTTTTACTCTGCAAATGTAATTATTCTTTGATTTTTCCTTTGTAAATAACTGATTTCATATGTTATGTAAACAAGACGCGATATTTTCCTGTCCTCTAGGAGTCTGTGCTGAAACTTATCACATGAGGAGTTTCTAGTCCTGTGTATTATTAGTCCTTAGGGTTCGTTTTTGTTCATGACGACTGAGTCAGTTAGTGAATGGTGAATGTCTGTATGGCTTTAATCTTGCGTTTGTTAGTGAGTCTCTCTTTCTGTTGGAATACTGAATGAGTTTTGTAACACAACCCTTGTGCTTCAACTGGACTTGATAAACTTATCAGTGCTCAGAGAATTTAGACATAGTGAAAACTCTGGCTTCTGAATGTGATTACAATGTCTGTGTAGTAGTGATGCACTTAATTGTATTTTTGCACTAAATGCGTGTGTGCTTGTCAGATGCTAATAAAGGCTACTTACTTAATTCAACATCAACTGCCTAGTAATAAAAGATATGCTGTGGTCTCCAGCTACACATTTGGGACTCCTTTGACGATGTCTTTCTCAATGATTATACAAAATTATAAATTGAATAAAATCATTCTCTAGACATGTACATGATGCTGTTAAAAATGTCTTTGAGAGCTTTATTGTAACATGGCTGTGCTTTAATCCGGTTAATTTCCAAAGCTGGATTTGATTTTGCAATCCATGACCAAATCTGCATTGCACTAGAATTCTTGTAATAATACAATCTTGTAATAATAATGTCTGCTGTAAAAAAGTTTCAGTGCAGGGATTGGAAGCAGGTCAGTTTGTCCAGAGTGGCATAATAAATTGTGTGGGAAAGTGTCCCTACAGTTGCAGGGCTATTAATTATATTGTGTGATTACTCTCATACTCTGTGTATTGCTCCTTAATAAAAGCATTGTTCGTCTCACTATATGTCAACTTTACACATTGTTTTCTGCTAATCACCATTCAGTTTACTGTGTCACTCTATGTAAACATTTATGGTTTACTTTTCTACTGAATGCAAACTTACTCTGCATGCATTTTATATGGTGCACTTTTACTCTTTGTAAAAATTATAATTATGTTGATTTCTAACTCTGTTTAAATATTCTACAGTTTACTTCTTGTGCAGTTTTCTGTCATGGTGTGTAAACATTGTATGACTTACTCTCTCACTTGGTGTAATTATTGTATGGTTTCCACTTGTACTCAATGTAAACGTTGTATGGTTTACTCTTGCATTCTGTGTAAACATTGTATGTCTTACTCTCTTACTTTATGTAATTATTTTATGTGTTATGCTTATACTCAGTGTAGCACTGTGTGGTTTACGCTTGTATTTTGTGTAAACATTGTATGATGTGCTGTCTTCTGTGTGTTTACAAAATCTGAACATTTCTATAGCATGTTGGAAGAAACAGTCAAACATCAAAGGCACTCATTCTCTGGAATTGTTGTTTAGTTTACTCTCGTAGTGTTTGTAAGTGCTGTATGATTTACTGTATTACTGTGCATAAACATTGTCATTGTTTCTTGTACTGTCAGTGTAATAGTGCTCACTGCTGAATATAATTCCTGTTAGATTATTTTTTGCTTCTGTTGTTGAGTGTTGTTGCATGGCCATAAAATTGTATTTACTTACTGATGTTCACTGGAGACTCCTTATAATATACATTTCAGTACAAAAGAAATTTGGTATTTCATCCCATACAATAGCTCAAATGTGTTGGGGGAATATTTTAACTTTGTTCTGAAATATTGTAATTTTGTAATTGTAAGTGCTAATTTATATAGCGCTCTTCAAGAAAGCTCCTCAGAGGTGCTTCAAAATTTTATTCATCTTCATAAATTAAAATTAATGCAAATTTTTTGCACTTCTGTTATAACATGGCTATTTACACAGCTCTTAAGGAAGGTGTTCTGTATAAGGAGTTTACAGTGTACTAATGAATTGCTGATAGTTTGCTGTTTGTTTGCCTTTTGGTCTGGTTTCCTGTAGCTCTTCTCTCTCATTAATTAATTGATTAATTAGTCGATGGTTTATTTCAGTGACTAATCTGTTGATTTATTAGTTTTTGCCTTTGTTTCTTGATCCTGTTCTGTTTGCTTGTGAGCTTTTATTTTGCCGATTAATTTTACAAATGCTAATTACGACAGTAAGTATGCAAGATAGTGTTAACACATAGAACTCCAATTGGTACAGAGCCTTTTGGAAAGGTTTGTTAAAGGCACTGTACAATAGTAAGATACGGGATATGTACATGTATATGCAGCCTCTGAATGGGAAATCTGGTAGGGGCGCTATAACAAGTGTTCAAATACAATACAATACAATAAATATACAGTGAAAGTCTTCCCTAGGACAATAATTTGATACACCAAACTGGTGACAGAGAGGTATTTTAATGACATGCTTTTAATGTCTGCATAGATACATGCATCTACTTACATACGAAGTGTAACAGCATCAATGTGGTCATATATGCATATGCTTTGACTGAGCTCCATGAATAAACTGGTCCCTGCAACTTCGGTTAATTTGATGCTGTACATAGCGATCTCGAGATTACAATTATGCATTGAGAGACTTCCCAGAGAATGATAATTCAACACATTGCTCAGAGACATGTTATCATCACAACATGCTTCGTTGTTACGTGATAAATAAAATGGCATCTCGTTAAATACCTGTCTTCAAAGCTTTCTCGTCCTTGCCTCCTCTTCCTCTCTCTGTCTCTGATATTTTCTTAATTGTGTTTATTTTCAGACGATGGTTTCAGATCCACAACAACCAACTGGTTTACCGTAAACGATCAAAGGACAGTATAACGATCATGGAGGACGATCTTCGACTCTGCACTGTTCGACCTTCATTCGACCTTGATCGGCGCTTCTGCTTTGAGGTTGTTTCACCTGCCAGGTATGTTAACGAGGGCCCAAAAGTTTTATCATCGCTTAGAAGAATAAAAAAGAACCGATGTTGCTGTATAAGCTAGCCTTTTTGGGGAGCTGAAAAATAGAATGAAGTGTTCATTTCTGGTTTCAGGACGATTGAATGATTGTAAGTGATGATTGATTTGACTTTTTAAAGATTGATTGATGGATAAAAAGAACTGTCTTATTTCTGGATAAAAGTTTTCATTTAGATTGATTGATTTAATTGATTGATTGATTGATTTATTGATATGGATAGATAGGTACATAGATTGATTGAGAGATGTTGGGTGATTTGGTAGGTAAGTAGGTAGGTAGATAATAGATATATAGTTATATAATATATGTGACCCAGGGAATCAAAATGAGTCGGGTTTCGGCAAATTAGATTGCTAGGAAAACAGAAAATATGAAGAGAGTCATTTTTGCTCATTTTCAGATTTGATTGAAAATTGGTAAAAATATGTTTTTTACATTTCTGATATCTCTCATTTGATGAAATTCATTGTTTTAACGTGTATTTTCAGGATTTTGTAAAGGTATTGTTTTAGTTTTCATGATTGTATATTAAAATTAATTTAAAATAATTTTCAAAAATTGGACACATAATTATTCGTAACTTTGTCAAAAAAAAGGTAAAACCAGATTTATTTGTCATTTTAAAGCAAAAAATTGTGGTCTTTAAATATATGTTAACTACTCATTCTAACATTTTCAATATGTGACTGATTTTGATTCATTGGGTCACATATAACTAGATAGATAGATTAATTGATCCGTAGATCAGTTGATAGGCGGATAGATTGACTGAGTGATTGGTTGTTTCACTGATTGTTGATTGATTGATTGTGTAGGAGTCATATTCTACAGGCAGACAGTGATACAGACTGTACGAGGTGGATTCTTGCGATTCAAGATGGCGTCTCAAAGGCTTACAACAACCGACGATCTCATGATGGCACTAATGATGTAAGCCATAAGACTTCTGAGCTATATGACTTCTCTGAGCCATGCAACTTCTCTGAGCCATACGATTTCTTTGAGCCATATGACTTCTCTGAGCCATACGACTTCTCTGAGTTATACGACTTCTCTGGTGTTTCCCATTATGTTCATTAGGAACCAGGGAGAGGCACCTTCTCCTTGTGGGTACGGTGGCCAATTGGTTAGAGAGCTCGACCTGTAATGCAAAGAGTATGGGTTCGAGCCTCCACTCAGGCAATCACTGTGTCTTGAGCAAGTCCTTCAATCACAATTGCTCTGCACCATTGATGTTCTGTCGTAGGGTTGTTTGTGCACTTCTGAACTTGGGAAGGGAGGCAGTATCAAATGCTATTGTATTGTATTGTATTGACCTTGGCTTTCGAATAAGACAAGAATAAGAGCAGTACTTTGAACTGGCCTGGGAGGGAGAAATGGGTATGTAGTGTTAGCGACTTTATTTTCTTAGTCTCAGCTTATGAGCAGGGGTGGCCAGTCCACTCCATATTCTTCTGATCATCTCACTGCCAGTATATGGTTAGTTAATCATTACAGCTGAGTTGACTAAGAGCGCAGGTGAAGCAGAAATCTTGAAACAAATTTCTGCCCTGGTGGGGATTTGAACCCTTACCTTTTGGTTGACAGTCCAGCATGCTAACTATTATACTGTGATTTTGGACAAATAACTTATTAATTTCTTTCCAAAAAATTGGCACAAACTTATCAACAGTTACAAACAACCACTTGGTAAGTTTTCTGCATCTACTGTCTATATCATAATCATAGTCAGAAATTTTTATAGCAACGATATTTGAGAAATTCCTCCTAGCTCGACTACGCAAGGACACAATCAAACGCATGCTATTCAAATATTTCAGAAGAAAAACCAAGGAGCTAATGTCTGAGATTATGAGGCAACCTATTTCCAGAGAGATGGACCGACTGCAGTGACCTTATTTGTCACTAGAGGGATATTTTCTGATGAATTGTCATTTGTTGTATGTTTAGATTTCGGAATCGTATGATGTTGGAGGAGATTCGAAAGCAACTGGGGAGAATGCTGAGATGGCCAGCAAAGCATCCACCGACTCCTTAGCTTCTCTTCTCAAGAGTTCAAATTTAAAGCCATCATCAATAAGGTATCACTATTACTGTTTTTTTCCACCCAGGATACATATGATCCCTCAGGATTGCAAAAATTAGGGGAGTCTTATTCTAGAATAGCTAGTCTTCACAGATGGTTTTCTTGGTGGTGAAAGGTGGTACAAAAACCGATTGCATTGAAGCGCTGGATAGCCGTAGATAAGTGCTCAAAGAGAAAAGTAGTCTCTTTGTTGTCTTCTGATATTTGGGCAAGATGTTAGCCAAGGAGATTGATCAAACCAAGGCCATTATTATTATTATTATTATTATTATTATTATTATTATTATTATTATTATCGCTATTATTAATTATTATTGTCACTGTATGAAGGACTTACTGAAGCACAAACAATAACAGTTTCTGAGAGGGTTCGAACCTTCATACTCTGAGTTACAAGGCGAACACTGAAACCAATCAGCTACCATGTTGACAAGTCATTGTTCCACACTCTCGTGTAATTGTAACTACTAAATGTCATATGAAGCCACTGCAGGGTGTTCTCTATATCTTGTCATAATGGTCTCACTAATGCCTGCCTGCTTTTCACGAGAGCTGTGGCTAGAGCTCCTCTGTTTCTCCAGGTCCACAGTTGAACAAGCGTCTGCTGTCTGCATTGTTTGAGCATCCAATTCACGTTTTGGGTCCAGTATCAATCTAGGAATTTTCTCTGTGCACTTTAGAATGCTCCAATTAGGAATACACAGGTACCTACCCTCTAAATTGTCTATGCAACAGGTTAGAAGAAGAATTAATTAGTGCAGACTGCCTGGGATTATGTCTGTAACTGTCAAAAGTGCATGTTGTGATCGGGTGCAGTCGACCGTTCTGCAGGTGCGAGGGAACAACGTCTGCTGTGACTGTGGAGCATCCAATCCGTCCTGGGCCAGCATCAATCTAGGAATTACTCTGTGCATAGAATGCTTAGGTACACCCTCTGCTGTCTATGGTTCTGTCTGCCTGCCTCTGTCTGTCTGGCTACCTGTTTGTCTGTCAGTCTGTTTTTCACTTCAGTTTAGCAAAATGGCCTTAACAATGCAGGAGATTGACAATATTTAAAATAACAATGCTTAAATTAAACAATGCCTAAAATTAATAGTGCTTAAAATTAGCAATGCCTAACATTAACAATACCTAAATTTAGCAATGCTGAAATTACCAATGCCTAAAATTAACAATGCCTAAAATTAACCATGCTTAAGCTAAACAAAGCAAAAAGGTTAACAGTATATGCATTTGAAAATACATGTACTGGGTAATTGTATGATATTTCCTATCATTGCGTGTGTTTATCTAAGTTGTGTCTGTGATTTCCTGTTGTTGTAGGAGCCTTGGTGTGCATATATCGAAGGTGCGTTCAATAAATCTTGATGCCTGGGAAGTGGATCTGGTGAAAGTGATGGCTGAGCTTGGTAACACAGTCGTCAATCAGATCTACGAAGCGAACGTCGATGAAACGCTCGCAGCCAGACCAAACGCTTCATCCAACAGGTCATTACAACACTCTTTGTCTGTAGCTGTTCATTCATTTTATAGTAGTTGGGTAACTGGTTGGTTACCTGGGTGACTGATTTACTGACGATATGTTTATGATATATTTGTTTGTTTGATAATCAGCCTGACAGACCATAGACCGGTACAAAACCATGCACAATATGAAGCTGAATAACAATGGGCACATTTGACTGAATGACTGACTGGCTGACTGACAGCTTGATTGACTACTTGACTGTCTGACTGAATGGCTGACTCTCAGCTTACTGACTGACCTGTCGACTGACGGAATGAATGACTGGATGTATGGATGCATGGATGAATGGATGGTTAGATGGATTGATAGTTGCTAGGATGGATGAACTTAGATATTGAAGGATTGATAGATGAATTAATGGATGGAGGGATTGAGGAAAATTGATAAATGGATGAATAGAGGTCAGACAATGCTCTTAAAATTATTCATTAACCTTTGTAATGAGGCAAGCACATAATTATTTCTCAATTAGGCCAGAGTACTTAAGTTTTTCCTCACAGTTGTTCCACTTCCTAAAGACTAAATGCTGTGCACCTGTGTCATTTAGAACTGTGCGTGAAGCGTGGATCAAGGCCAAGTACGTCTTCAAGTCTTTCACAAAACAGATTCCCAAACCAGATACACATTCGAAGCCACACGCTCGGAGATGGAGCGTCTGCAAGCGGAAGAAGAAGTCTCCATCAAGAAAAGTCGGCCAGAAGCCAACTCTTCCACCTGCACCACCTGCGGGAGATAACGAATCAAGCGGTGTTTCCACCGGTATGATCGCGTTATTGTTATTATTTCTGTCTGACTGACAATGTGTTTCTGACCTGTTCATCCTTGTCTAATGACTACTATGATGTTCGTGACTGATAATAAAGACAAAAATACGATTTATAAGCCTACTCTGACTGTTTTTATGCTAAAAACTGCACC
Organism: Aporrectodea caliginosa; assembly: GCA_020284085.1. Classification (NCBI taxonomy): domain Eukaryota; kingdom Metazoa; phylum Annelida; class Clitellata; order Crassiclitellata; family Lumbricidae; genus Aporrectodea; species Aporrectodea caliginosa. The sequence goes on along the minus strand of JACEVL010000157.1, from coordinate 972,200 downwards.
ATTGAAGATTTGTTTTGCAAATATTTTCTAGGGACGGGCTCGGCCTCCTTCCAGACCCCTACCCCCATTTTGCTCAAGAGCCTTCGGCACCCTGGCTAGCCACTTGCTGGAAAATATTGCCACTGGCCCACCACCAGAAAAAGTTTGACACCCCTGTTGTAGATGAACCTCCAGTTCAGATAATCTTGTGAGACATAGTAGCCAATTGGTTAGAGTGATCAGCTTGTAGTGCGGACAGTATGGGTTTGAGTCTCCTCCTCTGAGATGGCTAATGTGTAGGCACTTCCTTCACTTACAGTTGCTCAGTGCCATTGATTATTGGTGGGTCATTAGATAGTGGTGCTTAACAGGGGCGCCATTAGGCGTACGCACTTACGCAAATGCGTACAGCGCTGAAAGGCTAAGAAGTGAAAAATTGCAAATGAAAAAAGTGAAATCTCTATTGTTGGTATTGGCGCCCAAATACCTAGCCACGCCGCTCAATATAATGTCAAGAATGATTTTACCCACCATATAGGTCTGTACTTGGCTGAGTAACTGTAATATGTAACTGTTCTTATGCATATTTTTGGCAATGATTTAAAAAAATTAATCCCGGATGTTGAAGAATTAAAAAAACTAAAAAATTAATATTCGTTGGCCAGATTTAATATTCGTCAATATTAGTCAATTTCTAAAAATCTTAATATTCGTAATATTCGCATACTCGTTCTATGCCGCACTCCCTTCCAGGTGCACTAAATCACTTACTCAACATCATCACTCAGATTTCAGCCTGGACGACCGCTAACCTGCTATATCTTAACCGTGGGCGTTGAGAAATTTTTGAAGATTGCATTTAGTGAATTAGTTGTAGTAGGCTAAGAAAACTATACTAACTTACTAAGTGCAAACAACGTCAGTAACGTCATTATTTACAACAGGTCGTTTCCGATAATTTTTCAAAAAGGCCTATGAAAATCTATCGACTTAGATTATTTTCTAAGTCGACTTAGAAAATAATTAGAAAATAGTCTATCGACTTAGAAAATAATTAGAAAATAGTCTATCGACTTAGAAAATAATTAGAAAATATGACTTAGAAAATAATTAGAAAATATGACTTAGAAAATAATTAGAAAATATGACTTAGAAAATATGACTTAGAAAATAATTAGAAAATAAGACTTAGAAAATAATTAGAAAATATGACTTAGAAAATAATTAGAAAATATAACTTAGAAAATAATTAGAAAATATGACTTAGAAAATAATTAGAAAATATGACTTAGAAAATAATTAGAAAATATGACTTAGAAAATAATTAGAAAATATGACTTAGAAAATAATTAGAAAATATGACTTAGAAAATAATTAGAAAATATGACTTAGAAAATAATTAGAAAATATGACTTAGAAAATAATTAGAAAATATGACTTAGAAAATAATTAGAAAATATGACTTAGAAAATAATTAGAAAATATGACTTAGAAAATAATTAGAAAATATGACTTAGAAAATATGACTTAGAAAATAATTAGAAAATATGACTTAGAAAATAATTAGAAAATATGACTTAGAAAATAATTAGAAAATATGACTTAGAAAATAATTAGAAAACATGACTTAGAAAATATGACTTAGAAAATAATTAGAAAATATGACTTAGAAAATAATTAGAAAATATGACTTAGAAAATATGACTTAGAAAATAATTAGAAAATATGACTTAGAAAATATGACTTAGAAAATATGACTTAGAAAATAATTAGAAAATATGACTTAGAAAATAATTAGAAAATATGACTTAGAAAATAATTAGAAAATATGACTTAGAAAATAATTAGAAAATATGACTTAGAAAATATAACTTAGAAAATATGACTTAGAAAATAATTAGAAAATATGACTTAGAAAATAATTAGAAAATATGACTTAGAAAATAATTAGAAAATATGACTTAGAAAATAATTAGAAAATATGACTTAGAAAATAATTAGAAAATATGACTTAGAAAATAATTAGAAAATATGACTTAGAAAATAATTAGAAAATATGACTTAGAAAATAATTAGAAAATATGACTTAGAAAATATAACTTAGAAAATATGACTTAGAAAATAATTAGAAAATATGAATTAGAAAATAATTAGAAAATATGACTTAGAAAATAATTAGAAAATATGACTTAGAAAATAATTAGAAAATATGACTTAGAAAATAATTAGAAAATATGACTTAGAAAATAATTAGAAAATATGACTTAGAAAACATGACTTAGAAAATAATTAGAAAATATGACTTAGAAAATATAACTTAGAGAATATGACTTAGAAAATAATTAGAAAATATGACTTAGAAAATAATTAGAAAATATGACTTAGAAAATAATTAGAAAATATGACTTAGAAAATAATTAGAAAATATGACTTAGAAAATATGACTTAGAAAATAATTAGAAAATATGACTTAGAAAATAATTAGAAAATATGACTTAGAAAATAATTAGAAAATATGACTTAGAAAATAATTAGAAAATATGACTTAGAAAATAATTAGAAAATATGACTTAGAAAATATAACTTAGAAAATATGACTTAGAAAATAATTAGAAAATATGACTTAGAAAATAATTAGAAAATATGACTTAGAAAATATAACTTAGAAAATATGACTTAGAAAATAATTAGAAAATATGACTTAGAAAATAATTAGAAAATATGACTTAGAAAATAATTAGAAAATATGACTTAGAAAATAATTAGAAAATATGACTTAGAAAATAATTAGAAAATATGACTTAGAAAATAATTAGAAAATATGACTTAGAAAATAATTAGAAAATATGACTTAGAAAACATGACTTAGAAAATAATTAGAAAATATAACTTAGAAAATATGACTTAGAAAATAATTAGAAAATATGACTTAGAAAATAATTAGAAAACATGACTTAGAAAATATGACTTAGAAAATATGACTTAGAAAATATGACTTAGAAAATATGACTTAGAAAATAATTAGAAAATATGACTTAGAAAATATGACTTAGAAAATAATTAGAAAATATGACTTAGAAAATAATTAGAAAATATGACTTAGAAAATAATTAGAAAATATGACTTAGAAAATAATTAAGATATTATGTCTGGTCAGCAATATGTTTACCTTAGGGCTTATAGCGCTCTTAGAAATTGAATGTATTTTCTAGTTTTTATATTAAATTCAATAAGTGTCTGGTTTGCTAGTATTGTCTGCAGTCAAACGCGACTCAAACTACATCTTAGCAACGAGTGACATCTGGTTCCAACAAGCATTGAAATGATGAAGCAATTTTGTTCCGATGACTGCTTAAAATTACAGTGTGGAAATTCAAAAAAGTTTTAAGTGAGGAGGGGCACATCCCCTCTCCCAAACCCCTCCCCTGCTCGGCGCTGCAGGCCACAGCGATCGTCCTTCGGACGCCCGTTCATCGTATCCCTCCACTGACCTTCGTCCCCCGGGCCCCGGCCTACGTGTCGTCTCCGGGTTATTGTGCGTACACAGTTAAAATCCTGGCGGCGCCGCTGGTGCTTAATAAATGCACAATGATAATAATAATAATAATATTTACATATGTGTATTCTTGCATGCATACGTACAATTGTAACGGTTGTTTTGTTTGACCCAGGTGATGACGAATCTACCGCAACCGATGTCTTTGTTTTCGGAAGTGCTGTCAACAATGACGAAAGGTGGAATCACATCAGTAAGTGCTTATATAAGTTTTCAAGGTTATTGTTAATTAATAACTTTGTATGCTGAGGCCAAGTAAAATGAAGTCGCTAACTCTTCATACCCATGGCCATGTCTTGCGATTAGGCTTAGTGGATACTAAAACAATTGTATTGTTCTACTGATGTATGCACTTTCCCCAATGTCCCAATATGAAATAAACAGGGCTAAATTTGATCTTTTAATCAATGACCATCTTGTTTGCCTTTCACTAACACATGGCACTGGTTTCCTGCTGAATTACTGCAACACTGGTTCCTTACATATTCTTTGTTGTATTGATGTTGGTCTTTCCTATTCTTCACAATGTGACAAGAGACCTTTACTTTATAATCACTCTTAAATGCTCTTGTACTGGTTGCCCGCTGCAATAACCGCATTGCTGGTTCCCTGTTCAGGTATAAATCTCGACGATTCGGACCATGAGTCGGGCAGCGATGTCGAGAGGGACCCAGAAGTTGCTTCGACGACTTCGCTTGAAGACATCTCCAAACTTCATCCGGATATGCTACTGTACAAAGCCGCTCGAGCAAGAAATCTACCGGTCATGCTTGAAGCAATTTCTCTTGGTGCCAATCCCCAACTGGAAAAACGAGGACGATGAGGGAAGAACGGCTCTCATCCAAGCTGTCCATAGCGTAAGACGGAAAGTTCTCTCACAGAACATCTTGTGTAGACCGAATTATTTTTCCGATATATTGTTTATTTCAGAATTAAATGTAACAACTTGTGTTGTGGTTTGAATCCTTATATTAATACTGTGGGACACAGTAGCTGATTGGTTGGAGTGCTTGCCTTATGATGCAAAGTACAGGTTCTAACTTCCTTCCCTGAGATGGTTACCGTGTAAGGACTTTGCGCGTCATCAATTGATGGTTGTAAATTAGTCATTAGATAGTGGTGCTTAATAGTTGCTTAATCATAACTATGATAGTAATACTAATGATAATTTCAGGATCAAATATAGCAACTTGTGTTCAGTTTTGACATCTTTTGATGGATTTCTATTTACTATAAGTATTATTGTTATTATTATTAATATTATTGTAATTATTATTATTGTGTCAGATATTATTTTTATTGAATATTATTATTATTATTTAGTAACTAAAGGAGCAAATATAGTTTTGTGATTGGCCGTGAGTGATATACCTTGAGTATTACAATGGTATTATGGCTGTGATCACTTTACTTTCTCATTAGACTGATGATGTCGTTATTTGTTGTCCTAGGGATCCATGACAACCGTTGAGTTTCTGCTGCTGAATGGTGCTAAGGTCGACATTGGGGATGAGCACAGTCAAGGTCCATTGCACCACGCCACGATTCTAGGTCACACTGGGTGAGCACCAGATGAATAGATATATGGCCTCGTTTGGCTTTGCAAGGAGATGATGCGAGAGGATCTAGTGGTTAGCAGGTTGAACTGTTAACAGAGACATCAGAGTTCAAATCCTTGCTAGAATAGAAAGATAGTAAGATTTCCATTCAACTGTTGTCTTCTGGAGAAGTCAACTATAAATAATAATAATGATAATAATAAAAATAATGATAATAATAATAATAATAATAATAATAATAATGATAATAATAATAATGATAATAATAATAATGATAATAATAATAATAATGATAGTGGTGGTGGTGGTGGTGGTGGTGGTGGTGGTGGTGGTGGTGGTGGTGGTGGTGGTGGTGGTGGTGAAAATAATAATAATAAAAATAATAATGATGGTAACCGTTATAATAATACAAATAATGAAGGAAGTGTTTAACTGATGTGTTGATTGATAAAATGATTGATGAGCTGATGTATTGATTGGTGATGTGATTGAGGAAATGATTGATTTTTAGTCAGGTGTGTCAGATTCTGAAACGAAATGTCAATCACCAAGCAAAGGATGAAAATGGCCAGGTAGTATGGCTCAAGTGTTAAATACGTTAATACGTCAGTTAAAAAAAATTATTATAGAAGATTTACAAACATCATGGTTTAACATTTTGTGTGACTCATCTCAGTTTACAATATCTCTTTTAAATCCGATCGCACATGTTTAATTAAATCAGCCAAATTAATTTAAACAAGCAATTCTTCTCATAATCTTGGAAATTTCTAAAGTGCTAAAAACCAAGTTCAGGGCTTATTCATAAGTTTATTCATGAGTTTATTCTTGAAAGAGCGCTGCGTCTGAGCAGAGGGTTTTGTGTATCCTTTCATGCTGTCTATTGTTAAATCTAAACTCTTAAATATTTTTTTTAATCAATGCATCTTTAGTTATATCTAGTTGTGCATGCGTAACTTTATAATCTGCTTCTGTTTTAGATTCTGTGTCAAATATGTATGCAATCGTTGTATGCTATATCATTGTATGCAATTATTGTATGCAGTCGTTGTATGCAATGTAATGCATGTGTACTTGTCAGATGCAAATAAAGGCCACTTACTTTCTCAAATATAACCAGCAAAGAACAAAATCCATTTGCCAGAATAGCAGAGGGAGGTCGACAGAAGAGAGTTGTGTTAAGGATGAGAGATACTGGAAGTTAGCGGAGTCCATTTTGTGTGTGTTAAAACAAATGAAAAGTTTGATGGATTTTTAATTGTCTATGAATTTTTTCTAGGATCCTCTGATGATTGCGATGGAAAAGGCAAATGCAGACATAGTCACGCTGTGAGTAGGGCTTTATCTGTCTGTGTGTCTCTGTTTCTATGCTTGTTTCTCTGTCTTTATGGAATTGGTTGTCAGTTGTTTCATTGTTCCACACTATCATTACGAGGCATTGAATATAATATGAGTCATTTTGATTGGTAAAAAAATAACCAGATTGATTGATTGGTGAAATGATGTAAAATTTTCTATGTGTCAATTGACATGTACCAGTAAACACGATGCTTAGAACGTTTTAAAATGTTCAGTTGATTATTGTGACCTTTAAGACATGGAAATTTTTGTAGAGGAGGCTGTTTTGATGTGATTAGCAATATGTGAGAGCTGAGTACAAAATTACTGTCACAGTACAGTCTAAATAGCTGACATGCTTCAGTGATAGAATGTGGCGTGATGGTCTATTCCGGTAGTGTACCGAGTCTGTGGTACGTGATAGCCAACTGGTTAGAGCAGAGCTCTCGTTCTGTAACAGGTGGTCACTGTGTAAGAACCCTGAGCAAGTCCTTAATTCAAAATAGCTCAGCAGCATCGATGTTCTGTTGTATGGTCATGTCATGTGTGCAATTACGAACTATCAAATGCAGTCTTATTGTTGTATTGTGTATACTGGTAACATGTACATTGCTTATTTGATTGTAATACTGGTGCTGTAGAAGTTTCTGACCTTGGTTCCTTTCGTTTGTTGCAATTATCATTTTATTTTTTTTCCGGTCCACTTCAGATTGAGGCTCGCAAGACTGAACGAAGAAATGAAGGAAGCCGAAGGTTTCACAATCCAAGGTAACGAATCCAATGACGTCTATATTGCCGTTAATCATAGTGCTCAAGACATCAGTTATGGTCGCTTCAAGTTAAGTCACAGTTGATAAGTTAATGGAGCAACGGATTTGCAGTCTTTTCCAGCCAATGTTGTCAATCGGCTCTGTTACTGAGTAACCTTTTGTAATGTGACAAATGTATGGTCAACATAGAGACTAGGTGTACAATACAGTATAAGTGTGACTTGGTAGAGCCATCCTTACAGAGCTCAAAAGTCCACAGATACGAGTTTTCAGTGGAAAAAATGTGCCACTGAATGCAAAAGCCTATTCTGTTATTAGAATAATTTATTGGAAGGCTCAAACTCATTAGGATGTAGCGATGCGAAAGTGCTGTGGAAGCAATGGTATTGAAGCTTTGGATCATGATATCAATGCACTAAAAAAGAAAGCCATTAATTAATTATTTATATTATTTCAATTGATTAATTTTTAATATATTTTCGATTAAAGTTATTAATATTATTTTCATTATTAATTAATTATTAATATTATAATCATACTTGTGTCTTGTTTCGTTTCTTAGGTGATGAAACGGTGAATGAAGTGTTTCGTGACTTTACAAACATGGCGAACAGTGCCCCAGAACGACTCAACAGAAACAAATAACGAATCCGCACTGACCCTAATTCAATGGGCGTCGTATTATTCCTTCGCCAAGATATTTATTATCCGTGCCCGTCTGTATGTTGTCATTAGGAGAACTGCTATGAAATAGGAATGGTGGATTGAGGTGCGCTTGGAACATGTTACAGCAAGGAATCAATGTGTATCTTGTGATGGTTCGCTTTGTAGCGTGGTCTGATATTGTATAGGTGTTGTAAAATCAAATGAAAAAATGTAATGATTTTTTCACTGCATACTTCCCCACATGGAGCGTGTGAAGGTCTCATATAGAGCTGTCCATATGGGTCCCCTGTGTTCCCATAAAGAGCTGTCCATATGGGTCCCACTAATGCACAGGGAGATGCTTGTGGGGTTGGTTAGAACAACGATTTTGAGCTAGTGACTTGTCTGCGTGACGTTGTGGCCGATTGGACGGTCGCTGGTCTAATGCTGGGTGCATATTATCTAATCTAATCTGATCCATGACTTCTATAGCGCCATTGTAATCCACTTGGGGCATGGAGGCTGAGATTGGTTAAAAGCGCTAGGCATGTAAAGTGCAGAGTACGGGATTGGGTTTGAGCATCGCCCAAGGCAGTGACTACTGTGACTGTGTAGGGACCCTGAACAAGTCCTTCACTTACGGTTGATCAGCTCCATGTATGTTCTGTCGTATGGTCGTGTGTGCACTTCTGAACTTTGGAAGGAGGGAAATATCACAATTTGGTTGTATTGAATTGTATTGTATAATGTATAGGTTATGGCAATCAGAAGCCAGGTGTTATGGTTGGTAGGCTAGCAGAAAGCGACCAGCCGTAATTAGACTCCTTTGGACTGAATTCAGTCAGGGAATTTTGTGCATATTGTATTTTATCTTAACTAAGACTTGAAAAGCGCTGTTATGATAATGCGCAAATTACATGTATTAGTTGTTCTATTTTCATGTCTGCATTTCAATCCTGACATTGACTGTGAGGACATATCTTCTTGTTATTACTGGTGCTGATTAGCACAGCTTTTCGACTTTATGCCAGTTTGTGTCAGTGTTTCTTCTAGGTGGTGTACGAGAGTCAAGTGGTTTGCTTACCAGACCATTGACCGAAAGGTTGGGAACCCAACTAGGGTAGAAGGACGTTTTGAAATTTTGTTGCTTTCCTCCTGTGCTACCAAGCAAAGTTAGTAACTATAAATGGGTATGGTGAAATGTCAGGTGAAGATCGGAGCCCGGTTGCCAGAGAGAGGAGAGACATAAAGGACACCTCCTGTTCACTTTCATCAGTGTTTGAAAACCTAACTGTTAAGAGTCCGAAATGACATTTTGAAGGGTACAATCAGTGCCCAGTGGCAGGTTTACTAATGACACCATGGCCCAGGGAGGCACATTCCAGAGGGCAGCAAAACGGAAAATAAAAAATTGAATATTAATTTAAAACTTGAAGCGAGATGACAATAGACAATGACAGAGAGAGGAGACATAATTTAAAACTTAGTGAGATGATAATAGACAATGATGCTAATGACTTTTTGATGTTTAAACATTTTAAAGTTGTTTTGTGTTTATTTGTGTCTTCTGAATAGTCGCATGTTTTCGTAAACAAAATGAAACATTTTGGACCATTAATATTAGGGTGGCCAAAAACTTGACCTTGGGGTGGAAGGTGATGAAATCTGCCCCAGGTTCTACATTCTACTGAATGCATTAACCTTGCTATTTCGGAATTTGTGTCATAGTGAAAGCGTGTTTAGAGGTCATCCATAGAGGGCGTCCTCAAGCGGTGACCTACTTGTGACCCCCTCCCCTTCGTCGACACCTGGATGACCCCCTTATGAGAAGTTGCCTTGGCGACTGCTATCTAATCAGCATTATGTATTGTTTTTATGAACAAAATGTTTCTTTGGTCCGAGTTTACAAATTTGTCTCAGTACAACTGCTTGTCATAAATAAAATTTTCATTTATGAACACTGGTGTTTTAAAGGCACTTGACAAGGATCTGAAATCCTAATGAATTACATGTAACCAGCAAGGATTTATATAGCGCCGTTGCAAGGCCGAAGGAAGGTCGCTGTGCAGGAGCTAAAGTCATGAGTCATTCGATTGTTTTAAGAGATAGGCCTACGTCTTGATCCGATTTGAATATCGAGATTAAATGTCCGACTAGATCTTTGGGCGGTCACGGTGCCTGAACCTCGGCTGTTCTGCTTGAAATTCGATGCATTGTAGGCCTACCGTAATGTATATTGTCGTTGTCGTGTATCGGGTACATCAATCTAGCAGCAGTCCCTTAAGCTAGCCGGGCCCCGAGGACGCCATCGGTATGAAATCTCGAACCAAATTTCTGCCCTGGCTGGAATTGAACCCCGATCTCTCGGTTGGCAGTCAAGCACATTAACCACTATCGAGCGCTTCAAAGTTAATTGTAATTAAAGTCATTGTCCACTAGATGAGGCAAGCTGAAATGTGACAAGTCAGAGAAACCACTATGTAGGCAAGCCAAGAAGGGTGAGCATCCAAAAACCCGACTCAAGCTGCGGGATCACATCTCAATCGTTGGATTACGGACGAAGAGACCATCGTCATGTCCTACATAAATAAGTAAATAATAAATAAATGAAATTAATAAACAAGGAAGTTACAGACTGTTTGGTCATAGCAATGTTAACTACTAAGTTAATATTTCGATAACAAATCAAACCAAATAAACATGTACATGTATGCATGACTGTCAAATGCCATGAAGTCCATTGGCTTAAAAAGATAGCAATCCAATAACGTAGGATTATTTAACACTAGTTATAGAGTCTGTACAGAACAGGAAACACAAAAAAAGCTCTTAAGAACGACACAAAACACTTCACGGTTAACACACACACACGAAATGAAAGCAAGAATCTTCTACTTGGGCTGCTTAAAAAACTCTGAAAGTGTAAACGAGTAAACAAAAGAAGCCAGCACCAAAATCCATGTCTGACAACATCCTCCAATTGATGACAGAATCCTGCTATTTCTCACAAAATCCTGCATTCATATTTTTCCATAACTTCTGCTCAGCCCTCACTTTATCTGATAGATGATATTGACGGCTTCCTTGCAAAAACTGTGCAAATGCTTAATTCCTTAACTAAAAATAATGTAAATACATAGCCAAGCATAAAATGTAAATGTAGACTTTTCCTATATGGACCGTATGACCTTGACCCCCTGCTCACTTTTCAACTAACTGGTCAGGTGAGACCCTTCATCAGCGTACAACTAGCACTCTTTCAAAACCAGTTCACGATCGAGTTTATGGTGCAAAATTAAACTTCCGGTCAAAAACACATCACAACATCAAACAGCAAACACAACTTAAGATGTTCGCAAAGAGAGGAGGGTGGTGTTACTAAAATGTGGACAGAGAGGGTTTATGTCCAACGCGGACGTCCGTATCTAAACTTGGAACATGGTTATTAGTACAGCCTGTGCCTTAAATACTCTTCCTCAACCACCTCCTGTATCATGAAATTTTTCCCTCTGCAAAGGCAAACTCAATGCTGTTATTTATGAGATGACTAGAGCGGGCAACAGGAAGATAAGTTTTGAAACGGACTGCACCAGCTCCGATGAGGACTTGCACCTTTGGCATCTTGCTCAGACAACTGAAGCCACAAGATTTCAGGGCTAAACCAAGAGATCAATCAAAACATGCTGAAAAAACTATGCTGAAAAATAAACACTGCACTTTGAAATTAAACGCAAAGTGTCAATATAATATGGAGCTTTTAAATTAATTAACTTAAAGGACTTCAAAAACATGAAGCCGAAAAATTAAACATGAAGGTTGAGAAATAAGCATTTAACCTCAAAATTAAAGATGTATCCAATAAATACGGTAGTTGTTGAGCAGTCAATCTGCAGTGGCCAACAAGAAATGCACAACCATATGAATTATAAACATAAACAGTACCTGAATCGTTTACAAAGAAAGTTGGCTTTTAAACAGGAAAGTGAACAAGGGGAATAGCTAGATTAAAACTTTTCATAAATTTGACTTTTCTTTGACTTTACACCACACTAATGTAGCCAGCTGGAAACTCGAAAAGGCTAATTCACATAATGCATATGATGTTACATGTAATACTTTCACACTCTTTACTTTAACATGAGAAATTTCCATAGTCTACAAATTCACATGTACTTTCATGTCGTACATTTTTCAGAAATTTTGCGAGTTACATAAAATGTGCTATATTAAGTGTCCTCATACATAATATAAAGGTGACAACACATCAAGGTGAAAAAGGGTCTTAATATTACTCACACAAATGTTAAACGTCAAATGCCAAGGACAAATATATTGTTCCTCTAATGCACATATGCATGTACACATGTGTACATGATGTATGTGACATGTATGTATCCACATATACCTAGATTCTTGTATACCACCTTCCAAGATATCTGCAACGAGCTACCTGAGCGAGGAGTGATTTTTGTGTAACTCAATGTTGTGTGAACAAATTTATTTCAATGCACAATTAACAATCTCGTAATAAATCTTACTACACTGTACAAAGATGCAGACACAGTATGCACAAAGCCAATGTGACCTTTACAAAGCAACTGGACACCAAGTCCTCTGCTACCAAGCCCTACAGGTGCCGTGCCCTAAACGTAAACCCTGACAATTAAGAACATGGTATTACAGCATTACAAACTAAAACTTAAAATCAAATATGTACCTATACAAATGGCAGCTGTACGGAGAGGTAAAGGGCAAGCATAAACAACAAATACACTCCAAGCCATTCATTCACAGTAGTTGTCCGAATGCAGGTCACAATAGATTTGTAGACACATCAGATAACTTTACACAACTACTATACTGTTATCTCCACAAATCAACGTCCGACAAAGCAAACTCTGCCGTCATTAGACATAAAAGTTTAATCGTGTGATACAAGCATTCACATGGCTGTGCAAATTGCTGTAAATAAAAATTGCAATATAAATAACGAAAAGTAAACAAATGTCACAAATTTATGAAGTTTAAGAGAACTGTCTTTCACCAAAATGCAAAGTTAAACACAGTTCAGTTTAGTGCCGAAGTACCATTAAAGAGTATTTTATCAAATTTCAGCGGTCTTACTAATCAGCTGTTGCTGCGACCAATTTGGTAGTCCTGTGACGATATGTCAAATACACCGATATCTATCTAACTAGACTGACTTGCCCTAGATTAAGTCCACCAAACTTAAAGCACTTCAAGCGAAGTTTTCAATCCATTTTAATCATCGTTAACTAAACGCACTTCAAACGAAGTTTTCAATCCATCTAATTAATTCATTAACTTAACATAGAATCCTACTCTCAAGAACAAACAAGAATATTTACATTTAACATAGACATGGCTGCTGTGAGAAAATGAAACACTTGTAACATTCTCAAAAAGTCTGATGATATTACAACCAAAATCACCCAAAACTTACATGAAAAAGGTCGACGACACGAGGCAATAATCCCAAAATCCCAGTCTTACATAACAACATGAGCCCATAACCCAAATCTTACAAATTCAAGCCATGAGTCTCTAACCCAAATCTAACGATGTGATTCCACAAGTCCATAACCCAAATCTTACCACAATGCGATGCCATGAGCCCATTACCCAAATCTTCCATCAAATGTGTCTCATTTTCGGACACATTCACATACCTTCATAACCTTAAATGCGGAACCTCACGCACACAGTGGCAATCTTGTTCAAACCCTATCACTAGCAACTACACAGGTGCATACACACTAAATGAATCACCTACCAATATGACTCTAACTCTACAAATCTGTTATTGTTCCTTCATACATTATTGTTCCTTCATACATATTCAGCCGCATTTTTCAGTCCTTGCTTTTCCTCGTCCACCACTTTCACATTAACACCACCTGCACCTACTCCGCCATTCGAGACAACTCCATTTGACTTCTCTTCGTCCGACATAAGTGGAGCCGAAGGCGCAATGAAGTCGGTCTCGCCATCCATCTGGTCGTTACCCGTGTAGATGGGAAAGTCGACGACTTCTTCGACTTCTATATCTCCGCCTGGTTGGAAGACGGATGCAATCTCCTCAAAAGTCTTGTTCTTTGTTTCCGGGACTTTGAAGAATACGAAGAGAGTGAATCCGATCATCAGGATAAGAAAGATGATAAATGTGTATTCCTTTGTCACAGCCTACAACAGATTTATTTACCCAATAAGTAATGACAATTACAAAATTAACATTAATTAATAGTTCATTGTGATATATTCCCAATAAGCAATAACAAATACAAAATTAACATTATTCATTGTTTATCTTTTAATAGTATTATTAATATTTATTGATAGTTAGTAGTTACTTAGTAGTAATTTGTTCATATTAGTAGTCTTATATAAGTTTTTCAGTTCAAATGTTAACCTTCAGCCAATTGGATAAACAGACCAGCACTTCCTAGGTTCTAGTGAGCAATGTTTGTCGACAGTGTTGAAGTTATTAATCACAACGACTACAATACCAGGCCACTTTATAGAAAGATAACAAGTGGACTTTGATCAATCGTTAAAAATAAATTTAATCGTTAAAATTAATTAATGATTAATTGATTAATTAATCGTTAACTTCCGCAGCCCTAATACATACACACACACATATATATATACAAACGTACACAAAGATTCACATCATCCATACATATATACATTACATACACACGTACACATATACACACGCACATACATATCCATAGAATTAGATAGCAACAAGAAAGAGGCTGTCACCATCCACTGACCTGTATCATTTCGAAGCTGATGGCGACAATGGCTGTGAAGAACCAGTTGGATAAGCCAGCCAGACTCATCGCCCTTGGACGCGGACCCTGACGGAAGAGTTCAGCTGTTATCATCATCGGAATGGGACCTAAGACATACAAAAATTCACTGAATTCTAAATTTCGTTAAAATGAGGAAACAAATTTTCATTTAGTTCTTTTTGGTACTCGTCTGCCCAAAAATGTTTCCTCAGGACTCAAAATATTTACGGATAATTAAACAAACACTCACTGAATTCTAAATATCGTTAAAAAAGAAGAGCATAAACGAAGAGCTAGCCCTAGTGGCACCAATCAGTATGGTGCTACTGACTTCATTTTTCTTAGTGTTGATATAAGAGGGTTGGTGTCCAGTCCTCTCCCTTGCTGTCTGTTTATCCCACCAACTGTGTGCAGTGCGTGATCATTATAGCTGAATTTACTAGGAGGCCGCAAGTGGACTCAAAATCTTGAAACAAATTTCCGCCCTGATGGAATGTAAACTCTCGAACTGAAAGTCCAGTAATGCTAACCTCTAGACTACTGCATGCCAACTTTAAAATTAAGGCTACGAAGTTTAATTAATTATTTTGTTTTTTGCTGATGCAATACAGAAATGAGCCCTGATCACAACTTCAAAATAAAAACATTTGAGAAATTAGAAAAAACACTCACAAAACGGTTTCTCTTATTGATTTATTCCTTTATTTACTATAAATGACTAAATTTCTAAACTGAGGTATGCACTCAACAGGAGGAAAAGTCCATGGACTGAAAACTGAAATTGTTTTAAGCTGCCACTTACCAAGACCAACGGCAAAGCAGATGACGTAGCCAAGAACGCATGCGATACTGATTAAACTCATCCACGCAAGTTTTGCCTGAAACAAAACCACACAGAGTCTGACTATAACATCAACTTATGGAGCGTATACAAACTGAAACAGATGATACAAAATATACGATAAGAAGTTACATCCCAAAGTGCACGTCATGATTCTGTGGTAAATTCTGACGATGATGACAACTTTAATAAAACGACAAATACGTTTCTCATCATACCTGTAGACTGAGAGCCATTGTGATGAGAGCAAGTATGATGACCATGACGATCATCGGATACAGAAGAAGAGGACGACGACCAGCCTTATCCATGATTGGCACCTGGGAAAAAACACAACCACTCTTGATCACCTGGGAGAAAGTATAAGTCTAATCACCTGGGAACTGTCATGAAGGGAAAATAGCTGATCAATCAACTTTCATGAAGGGAAAAAGCTAATCAATCAACTGTCATGAAGAGAAACAAGTTAATCAACTGTTATATGAAGCAAAGGCATTCAACTGTCATGAACGAAGTTAATCAAATATCATAAAGGGAAAAGCTAATCAACCGTCATGAAACGAAAAAGCTTATCAAATGCCATGAAGAGAAAAAAGTGCTTACAGCGACAATGGTCATGATGACATTGATGGCATTTGTCACAAGAACCGCGTACTGAATGGCAAATGCTGGAACCCCGGCGTTTGCATAAATACCAGTCGAGTAGAAGAAGATCTAAGATAAAACAAAACATGCATCTGTAACGCATATTTAACACGCAGTGATTTAAAAAAATTCAAAAGTAACAACAATAAATGCATAATAAATAGAGATAAAATAAATTCCTTACAGCATTAACGTGCATGTAACGCACAGTGATTTAAAAAAATAAAAAGTAAAAACAATAAATGCATAATAAATAAAGAGATAAAATAAATCGCTTACAGCATTAATTCCTGAAAGTTGCTGAATGACTTGGAGAAAGACGGCCACAAAGAGCGGCATCCGCAGATCCTTTGTCTTGAGCAGACGCATCATCGTGTAGCTCTCCTCCGCCTTCTTTCCATTGTCAAAACTTCGCCACTCGCATCCGACAACTCCGTTTCCATCTCCTCCAGGTCGGCCGTCACATCGGACTGCTGGCGGATGTACTGCAGAGCTGGAAAACAAAACGTCAATTATTACATGTAATGTAATCCGATCACTACTTGCCCAACATGTATATACATACATTATAACTAGGGCTGGTACTGATTAAAAACAATTAATCGATTAATCTCCAAAATTTAACTTCGATTGTCTTAATCGATTAAATTCGATTAATTTGGTATCTCTTATGTAAAGCATGAAAACTGTACAAAAAAGTAGTCACTGAGTCAGTTACTACTTTCTTTCTACAAAGAACTTCAATCATTACACATGCTGATGATAGGTCAGCAATGTGCTTTGAACCATGGTAAGCAAAAGTTCTGTTTATTGCAATGAAAACAGTTAATTATGTTGCCATCTTCAACTTCTCCATAAACATTAACCTTACATGCAAAATCATCGCTTAATGACGCAAGATGAGGCATGCCTGGTCTTACTTCAACACGAGAGTTAAGATATCGTGTAGAGTAATTAAAGTACTGCATTACCTCGCCTGGCTTCTTCTTCAAGCATCTCACCTAAATAATGTTAATGAGTTACCTCTGCTGACCTTCAAATATACGAACACACTCTAGGTAACTATGAAACCAGTCTACACAACTTCAAATCGTCATTTTGCCTTCTTTGGTAAGTTCCGGTAATCAAAAGTAATTAAAAGATAAGCTTTATGTTTTTTTAAATTCGTAATTATTCATAAAAAATATGCTTCTAGGCTTCAGGTATGATCCTAGTTGCAGACAGGCTTTTACAGAATATTTCAAAATGTATTTAGGCACTATGCTGCTTCTATTGGTTGCTTTTGTTGACTTTAAAATGCTCCAACTCACCTCCGAGCATCTACAATATCAAAACCTTTTTTGGGTAACACCGGGACCCTCATAGACCCCACTTAAAAAGAAGGGGCTGGGAGAGTTTGGGGGGAGGTTATGGCAGGGATGGTATGGGAGAGGGTAGGCAGAGGATGGGAAGGGAAAGCAACAAAAAGGGAGGGAGGTAAGGATAGGGAAGGGAGAGAACGGCAGGGGCGGGAATAGTAGGGGAGGGGATTTGCCTCATCTTGATTTTGCCTCTGGCAACAGGCCTGGCTATATAAATAAACATTTACAATTACAATATTACAATTGTTGCAGAATTATGCGTATGTGTATTGAAAGGACCTTCTTACCTTTTTCAGCAGCCGCTCGGTTTTTCTTGGAGAGCATCAGGTACCTTGGACTGTCAGGGAGGCATGGCAAGCAGACGAGGCAGATGAAAGATGGAACGATGTTCAAGAGCAACAGATAAGGCCAACCTGTCTCCGTACCTACAGCATCAAACACGCAAATCAATAAATACTCCAACATAAACCAACATCTCAGGATCCATTAACTGTTGTGCATCAATGTTGTGCTTAAGTTACAGTTAGATTGTATTTGTCATATTTATGATATACTTGCTGCTGATATGATATGTGTATCAATAAGATAAGATTAATAGATTAATTTAGATCAGGTTAGATAAGTTTACCAAGAATTTCTCTGAGGCCAAAGACACTGCCAATGAATATTCCAATCGTAATGAAAAGCTGGTTGGCTGTTCCGAATGCACCCCTAAGGTTGAACGGAGCGATCTCCAACAGATACATCGGAGCCAACTGGGTGGCAATGCCTGCAACAGAAACAAAAAACTATCGATTTAAAAAATAACTAAAATAAAAGTTGCCTGCTAGGTATGGGCACAAGTCGAATGCAGCAAGTTTTAAAACATAGTGTGCACTCATTAGCATGCTTCTGTTTTACATGCCATGAAGTGGTGTTATGTCCCCTAAAATCACTCACTGCTCAGCAAAGCACCGGTTTCAAATTGGGGCTTGGCAATGCCTTGTGCATTAGACACCGGCTCAATAGAAGTTACCCGCTAAGCATGGGCACAATGGGCTAATAACAATTACAGTTACTAACTTAACATGCTGTATTGGTTAACAAACCATACAAAAACAGCAGTGTAGTGCTGAAAACTGACTTTTTCAGCATAAACCTGTTACGCGTGTTTTGTCAATGCACTGCATCGTAAGGCATGCCCCCTCCGACTTCACATTAAAGAGTTCACACTGTAGTAACAATATCAAATTAACGTTTAATGTGAATTCAAATGGCCTTCTGAAGATGAAATCGTCGTCACTCACCGCAGTTGATTCCTGTTATGAATCTGCCGAGCATCAGTAACTCCGGTGAATGTGCGGAGACAGAAACAGTCGAGATGATAGCGCCAACAAAACATGGAATGCAGTTGATGAGACAGGCTCGCTTCCTACAACATCAGCATCACATGACGTCACGCAAGACAAAGCTAGGTATGTTATTAATATTATTAATTATTATTATTATTTATTACCATCATTATTATTATTAAATTTGTAATGTGAGCCGTCAAACTAAAATGTGAATCTGAGGTGCGAATAGTCATCCACCAGGAGAAGATGCAGTTAGATATCCAAGTGCTTGAAAAGCCAAGCAGAAATATCGAGTTTTGAGCCACATGTATGTACATATGTATTTGTGAATGACATATATGGTAAGGCATCGTAAGATATATAGCAAGTACACAATTTTCGTTGCTTTGAGCCTCTATTTGTTTATTTTCAAGTATAACTAGGCCAGACTCATGAGTATAGTGTTGAGTAATAAGTAAAGCTTCAAGGACAATGGAGATTATTCACACCCAAATTAGCTGATGTCAGGAATCGACGATATGATGAATATATATAGATACACGGATATATATATATACATACTTCCATACATACATAAATATATATTCACAAATACATATGTGAAGAATTATATATAATGAGCATGCATAAATATAAGTTCTTCAAACAATTAATACAATGTCTGCATGAACATATATGATCATTTATATATAGTGCATTTTATTTAAAGAACATCTTTAAAAGAAATCAATGCGCATAGGTCTACTTGCAGACGATACAGACAAGCGTTGAATTCATACATCTCGACGTTATTACTCTGTCTAATCATTTTCCGATAGAAAATCGTTAAGCAGCGTAATTAGAAAAGTCCAATTACAGCCAAGTGGAAAACACAGGAGACATGTATGCATGCAAGTGTCTGTGAATGTATGTATATATGTATTTGCAAATGTTTTTGTGAATGTACACTTGTATGTACCACTATCTATATCAGAATGTATGGATCTCTGTATGTATATGTATTTGTGAATGCATGTCAGCATATATTTGTAAGTAAGTATTACTAACTTACTTATAAATGTGAATGTTTGCATGTAAGCCTGTCTATATGTGAATGTAGGCCTGTCTATATGTATATATGTATGCAAGTATGCATATATTTCCATATGTGTGTGTGTGTGCGCGCATAAAAGCATTCAAGCATTTGTGAATTTGTATATTTGTGTGGGTGTGCACATAAAAATGATTACTACATTGCCTTCATGAATTTCACAAAATCGTTGCTCAGAATGCTCACGTAGTCACAGGTTTAAAGCACAACACCCACCTTCCGACACGATCGGCCAAATACCCGGCAGAGTATGCGCCGATCATACCACCGATGACAAAGAGCGTTGTTGTTAATGACCACAGAAACACAATCATGTATTCATCAACACCAGAGGGAGGCACATCGTCTGTGATGTTCGTTTCGACGGGGACTAATCCCAAACGGTTAGTGTAGGTACTGTTGTAGAACTGACGAATGAGCTGCAAAGAAAACCATTCACACGCTAGAATGCATATTGGAAATACATTTTGGAGTAATATGTATAATTGATGTAATTATATGTAACGAGATTTATATAGTGCTTATAAAGAACTTGAAGGGGCACTATATCAAGTTTACATTGATTGATTCATCTGATGCAATTTATACATTTAAAGAGGAACTGTTACAATATCAGAAATTTCACTGTCAATATTATTGTCACCATTGACATTATTCATCATAATCGCCCTCATTAGTAGATGAATTGTCCACTGACCACTTTAATCATGGATAAATAAATCATCAAGTGCACTTCTCGTTATGCAAATCAAATAAATTCTCAGCGTTGACTGTCATCTAATGACTTGTTCAGCATTGTCATGAGTGACCTGTTTTGTGCGATGTATCATAAGGTACATCCCCAACAAAGACTTCCAATTATAAGTCCACAGTGTACCGACAAGTGTATTTATAAGTGAATGGGAACAATGAGATACTCACAGCGACAGGTTGGTTGAGAACTCCGATGTTGTAACCGAAAACAAAAGAGTTTCCCATCATGATGATGACGCTTAGGAACAAGAGATGAAACGTGAAACCCTAGAACAATGACAAAACAAAATGGTCTCATATTGAACCACATCATCAGAACAGTTCTAAACAATAGTTGTAGTCAGTTGGTTATTAGTTATATTTATTTTATTTTAATATTGCATCTTATATGCAAGCAAAGTCAAATCTGAATCAGAGCTGTGAAGCAACTGTGAATGAAGGACTTGCTCAAGGTCCCTACACAGCAACCATCTCGGGTGAGGCTTGAACCCGTACTCTCCGTGTTACAGGCCGAGCGCTCTAACCAATCGGCCACAGATTCTTCATCGTTAGTCAAAATGTGTAAATGATATGGTGGTATATTCCCCAGTGCAATGGATCTGTAATCCAATTGTGAGTTTGTAAGTAAACTCTTTGTAATGTCATTGGCCACATTGTTTGCATGCACTTATCTTGCTCTCACGATACAGATTTACCAATCGTGATTGCATAAAAACAAAACAAAAATAAAATAAATAAATAGAACAATAAATAAAACAATAGAGAAGCGATAAATAGATAAAATACGTAAAACAAATAGATAAAATAAATAGATAAAACAATAAAAAAATAAATAAATGAATAAAACAATAAATAAAAAAGGCTGAGAAAAAGTAATAGTGAGAAGCAAATATTAGTGGCTTATTTAGGTTAAGAACATGTAGATTGGCATTTATATTCACAGCTAAAACTAATTTCCCACTTGGCTGAAGAGAGGGACGGATTCTCCCTTCTCAGTTTAACCTAATTTCCCATTTGGCCATGAGTCAATTTTCACTCTGCCCAAAACCTAATTTCAGTAACAACCACTGGGCAAAAGAAAAACTTCAGCAGTGGGTAACCACATATATGTAAATTAAACTCGTGTAGAAAACATTGATCTAACAAAGCAAACAAGAGTAAAAATCAATAACAGCAGAGAATTTTTTTAATGTTCAACATCAGGCAGTAGTTATACGGCAGATGTTCACACAAAAAACCATATTAAATTCACATGGTCTGGGCTCAAAATAGATCAACACAAATTCACTGAACTCTCTCTTGTCTGGAGTTTTTCAAATTGGCAAGAAATATTTTAACTGAAACGAATTCTCGTTGACATATTTTGTAACTTGTAAGTTAGTTAGTTGCTGTTTAACAATGCTGTATCATAACAAAGATGATTAGCATTGCCCTAATTTTTAATCCAGACAAGATTGCAAACTTTCTAAACTACTTAGATCTGAGACTTGAAAGATAAAAAAACAGTCGCTTAATCTAGCTTGAGAGATAGTGATGGATATTAAGTGCTAGAGACTCCATTTTTCTAGCCTCAGCATATGATGGCGGGTGGCCAGTCCTCTCCCGCACTGTCTAATCTCCACCAAAAGTGTACAGTAACAGTACTCATTATAGCAGAGTTTGTTATTGGGTGTAGGTGGAGTAGATACCTTATAACCAATTTCTGCTCTGGTGGGGATTTGAACCTCAAATTTAAAAGAAAAATAGAGAGTTTAAATGCTGTTTTTGAAGAAAGAAGAAGAATCTAGACTTTGAAGAGAGATTGGTAGTTGGTATCTTCATCCTCATCACTGCACACATGCACCATTGCAACACCCTAACCCACAACCACCACAAATGGCACCAAGTTGACCTCATTACCTCTAACCTGGCCTGACCCTTCAACCTCTAATCACCTGCTGACCTGTTTAAGTTCCTTCTTGAGGTCCTCGTGATATTCTGCTCTCGTCGCCGTTCGCGATCGGATGCTCTTTCCACTCGGGGTCCGTGACCGTATACTGATGTTGGTCTTGCTGTCGCAGTTGCGCATGACAGCGCCCATTGGAATGTCACCATCGCTTCTGTGGAGCTGGGACGACAGGCTGCCCTGACGATACAGTCGCCGCTCACCATGGCTCTCCGTGTCACTTTCCTGTGCAAAACAACAAAAATTCATTATTATTAGCCTGACATTTATATTCAATTCAATTTTTCTTTTCAATTTATTTATAGCACACTAATGTATGAATTCATCGCAAAAGCATGTGTTGCTGGAACAATATCTAAGCTGTCGACTGTTTTTGAAGGAGACAAGTCAATGGAAGATCACACAAAGCTTGTAGTAGCAGATTCCACTGATAAACCAGAGATGGGCATGAGTAGTTAAATTGCTAATTGATTAGAATTAGCAAATTCTTGTAGCTAATCGATTAGCTGTTTGTCCAATCGATTAGCTAATTGATTAGAATCTAATCGAGTATAGTTACCCATCTCTGTACAAAACAATACACTGTATTTGAGATTGCCCTCCTTCATAAGTTCGAAAGTGCACACACGACTGTATGACTGAACATCTATAGCTCTGAGCAATTGAGAGTGAAGGTTTATACAGAGTCACCACCTCAGTGAAGGCTCGAACCCATGTTATACAGGTAGAGAGAGCTCTAACCAATCAGCAACCATGCCCCAGATGTCAATGAGCCCCTGGAAAGTCATGGAAACCACAAGCCTTTCTTTCATTCATTCATTCATTCATTCATATCGAACATTTGTATAGCGCCTCTTCAAGGAAACTACTCAGAGGCGCTCCCGACTCCAGCACGGCCAAAAAGAACGGTTTTAAGGTGAGAGAAGAACGTGGGAGAGAAGGTCCTAGGAACAAGACGGAGCTCCAGAGGGAGGCCATGTCATCTTCAAAGGAAGATGACCCAATTTCATACTACATGATTTCAGTTTGGTCAACTTTTAAACTGTGTAGCTTCACTGCATTCACTTTACTAAAATCTGGCTTTCATTAGAATTTAATATCCAGTTTGATCCAAACAGCTGCCATCATTATACTTTGGGCTTCATTTTGAAATGGGGCATTGATGTAATCTTTGGACCGTTAATTAACTCTGGTTTGGGCCATTACTCAAGTCCGGTTTAGTCTACTAGATGCACCCTTTGTAACTCGTATTATACCGGTTTTAATGCACATTGACACTGTACCAACTGACCCAAATCCAAGAGATAGAAATTCAAGACTGCATCAATTTTCATTCCTGACATTCTTCCACATGAAAATTATACCCGTTATTTTTAGATGGAGCCAATTAACCAATCTAACCACAAAATTGTGGGAAGATGAGCCGTCATTAGTCTGCGAATGGAGACATGGGAATCGGAAGCGGTTGTGCAAATGAATCTGCAATAAAAACTGTGAGTTACCATGCAAATGGATTTTCTATTTACTGACTACATAAATAGGAATAAATAGTTAATAGGATGAAATGCCACTTCCTTTTAATAGTACATCCTCAATTTTAGGCCACTTTATGACTGAAATTGTTAGGCTGTCAAACTTCATAGCCACTACACTTAAATTTAACATGTTTAACACTTTTAACAACGAGCTGCACTCAGTGCATTGGTTTTCCCAGTCATTTTAGTACACTCTCTTCCTTAAAGCTTTAACCCATAGGGGAATATTGCACACTGAGCTAATGAGAAACAGGCAATGCTGTAAATGTGATATAGCAAATACTGTAATCAATATAAACCTCATGCTAACTGTAACCGGGGTCAGTAGTTTAGGATAACAACCAACAGGGAAGGTCAACGGTTTCATATACTCTGCATAATTCATGAGGATATTCAAAATTCGCATTAGCCATATAGAAATACAATTCCCATCGTTTGAAAACAACAGTTTATTTTACATCACTCCCACAGAACAACAGGATGACCTATAAGTCCTATATACTGTGCAGTTAATGAAGCCAATTTTCCAGAATGGATAAACGCAGACTTCATCGAAAATCATATGTATAACAACACCAACAGCTTGCAAACACACAGCATAAACCATGAAGCAAAATTGCCTGCAGTTCAACACTCAGATATTACAAATTATGTACAAAAACAAATGTCTCAAAATATTAGAAAAATATAATAATGCCATAACAATTTCATCAAATTTCCACTCACACTGAGTCAACAACATATTATGATATCCACAGAATTCTTCCAACTAAAATAAGTAGACTTTGGAAATCACAACAATTTGAGGACTATCGTATCTTGTATCATATCTAAGACTTTATAACTAAATAGTTAGAAATTAAGAAATACAACAGACTTTGGACATATTGGATAAAAGTCATCAGTGAAGACTCAGACGGTTTAGTTATGTGAAAAGAATGCCCATACTCCCATAGAACTAATTAGGTGCAAGACTCTTTGAACAGAGAGACCAGGACCAGTCTATCATGTTTTAATGATGTAAACAAAGCCATAACAAGTCTTGGACTTAAACAGGTCAGCAGTTGATTGGAGGTTATAAGGTCAGGGCAGTTTAAAGGTAACGAGGTCACTTTGGTGCTTGGACTAAACATGGACAACAGCAATGGACATGACAAATGACAGAGGAATGGAGCTCGTTCCTTCACACACACAGCCGGCAAAAGACTTTTAGAAGGTGAGGAACTGATGATGTTGTTGCTGATCATGAAGTACAACTCAATACATGATATATTATAATTGTAATTACCAGAATTTATATAGCAATGCCAGAAGCAAGCTACTTCTAAGACACTTTGCAATGGTCTGCACAAATGCTATCTTGAATGCTAAGAGATACACATCAAGTAGATACAAGTATACTTCCTAGTCACAGAAACAAGCAAAGATCTGTCAGAGTCAAGTCAGACGCATAAGTTCCAATGAAAAGAATTGCAATAGTAGCCAACTACAGGTGACGAGTCATGCAGAGACAGGACATGCAGCACAGATACAAAGACACAGTCACAGAGAGATAGACACAAAAAACTTTCGACCGGAAACACAAAACATTCACTCTATTCTCTGAATGAATGTCAAGCCTTGTGGCTCATCAAGTGTGAAGTATTTTGTCAATGGGTGCAATTCAATCGGGCTATTCTTGAGAATCTTGGATATCTACGTTACATGTATCACGGCTAATATACCACATGTTTAATCAGGAATCAGGAAGATCAGATGGTGCATACCATCTCAATTACATCAGAAATATAAAAACTGTGAGCCTCTTCTCGAGGGTACGTACCACCATACGTATTCTATTTTTTGAAAGGTACGTACGTTTTTTAAAGTACCCTATTTTAGGGTACGTAAACAATACAAAAATACGTTAACCACGTCATTGCTCATTATAAGAACGAATTTAATTTAAGCAAACAAACCATAAATAAAATTTTCGTGTATGATACGTACCATACGCGTATTCTATTTTTTGAAAGGTACGTACGTATTTTAACATAATCTCGAGCTCTGATTACCACTCATCTCACAGACACAAGGAGATACACTTTAACACATACACAGAAGAAACTAAACTTACACATGATCAGGAAACTACTAAATTTGAACATTTCCAGCCAGTAAAGTTAATAAAACAGATTTACTGTACATATAATTGTTGGGAATGGCATCCTGAAATCTCTTACGAGATTTTAGAATGACCCTATTAACATAACTTGTTGATCCTTTCTTTTATCACATAATTTCATGTCTAGTAGCAATTTTCTTTGAACAACTGTAAAGTCAACTGTTATTTGGTGCTCATTAACAACAAATAAAGATCTGTTAACTGTCTATCAAGAAATTCTGAAAGGCAATGAATTAATTAGTTACAGCAGTTCTCACTGATTGGTTTGTGTGACCAGGATGCTGAGAAAAGGTGGGCAGAGTCAAAGCATCCTGGAACCGATGTCACACAACACCCAACTAGAATGGTCCCTTGAAAGCTTAGATTGTGTCCACTGCTGTTGGAGTTGATTTGATTTGGCAGTTTAACAATTCAAATGAGAGTGGTCCCACACACTGGACCACAAAATGGTCATTCAACAGCCAGGAAGTCACGTCTGGTGGAATCAATTCAGATGCCAAACGTGACAGATTGTACCTGGCTTCTATTGTTCAGTCACACACATGCCAATTAGACACAGCCCAGAAGAGAACAACACCTGGTCTATGTCTGCTTAATTGAGGCCAGACAAACAAAAATTTAGGTCAGAGTTTGACCCACATATCCGCCTCAGTAATAGATGGATCCGGGACAGTTAAGATCTAACATAATATCGTTCATTACCAGTCAAATGTTGCCCACCAAATGTTACCTGTAAATCGGACTTCTGATGGGTTCCAATAACAGAATTGCAATTTAATTCGGAATTTATAGAGCACCACTTCAAGAAAAACTATTCTAGACTTCTTGAGGGTGAGGATTCTGATCATGTCACTCCAGACCCTTAGCCAGCCACCCGTCCACCCGTCCTTTGGACGGGTGGAAATGATTTTGGACGGGCATAAATTGTTAAATGATGTCTGTCTATTTGGGCAGATTATAATCCAGACAGCAGTCACAGTTCACTGAATCTAGGTCCTAGGCCTACTGCTCCAATTTCTCTGTCTCCAAGGGCCATTTAATTACATTGGAAACTGCAGAAGGGTTAAGTCTTTGATGTAATTTGAAACTTTTACAATAGCTATTCAATTGGGTTGTTAAGGCCCTTCCTTTTCACACTCTGTCAGTTATCAATCAATGAAAGCAGACCCTTAGCCAGCCACCGGTCCAAAGGATGGGTGGAAATTAGTTTGGAGGGCCCAGGAGGGGCATAAATGTTATAGGTCATTCAGTGTAGGGTAGGGGCATTGCCGTCAGACTGGAACGGTGGTGGCTTTTGGACGGGCTACTTTTTATTTCTGGCTAAGGGCCTGTGTCACTCTTAGCACAAATGAAGATAAATGTTGTTAAGAAACAGAAATTCCAAAAGTATTCGAAACACTGCACAGAAATCTAGAAGCGGCCAGATTCCGCAAACTCTAGAAATCTAGATACCACCTCTGCTCATTTTCATCACATGTACTTCAACATTTTAGGTTAACAGAACACCTCCCCTCCAAGAACCGGGAACAACTGCATCCAGATACTTTTGAGTAGCTGCTCCCAGCATGAGCACCCCGAGGAAACAAGAAGGTCTTTAGGCAGCGGATAGAATTAAAAAGACTAGGAGCTAATGGCTTCTCAGTACAAATAGATACGAAATGCATGCAAGATCAATATAAAAAAGTTAATATTTACCAAATTGAATACATTTTTCTTTTTAGCCTGCTGTTCAGCACAAGTGCAGACACATTACTGGCACATAAATTAATAAAATTTATCATTTTCATATGTCTTTCAAGTCTTTGTTATTTGCACAAAATAACTGCAGGCAGTAAAATTTTTCCCAATTTGCAATGTTTGGGCTTTGTTCAATCTGCTTGTGACACATTCAATGGTAATTTTTTTAACTAATCATGAGGGAGTATTTTTATTTTTTAGAATAAAAAAAATTAAATGCCTAAACGTCAGGTGCTCATGTGAACATCCGCCCCATACATTTACGTACACGTAAGCATGCTTTACACACCTATCCACGAAAAAACTGTCATGCGTAACAGTGCAAACATGCAGGACACGGCATACAGAGGTGTTGTATAGTGTATACCCGTCTAAGTCTGGGGATTTTATGTTAGGCGGACACCACCCATGAGCCTAAATACACGTCCGTGAATGAATGCAGTGCTGTAGGGACAAGATATTCTCACCAAGACTGCTCTGTGTCAACAATAGCATTTATTTTATTTATTATCAGTCCTCAATGCTGGGAGTTGCGGATCTATAGAATGCGCCCAATGCTGTAATCAACATGTATAGCAAACTATTTTAAGCCGACAGCTTAGTATGACCAATGACACAGCAAACCAAATTCTGTGCTCAGGAAAAAATGACTGGTTCTCCTTATCAACTATACAACAAGCCCACAGTCGGAACACAGGTATTGAAGCATGCACCTGAAGATAAACTTAGGTCTTTATCAACATACATATACTATGTTCCTGTCGTGAAATTAGAGACCTGTATATGTAAC
This sequence comes from Aporrectodea caliginosa, assembly GCA_020284085.1. Lineage (NCBI taxonomy): Eukaryota > Metazoa > Annelida > Clitellata > Crassiclitellata > Lumbricidae > Aporrectodea > Aporrectodea caliginosa. The sequence continues at coordinate 943,337 of JACEVL010000157.1, read as the reverse complement.
AGGTTGGCCGATTGTTCAAGGGCTATTAACAGAAAGGCGGTCAAGGTGTGGAGATGATATATCCTCAAGTCCTTCACAATCAGCTGCTCACCGCCCTTAATTTGAAGTTGTAAAACAGGTAGCTGCTCACCGCCCTTAATTTGAAATTGTAAAACAGGTAAAGTGACCCACCTTTGTCATTGTAGTTAGCAAAAACAAATGGGCACATGTTCGAACACGCCCATCAATATTCAACAACCAATTGCTGGAAATTACAGAGCAAATTCTGTGCAAGCAGATGAAATAATTCCACAAACTGAGAAAGAAGGCCAATCAATCAATCGGAATTTATATAGTGCCCCTTCAAGATCTCACTGAGATGCTCCCGACCCACGGCGGAAGAGAACAGTCTTGAGCAACTGAACGGAGAGGAGGGGACCCTGGGGAGGAGACGCATCTCCAGGGGAAAATCCACCAGGCCCTACCGGTGTTAACAGGTTCAAACACAACGACACCTATCTATCAACGGCCAACAAGGCCTCTGACGTACACAGAAACAGTCTTCCTGCACCCATTCAGGAAACCAGAAGTTTATCTCTTTTTAAAAAAGCAGTTAAAAATGCACTCATTACTTAACAACGAGCATCAACATTTGCGCTGACAGACAGTTTGTGAAGCGTCCTAGAAGTAGAGCTCTTCTTACCAACTATGCTATATAAATCTTCGTAAATTACAATTACAATATCTACTGAAACTCCTCAAAAACACAGCGAGTTGATTAAGGCATAGGCGTAGCCACATGAAGGCAGGAGGAGGCAGTTGCCTCCTCTTGGATTTTCCCGTATTTGCCTCCTCTTGCCCGAACTCCATCGCCATACAAATCTGCATGCAATTTACTTACTTACTGCACTGTTCAAGCGAATGTTGTACCGTACGGCGTATACTATTTCCTGACACACAGACACAGTTTTCGTTTCCGGTAACAAACGCCTAACTTCAGTATTTTTCAAGTAAATTGTACTAATCGAATTATTGTGTATTATCGTCATTCCGACTCATTCGTCAATTCGTCAATAGTCATTATTATGTCTGCGGGGCCGCAGAATATATACACGAATATATACACGATACTGCAGCTGCTACTATCTCTGCCAGTGGGTTCTTGCTGCTGTGAAAGATCCTTCAGTGCACTGCGAAGGCTAAAGACTTTTCTCAGAACAACAACGTCCGAAGAACGGCTGAACGGATTGGCACTAAGTTGCCTACATACACAGAGACATTGATGTAGATTTAGACAGAGTGCTTCAGAAGTGGGACGGATCTGGGCATAGAAGAATTCATTTGGCTTTTTCGTCAACCGACAGCTGCTGAACATGGTTGTGACACCTATAGCACAGAAGTCGAGCATAAGTTACGTACTAAAATTAACATCTTTAATAGTCAGTAGATACAGAACTTGTCAAAATTACTGCAATGAAAGACAAGTTGAACTCATAACTTATGTGAACTTCTCACAATTTCATGCTCGTAAAATTTTTACGTTCACATACTGATGTTCTCTATACTTAAAATAATGGCGGCAGAAGCTTTGCAACTGTTAGTTTCAGACATGCTGAAAAAGCAACTGTTAGTTTCAGACATGCTTAAAAAGTAATTGCTGTGAATTATACTACCCCTAAAAAAAAGGTCGTCAGGAAAAAAAAGTCTACGATTTTCGTCTATTGCTCCATGGATAAATTTTGCCTCCTCTTGTTTGCTCCATGGGTACATTTTGCCTCCTCTTGTGCCTCCTCTTGAAAAGAGGTCTGGCTACGCCACTGGATTAAGGTTGAAGGATCATTCGGCTGAGGTGCACACATGGCAACAGCAATTAAACAGCAGGACACCTTTTAAACCGCCGAGCTTGTTTTGATGCTAATTTTTACCCACCTACAAAAGGATAGCGCTGGGTGGACGCCACGTGGCATGACATTCTACACGCCTATCCCAGTAACAGCAGCTCAAACTAATCTTCAAGCACTAGATTTACACAGGCAATCATAATTATGATGCCCAACCACGAGCTTTCATACCAGACAATTTCACGAGGCACCTTGGTAACCAGGGTTTAAAGACCAATACATGATTTAGTTGGTCAGAGGCTTTTATCCAGCCATAACATATGAAGCCAAGGTATACAAGGAACTCCATAGGGGATCAAAAGGGTGATTTTGATCACTAGATAATCACACACCTTTATAAAGGCATCAAATTCCATTGGCTTATTATACCCCATGACCAGGGAACTGTACCCGGATTTGTGCACATTACACCCTACTGAACTTCCTCTGAATAGATTGGACAATATCAATTTCCCACACCCGAATTGGTAGGGCCTACTCATAGTAATACCAGAGTAGTGCCCTGATTTGACAATCTCCGACAGGTGTCGCCCCGAGCCCAGACATTAAACGAGACCACATCATCACTTCCGCCGGATATACATTCATCCGTCTCCCGCCACAAATAACAGACCAACGATGTGAAGATGGGAGAAGTGAACTTGCGCCCCTTCTGCTCCTCTTGCCCGCGGGAGATTTGCCAGCAAACAAACGAAAGCTCTTAGACTTAGGCCTAGTAAGAAGTGATCCTCCGTGGATGGACATCAGACCATTCCTCGTGTATCTACCGTCAGATGGCTAGACAGGGTCGCCGCCCAGAGGCTGCGGTTGCCATAACAACAGTGGGCGTTGGTCAGTTGTGAGGGGAGGAAGCCGAATGCAGACAGAGCGAGATATACACACAGAACGAGAACCAGAGACAGTGAGACAAAGACCCACAGTGACGGGCAGACTGAGACGACGATAGAGAGAAGAGATAGAAGAGTCACAGACACAGACACACAGCGATAGATAAGCGACAGATAAGCATGTTTAAGAAGCACAAGGGAAGCAGGAATAACGAGAAGGCATTTCCTCGGAATCCTTCCAAGCATTTCCAGGTCTCTTCACAGCGACCATCGGATGGCAGAGCTGACGTCCGAGGCATCAGTGGGCCGACCATCCGACCACGGCTCCCATGACGCAACAAGGAAATCAATATCACAGCAGCAACAGCAGAACCCGCAGTAAACATGACGCCATAGCAATAAAGACGCCACGCAGTCACGCAGGTGTAAACACAAATTGGCTGGCACTGCACGAAAAACAATATATATATATATATGTATATATATATATATATATATATATATATATATATATATATATATATATAACATGCATAAAATGTTGGCGCGGTGCCAAGACGCATTGCAACAATTCGGACCACATGCGCATGCGATCAACCGACCCACCCATTGGATGGCCAATGGGTGCAATGCGCTGCAATATCCGTCTAGAAGGGTCACCGTGTCCTCTACCGGGAGAAGGGATAATAGTTGAACGTGCCCCACATCACATCACGGGATCACCCCATTGGCTCAAGTCCTAAATGCCCTCGTGACCTTCAGCATCAAGGTCACGCGGTGAAGGTCACGTTTCACAAGTGTTGGATTTCATTAGCAATTGCCCTCTGCAGTGCACGTTTCAAGCTCGCCTCCACTTGGCAGGGGAGGATACATTTTGAAGACAAAAATCTATACACTCCAGCTTTCCATAGAGTCTAACTTTAAAAAGAAATGTAGATTGCAGAGCACTGTTAATGGCGGATTTCTAGTACACTGAAGAACTCAACAGTAATTTTAATAATTTGTATTAAAATTGGTAACATACTGCAAGGTACTGTAATATGAGGTCCATTGACTACTTGCTACTTGGGATGCTCGATAGTGTAGTGGCTATCATGCTGGACTGTTAATCAGGAGGTCGGGGTTTAAATCCCTGCCAACAGCACATTTCTGAAAAATCCTACCCAGACTCAGTCTTTACCTACTGCTCACAGGTTCTTCATAATCACCACTCTCATATTCTTTATTACCACTCGCACGTTCTATAATTAGGGCTTGCACGTTTATCACCGCTCACGCGTTCTATGTCAAGACTCACCGTAATTGTAATTAAAAAAATTTCTCTAGTGTCGTCGGCAGCAAGCTACTTCTAGGATGCTTTACATACTGTCTGCTGTCAGCGCAAATGCTAATGCTTGGAGTTACGTAACAAGACCATTTTTACCCATTTTGTGAAAACAGAAAGGATTTTGCTTCCTGAACATATGCAGGAAGACCGTTCCAGACAAGTGGACCAGCGATCTGAAAGGTCGGATCACCCATTATAGTTTTAGTTACTGGCAAGACTACATCAGCGGACTTAGACGATCACTGCCGTAACCTATTGGGATCGTCTAACACCGGCGTGATGTTGTCTGCAAGGTAGCAAGGTGCACAGTTGTTAACACATTCATACACCAGTACCATGCCACCAGGATGCAAGTTTAAATTTGACGTGCTTGCCTATTCTGAGCCACAGAAGCTGATCTTGTACCGAGTGGTTGTAATGTGGTCGACATTTTTTAATAGCATGACCAAACGAGCAGCAGCACTGACGACTGCCGGAAGCCGAATGATACTGTGCTGTGGCAAGCCAGCAATGTGACATTTAGGTAACTAAGTAACTCATGTTCTTTATCACCACTCTAATTCCAAACATTGTCCACCTCACCCAGCTCTTGGAACTTAAGATCTGGTGTAGGAACAGAATCTAATCTATCCTACCTCACAGACTTGATTTTGACTAACGCTTGAGAATACTAACATGTTAACAATGTTAATACAAATTATTACTAAAATTGCCGTTCAATGGAGCAGGCTAGAATAAGCCTGCTCCCACGAGTAGCTGCTTTTGGTGGTCTGAACAACCCTTAGATAACTAAATATTGTGATTACTGTAATATTAAATTGTGACGAAGCACTTGACCTCCGTGTGACTTTGACACACAATGTCGAAAAATGCAAGCCAAATCAGATCAGTTGCAAGCCTGCCCCACTTGTAGCAGTATAAATTTACATAGGAAAGTTCAACCAGTGGCCCATAATAGAACATACAGGACCTCCTACAGTAATAAACACCATCAAAGTTCAACAGCTTCTTTGAAGCGTTCGCAAAGCACATTTTCTAAGTAGGCCTAGATTCTTTAGTTGCCAGTTTTAGGTTTACTCGGTAATCCTGGCACTGGCGGTCCCAAATTATTCAATGAAAGAAATCAACAGAGGCCGCCGCTTTCTTATAGTTTCGCTAAAACGTGCTATATATTCTCACGAATCCAGCTTCTAACTACTGAAAACATTATTTTCATCCAGCTTCTATTGAATAGAAAGTTAGTTTCATCCATGCTACCGGCACGGATGGGCAAATTACAGTGAAATGTAATTGAATTACAAATTACAAATTACTTGGGAAAATGTAATTGAATTACAAATTACAAATAACTTTAGAAATTTTTGGGAAATTACAAATTACGTAATTTCAATTACATCAAATTACAAATTACATGCATAGTTGGGATCAAGAAATTCAGTCAGGAACCACATGCTTTATTTCCACTGTTCATTTATATTGGAGTGTTTGAAACTGTTTATTTAATATTCTCTAAGAAGTAGCAACTGTTCGAAGAGGTTATCCGATAATTGGCATCTGTTTGACCTTACAATCATATGCTTGCAAAACTATAATGAGTTTGCGTACCAGCGCAGATGAAGAAAGTGCAGAATTAAATTGTATAAATAATATCTTTAATTGCAGATGTCTGGTCTACTAAACACAGAAGTTAGGCCTACATGGGAGTAACATGTCACTGGATCGATGCATGTGCATTTGAGTGACGCTCAGTTGCCTTAGCATGCAGACGTTTTGTTGGATCACACACGTGTGATGGAGTAGCGCAACTCATCATCATCATCATCATCATCATCATCTATGTAATACATTATGATCTCAGTCTGACACATGACAAAATTGTTGCTACTACTTCTGACAATGGCTCCAATTTTGTTAAAGCATTCAGAGTTCAGTGTTACTATTTTTCATTCCAGAAATACTATAGTGAAGGTGATCAAGACAAGGATCGAAAAGATGCTTTCAAAACTGGTCTGGTTGTGGAGTCTCTGGTTCTAGTTTTTCAAAGTAATTTGATTTTACAGATGTAATTTGAAATTACAAATTACATGAAAAAATGTAATTCAATTACAAATTACATTGATCCAGAGCAACAAATTACAAATTACCAATTACAATTGTAATTCAAATTACGTAATTTCAATTACACCAATTAAATTACTGCCCATCCCTGGCTACCGGCTTGGTATCCAGCTTGTATTTACGGAAGAAATTATTTTAATCAATCCAGCTTCTATTTCAACACAGGAATGTTTTCATCAATCCCACTTCCATTTAGGGAAAGAGGTTTTTTTCATCAATCCAGCTTCGATTTAGCGATAAAGTTTTTTTCATCAATCCAGCTTCCATTTTAAAGTGACAATATCAAATAACTTTGTCGACTTCTTTCATTGAATAATTTGGGACCGCCAGTGCCAGGATTACCGGTTTACTCTGCTTCATTTCAAAGTTCAAAGTCTGCCTTAGTATCTACGAGTTTACATATTAGGTGAATCTTACTAACTGTCTTAACTGAGCACTTTGACGTTAATTACATATTTTAAAAGTATTCTGGTTTTCGGAGATTAGATCATTGATTGATCACTGTAGTAAACTTAAGTGCAAATAATTATATTACGTTTATTTCTGCACTTTGATCAATTTTGCTATGAAATTAGTTCAATTTTCTGAAGTGTAATTCTCAGAATTTAACATAACAGGCTTTAGCCAAAATTACTGGTAAACTCTTCACCTGTTAGCCTACTTTCAACTCTGCCAGCACACTCCTACTTATCATGGAAATGGGATGGGTCCCTGGTAATGCCTATTTAATTACCATGCGTCTGGTCTACCTAATTGGCATAAAGATTAACTTTGCCGCTACTCCGGGTCTTTTAGAAGGTCATGACACTCCACGCCAATTATTTGAACAGGATTAGCATTTTTAATAGACCTAACCGTACATAACAGTATTAAGGAGGGAAAAGAAGCACACAGCATGAAGTAGGTCAGCCATAGTCATGCTGCAACACACGGTCACGACATTACTGCTCGCTTTGAACCCAACTGTTCATTTTCATCCCACATATTCGACAGCTGAGGTCTCAATTTAGGACGAAGCAACCACAGAAACCACTGAAATCGATAATTTCACCAAAATCTACTCAAACAAAGCGATTGGGCGCTCTAAACTATGACCTACTTACGTGGCAGCGTCCCTGAAACAATAAATCCAACAAACGCTGATGATACACTCACCCAAACAACACCAAGGCTCGTCTAATTTCTTTCATCAGCAAAATAAACATAATAAATACATTTTTAAAAAATGGGGAGAATTAAAACACCAGTAGAAAACACGAAGACATTAAGATTTCGCATTGTCATGACCACGCCGTGCAAAATGTCCAACATTGGTAAGTCACAGAAATATCTGCTTACCGCTTTCTTTGTGTCTTCGTTAACCATTCCTTGTAGGGTAGCGTAAACTCTGAACAATAATTTGGCACAAACCAACAATAGATGTTCGAAGTATATAACTCAGCTTATTTTATCGCTCGAGTAGTATAGCTTGTTCAACACGTTGCAAACCTTTGCACACTATTATGTACGTTTCGTTATCGAATAGTCATCGAGTACTCGAAGGCGGTGCTTTATAGAGAACGCCGATTGGTCCAGCCCACTACTTTACGTCATTGAAGGATTCCATGAACTATTACACTATGCTTTCAACGACCGTTTCGCAATGGGGGATTTATAGTGTATTTTACATTTTCGCTCTGTTTAACATTCACACAAAAGGCTCTGTTGAGTCATGTCTGATTACAGAAATTGCGTCATATTGACTTGTAGTTTCGTCTTTTTTCGGATATGGCCATACAATAACTCTTATCCTGACTCATCTGATCCTGTAAGGCTACCTTCCAATCCTCGACCTAAACGACACCCACCTTAACATCTGCTGTGCCCTCTCTGATCCTTTGGAAACCGGACTCGGACCTCCCTCGGACTACTCTTTTGGACAACCCGTCTGACTAGACGCAGCGCTCGTGAATAAACTGGTGCCCTCCGCTTGGCTTTCGAGTGGCGCTTTAGTAGTTTGGAAATTACGATTACGATACATTGGGGGGTCATAGTGTAGTGGTAACATCACTGGCGTGAAGACTGAAGAGCAGTAGGTAGCGGCATCGCTTACCATACCCTCCCAAAAGATCCACTCAGCCAATCATTTGCGAGATGGCGCGTTGGTAAAATGAAAATGATGGGCGCCTTGCATGGCTGTCGTATAGGCTATGGTTAAATTCGACTCCTGTAATAACTTGTGATCATCCGTTCATACTGTTTTTTAATCATCCTGCATTGTGTCAGTTTGAAATTAAACAAAGATTATTATTATTATTATTATTATTATTATTATTATTATTATTATTATTATTATTATTATTATTATTATTATTATTATTATTATTATTATTATTATTATTATTATTATTATTATTATTATTATTATTATTATTATTATTATTATTATTATTATTATTATTATTAGGCTATTTATTATTGGGCAGTGTCGTAGCCGCTGAATATCATTCACTGATTGTTCAAGCGAAGACTATTATGGGCATGTCCCTATGGTCCACGCTTCAAGAGCAAGATAGAAGGAAACATAATTCATCCATTGTTGTATTAGCCATTCATATCAACAAAATAATCGCAAGTGTTTGGCTAATGTTTACTATGCCGTTGTCTGAGAGTGTCTCAACGAGTCTGTTTGCGTCTCTGCATTTACAATCTGGTTTTTACGACTTAGCCTTTTCGGGCGCTGTAATAGTAGGCCCTACAAAGTTTATGAGTGTTTTTGGTTGATTGACAGCCAAGTTAGATACAGACTTCTTGCCTGAATTGCGACACTATGAAGTGTACTGGACCAAGTTCCAATGCAGAGGTCAGACGCTGCCGTTCTATTTATATACGGAAGCTCATTGGTCACGCCCACGTTCCAATAATGTGAGATCGTTGGATTTCGTAAATGACGACTGACGACTTGCACGTACGCCAATATTAATCGGAAAAAACCAAATAACAGGGATGGACAATTCGAATAATACAATAGTCACCATTAATGTTTGCTTTTGCGCAGGTTAACTAAAATAGGCGTACAGTGAATAATTAGGGTTCGCAGACGTCCGGAGACAGGAGGATAAGTCCTCCTTTTTGGCCTACGTCCTTTGTCCGACTGGCAAAGCTAAAAACCCGGAAAATGTCCGGCTTTTGATGGTTTGTTGTATTGGGCTGCAAACTATTATTTCATGGCAGTTTTTAACGACTTTACACGCGCTCATTGTCCCTAAGTTCCCATTGGGCCCTACCAGGCTAACAGTCCAATCTACTTACTAATTTCCTCAGAGAAATACTGCGCGTAGGCTAATCAAGAAGGTGCTTTAGGCTATTAAATAGTAATTTGTAAAGTTCTGGTATCAGACGCACAAGGCAACCAATGGTGCTCCAAACCCAAGCCGAAATCAGGTCGACATCCGGACCATACTATGAACGTTCCATAAATCAATCAATCATTTATTTCTGTAACCATCAGAAGAGAAAACGAACATAATTATAATATGGAAGATAGATATTCCTCGCAATTCCTGCAGCTCGTAATGTTTTGGTTTAGCCATCGAAGAAAAATATTCCATACATTTTCTGCTCTTATAGGTGTGTTTACCCGAGTTCAAACTATCTCGCACTAGGCTATAATATTATATCTGTCTTTCCTACGGCAACACTCCGGACAACAGACTGTACTTTGGTACAATTCCAGCTCAAGAGTATACACCGTTGAAATGCACCGTTCAACCTCAGAAGTAAAAACAAAACGCACTTGTTTAACTGCAGCTCTGATGGCGGGAGAACTAGGCTAAAAATCCTAAAATAACTTTGACATCCACGACCACGAGACATTGACTCATTGGCAATCTTATCATTGCCACTGCGATACAGTGCTACTTATTGCATTTTTCATTATACAGTATTGCATAAGACGAAGATACGGCATGCGTAATAAATTATTAGGGCAAGTCAATAATATATCACGCCCAAGGACCACCTATAATTAGGCTACGTACTACGCCCAACAATGCGTCAAGCATGTGGAAAACAATAATCATACTATTAATCCCATGCCATCTATACTCTATAGCCCCATTGCAATAATAAAATAAATATTTAAAATAACAAATACTGTACATGCATTTAATGTTTCTTTCTTTATATTGTTCATATATTTTAATAATGACAGAATAATAGGTTACAAGTAACAGGCTTACCTAGTTATCCCAACTTACATTAGGTATTAAAAGGAAGGAAATAAGGATGTTAGGAAAGTTGGAAGGAAGGAATGACAAAAGGATGAAAGGAAGGCACGACCATGGTAAGAAGAAAGAAAGGACGAATGAAGGCAGACAAGGTGGGTGGTCAATAAAGTGTTACAGATATTTAACTGATATTGGAACTGCTTAAAGATAACAAATGATGCTGGTATGTGAAGAGTTCTTACAAGACACAGCACAGGAATTTTGTAGGGAGAGCAAAGTTTAAAATTGTTGGCACAGGGACTAACGAGGGTGCAGAAAACAACCCATGCGTCCCCTCAACGTTTTTGCATAGCTATTCATGAACATGTGACAGCTTTAAAAATATGGTCAAGGACTTACCTAAATAATTGTTTTTTTTGCCTTGAAAATCTTGTTGCAATAATCATAATATTCAAAAGATGTTAATTTTGTAAAATATGTGCAAAATCCATGGGTGAGCAAATTGTATTGTATATAAGGATTATAAGCATTTGTTAAGTGCCTCTGGTAGGGTGAATGAACCATTCAGAAGCGCTACCAGAGTGCAAGGCCTCGCGAAAAGAAGCAGGTTTTGAGAAAAGCGAAGGAAAGAAGAGAGACTGGTACATAGAATTGTAGAGCAAACAGAAAGAGAAAGCGAGTGCACACAATGCTCCCCGTTGCTCCCCCCTGCGGACGCCCCGACATGAGACATAAGAATGTCTTTTCATACAGCAAGATCATTAATCTGGATGAAGAAGTAAAGATTACAACGAAATGCTCATATTTATCAGACGAATTCACTCAAACACTGAACTCATAAACGATAAGTGCAATTTATCAATCCATTAACATATCTTCAACAGTTGAAAGACATACATGTAGAGAGCTGCCTTATTTCACAAAAGAGCTGTCAGTATTTATCTATGTCTATATGTATGTTTGTAAGTCCATACCTAAGTTTGTATGTATGTACATGTATCTAAGCATTTAATATCTCTTCAAATTTCTTATCCACCACAGGCTGTCTTGGCAAACTAATCTTCTTGCTGTTGACCCTATAACAACTTGGTTTTGGTGCACCATTCATCGACGCCTTGAGCATTTTGACATCAGCACTATAGCCGTTGTTAATTAATAATAATAATAAGCAAATAATAAGTGCTTTTGAATGTATGCATTAGATTATGTCTATGTCCAAGTGCCTTTGCCTGGACAATAATTATTTATGCATTGACCTTTAAGAAATTGACAAAGATGTATGTTAACAGTTCATTTAGTACATCTAAGAAAATGAGAAGAGCCAACTATTAAACAAAACCCATTAAATTTACAGTTCAATGAAAAGAAGTATTGAATTACGACTGTAATACATGTAAGGTAATGTAGGCCCTAATGGCAATTCTCACATGCTCTCAACAACAGTACAAGTCACAAAGAGATCTTAGCCCTTGGATCTTTGGGCTAGAGAACAGACTGAATACAGTCACAAATTAACCACTTATAAAGTCTTACTGAGTAGTGAGTACAGTCACAAATTAACCACTTATAAAGCACTTCAAAACAACAAGAAAGTCTGGAATGATTCAACTACAGTGAAAAACTTGCTATAAAAATTACGAACTGACATCACAAATGCCTTCAAATAAACTTTCAACAATAAGATGAACTAAATAGGCCTAATTTATTTAGTGAGGAGCATATCCAGGGTGCTGGCCCACACCCCAAACACAAGACATGGTAGGGCACTGACGGGCAGTATTTTAAGCACTGTAGGGGTTACAGTTTAGGCAGTTATAAACTAGTTAAATACTTTTTCAAAGTAGTTGTAAATAGTAGCTGAACCAAAAATCTCAATTTGTAGCTGACTATTGTTAAGTAAATATTTTTTTGATGAAAGATTTTTGTCACTTGCATGCTGCTCAACTTGTCTCCAGTTTTTCCCTTGAGTGAACTTCGAAACACAGCTGAAGCATGGGCATGAAGTATTGGCAACTTCCTTTTTCATAGCCTCGGGCCCTCGGCATATGAGGGTGGGGTTCTAGTACTCATCTTCCCACCAACACTGTATTGTCAGTGTACTCATTTTAAGCTGAGTATGTTAGGGGGCACATGGTCAGAATTTGTACCCTTTGTAACAACAGATTAACTACACAACAATAACACAGCAATAATACAATAATAAGTAATAGAAAACATACTAAAACAATAATAAGTAATAGCAAACAATAACACAATGATAAACAATACAATAATAATAACATGATATTAAGAGCTCAATAACAAGTTAGCTGGCAAAACACCAGACTAGATGAATCTCAGTATAGGCTAAATCACAGTGAATACATTAAGGCTAGTATCGTAAAAATAAGTAATTAGATTGCTATTTGCAACAAGCTATTATAAACAACTCCCAACTATAGTTCAGTATACAAGATCCTCACTTTTGAATGGCTTTAAATGTCACCACTAATTAATTAAAATCAAAATAGTATAAACGAATGGATTCCTTTGCTAAGAAGGAGATACGAGTACACCTCAGTTGTCATGTCATTTGAAAAGACACAAGAAACTTTGAAACTATAATGCTGTTTTTTGGCATTCATATCATGAAGAACTGCCTTAAAATGAGAACATTTTAACAAGGTAAATTTCTATAGCAGAATTCAATGGCATTTAAGACAAAGTGGAAAACTGATAAAAGGTGAGTTGGTTTTTATCATTTATTCTGTTTTACCCTGTGGAATAAATTCAGACAAGCCTCAGTCTTGGGCTGTCTTAGTCTCAGTCTTGGGCTGTCTTAGTCTCAGTCTTGGGATGTCTTAGTCTCAGTCTTGGGCTGTCTTAGTCTCAGTCTTGGGCTGTCTTAGTCTCAGTCTTGGGATGTCTTAGTCTCAGTCTTGGGATGTCTTAGTCTCAGTCTTGGGATGTCTTAGTCTCAGTCTTGGGCTGTCTTAGTCTCAGTCTTGGGCTGTCTTAATCTCAGTCTTGGGCTGTCTTAGTCTCAGTCTTGGGATGTCTTAGTCTCAGTCTTGGGATGTCTTAGTCTCAGTCTTGGAACATCTTAGTCTGTCTTGGAACATCTTACTCTCAGTCTTGAAACTCCACAGCCTTGGTCTTGTCTTGCTCTTGAAACTCCACTGTATTGGTCATGTCTTGTAACTCCATCGCCCTGGATTGGAAGTCCACTGCCTTGGTCTTGTCGTGGTCTTATAACTCCACTACTTTAGTCTTGTAACTCAGCTGTCTTGGTCTTGTCCTAGTCTTTATGTCTTGCATACAACACAGCACATTGTGCCATTGGTTGATACTTCCACATTATACACTTGCACTATAGAAGTTGCTAATTACAATTACATCAAACATAAGTACTGTTGAAAGTAATGTAAAATTTAAGTAATGTACCTTTTTTCATTTGATCATTCAGAAACTCTCAAGACAACAGAAAGACTTTCTACTTTGGACACTTTAGCGTGACGCTCACACAGAGGTGGAATTGCTGGCGATTATAATAATCACAGGTGTTTATTACACAGGGTCAAAAGTCATCCTTTGTCAATCATCATCAGAAGAGAATCCAAGAACTGACGTCAATCCAAAAAGAAGGAACAGCAGACCACCAGATATTGTCACTAAAAAGAACAGAGCTACTCAATACTCATAATAATAATAATTACATAATGACTTTATGTTAAACAGCATTGCACACATATGTTACTCTGCTGTGATGGTTGATTTGTTCCTTTCTGCCATCAGGTGTAATAAAGTTCCTCATAAGTAGTCAAGTACACACATGCTCATGCACAACATGCCGAAGTCCATATACATGTGATGGTTGAATGGTAATACACAGGCATGAAGAACAGAAAGACCCAGGTTTGGTACCCACTAGTCCCATAAGGTTGACTCAGCCTTCCACTCCCTAGGGTGTGATGGTAAAATGAGCAGCAGTAAGATGGATCGGCGCCTAACAGGCCGCCATACAGTTATAAAATCTTGTTTAACTTGTTGTCATGTGTTCCTACTATTTCATGTAATGCGGTTTGTCACAGCAGAGTAAACATATATGTGCAATGCTGTTTAACATAAAGTCAAACACACAAACTGCAATAATGTCTGTGTCATTGATAAATCTAGATTTACAATTCAAGATGACGACAAGCTCGGAATCACAAAGAAAATGCTCATCAAAGTAACTTAATCTTGACTCAATTCCCAATAACTCCAGTCAACTATGACTTAAACACCAGTTTTGTAATCATCAATCCCCATCAATAGCAGTCTCATTATCACCATCTGTTAGTCATAAGAACAGAGCTTTTGTGACTTACTTAAAATGCGTAATATTATGTGTGCTGATAAATGCATACACCAACCATTCTCATTATCATTACAACAATCACCACTACCGCTCCAGCCATCAAGATATCACCCTTTTCCTCATCAACACCATTATGACTATCATAGCCACCACCATCATCATCACTATTACTATGATCATCATCATGACCTAGAATGAACAATGTTTAAGAAAACTGGGTCACGTTGAGCCATGACCTGACCTACTTGCACGAACAGAGACCATGTGACCGAGGTAACTGCCACCGACTGTTGCTAGGACGAGGCAAAGCGCATGGCCCAGGATGCCACCCATGAGAACGGCACTTGCTTTCTTCAAACAAAAACAGAAATAGCATCTAACAAATTATTCTGAAAGACTGGTGCTGAATAAATTGAAATGCTCGATTTACCTTACAAATAAAGCACCTAGAACTGCAGATCAAATGAACTCTGTGGAGTGCTATCAATTTATATGGGTGCTATAAAGTGGAGTTTTACTGGGAATGTAAACAGTGACTTAAAAAGGAAGCAGAGTACCTAAAAGTACATCAACCAAAGTATCTTAGCTAACCCCAAGATTCCTTAAAGCACTTCAAAGTACTTAGGCTAACCCCAAGATGCCTTAAAAGTACCTCAACCAAAGTATCTTAGGCTAACCCCAAGTGGCCTTAAAAGTACCATACAGTACCATAATCAAAGTACCTTATTCTAACCCAGAGAGTATAAAGCATCAGTGACTTCAATTTCCTTAGCATAGCTAAGTTACTTAGATCAGTGCTTCCCAAAGTGGTGGTCCGCGGACCGGTGCCGGTCCGCGAGCCCTCAGTAGCCGGTCCACAAAGTGAGTTAAGAAACTGGTCAAATTGTCCTGGAATCAAGAAATGGCTATCGTATTTTTAAAAGTCATGACAAAAGACACTTATTAGGCTAACATTCACAGGGCAGTAGAGTCATATAATTGGCTAAACATGCATTTAAATCAATTTTAATACATTTTCAGGAATTTGGGTGATCGAAAACGAAAAAGAGAAATAATTAAGAAATTTGGCACCGTTCCTCCTGCAGCAGGAAAATCCCTGCCGGTCCGTGACACTGAAAGCTAGTTAATTCCTACGGGTCCGTGACTATAAAAAGTTTGGAAAGCACTGACTTAGATGATGGCAGGTGGGCCACTCAATTACCTCACTCTTTGATCTGCCTGCTGGCAGTGTACAGTAAATTTACTCATTTTGTAAACGAATTTCGACGAGGAAACAAATAGAAACTACAAACATACATCTGCCTGATGGGGATATACGAGTGCCTGTAAAGATCCTCTAATATACTCATGTAATTGTAATGTAATTGCAAGATGGTAATTAGATTAGATTAGATTAGCAAAACTAAATTATAACAATGAGATTAGGTCAGTAAGGTTAGATTAAAACAGCAGGATAAGCGTAGTAAGATTAGATTTAGAACAGTGTGATAAGAACAGTATAGTTAGATTTGTTACAGTAGATTAGGTCATTAAGACCATTATTAGGTCTGTAAGTGGTTCAAGATTCATGGTATAATGCTCAATACAGATAACATGGATGAACTTGAGACTCACAGCCTATCCCACCTACACTGACCACCTACCCCATGTGTTGCCATAAGGACTGTGCTGATCTGGGATCTGTCGCCCCATTCACAGATAAACGTCAGAGAAAACGATTTGACAGCCGCTGCAGAAAAATATCGGCTGATAAACTGAGACCCAAAATAATCATCCTGAAAAATCAACAAAACACAATTAATGTAATGTAATGTAAATCTCCACAATGCCAAGCATGTAAAAAGAGTAACGGTCCCATGTCCCATTAGGAATGTAGGAAATGCGCTCATTGCCTTGACCTTGGCAATGGTTGAATCCCAAGTTTCTGGAGAGAGAGCCAGATCATCGCAGGACTTCCTGTTCACTTCCTATGCCTCCAACAAATTCTGCTTGGTACAAAGGCATGTGTAGTATGTTAACGACTTGCTCAGGGTCTTTTTCAAGGATTCGAACTCACAACTGTATGATCACATGAAAGTGTGTGCAAACAAATTGTGCAGTTTACACAGAATCCCTTCAGCAGGCTCAAACCTGCAACAATTATGTCACAGACCCAGCACATGGTAACACAGTAAGGCCAGGCCTCAAGACCAAGCCTACAATAAGTACACTCGAGTAAAAAGCCATCAGTTACTTCCTTCAGCCAACATCTAATAATTACTCCTCAATGCCAAACCCACTTGTTATTCCATGAAAAGTTCTTAGCGAACTCGCTTCCTACATCACGATGGTTGTCATCTTGTCGCCAGACCAGGATCAGAAAGTTATTATGAAAGCTTTCATCAGTGTATCAGCCTATTAAGTACATGTACTGGTATAATTTGGTAATTGAAAGAATTTCTGGAAGCAGGATCTTAATCTGAAAGGCCAAAGTATAATGATCAGTTTGAGAAAACTGGGTGTGTAACAAGGAACTTCCTCGTTGGTTCAGACAACCACTGAAGATACAGTTTTCTCTGGACCTTAGTTTAGTTCCTATATCACAATCGTAATCAAGCATTTATATAGCGCCACTCAAAAACAGAGGCGCTCCCGACCCGGGCCAGTCTCTTCACTGGTAAAGGGAGGTTTTCAGGCGCTTGCGGAACTGGTCAAAAGAAATAGAAAAAGGTCAGTCCTGAGGGACTGAGGTAACTGGTTCCAGCTATTGGGACCAACAATAGCAAAACTCCTAGACTGGGCCATAGAAGTACGCACCCGCGGGACAACCAAGTAACCACGGGCCGAGGACCGAAGGGAGGAACGACTGTGCAGAGAAGATACTAAGGTACAAAAGGCCCTAAGATAGTGAGGAGCAGAGCCAGCAAGACAGCTTCGCATGAGGGAACAGACCTTGAATTGCTGCCATCCAAACATGACTCTCTGCTACTGATGTGCAGTAGGCAGCTGAGTGTCAAATGTCCTCCAGATGAAATAGTCAGACTCATCTCTGCCAACTTTCTTGCCTACCACGGCCAGACTTCTGATTTATCTGACCTATCACATTTCGACCATGCTTCTCCAATGGATAGAAGAAGAGCAGTCCCTTAATCTAGCCTTGAGGCAGCCGTGGGTATGAAGTGATCATGATGATGCTGAGTTTTCTGCCCTAAGGCAGGTCCATTGGCTTTTATGCCACCTGAGGATGAGATGAGTGAGATGGCTTCCCATTGCCTTCCTCACAGACAGTTATCAGTGAGCAAGTTGTCCAGGGTAACTACACAGTGGCTTGAGGTAGATTCGAACCTGCAACCCTCCGGTTACAAGGCACAGAACATACCGCTACACCACAGCATCCTGAAATGCTAGCAACTTCAAGAACAAACTAATCAGGGGAAGTGTTAGCGACTTCATTTTCTTAGCCTCAGCATATGACGATGAATGGTCAGTCATTTCCCTCGCCATCTCATCTTCTCACCAACAGTATACATATGGCCAGTTTACTCATCATAGCTGAGTTGGCTAGGGTGCAGGTGGAGCAGATATCTCGAACCAAATTTCAGCACTAGCAGGGATTTGAATCCCCCGACCTCTCAGTTGACTATCCAGCATGCTAACCACTACACTATCGCACACCCTGGATAATGATTTTTAAAAAGCTTCACTTGAAGTCACAATCGATAGATGCTTCGTGTATTATGAAAATGATACTGTAGCAGTCACTCAATTAGATTTAGATTTCAGTGAAGTTTATCACCTGTTGATGTTTGTCGATATCCCTGGCAGCTTCCTTGTACTCTCTCTCAGCCTTATCAGCTGACATGAAGTACCCTGATTACAATTAAAAGTTACAGCAAATTAAGTCAAATTTAAAGCATCTACATGGAAAATTAACATAAAACTTAAATGGAACTTACAGATGCTATGATAAAAAGTGACATACAATGAAATGAAATTTAAAGCTGAAAATGGAAATTAACATGAAATTACCTGCATATAAATTATAAAGCAGGAAGAATGCAAGTTACCGCGAGAAATACCTCTAATATTAAGATTAAAATTACCTATAAATGAAATTTAGAGCTGGAAGAATAGAAACTAACATGAAAATTACCTTTAAATGAAACTTAAAGCTGGAAAAATAGAAATCAACATGGAGGTTGATTAATCAAAATATTCAACTACTGCTATATAAACTTGTCTACTTTTCAGGGTTCATAGTGATGTGTAAACACAGTACTACTTGATTCATGGAATGTTCTGTTGGACCAATAAATTGAAAGTCATGGTTAACTGTGAATGGGAATCAAATGGTTGGACTTCATTTGTTTTCACTAGTCACTTTTTGGTGCATGTTTTGCAAACTGATTAAACTCCAGTTCTTAACGACATTTAGCATTATACAGGATAGCGCAGATTAGGTTGCGTTGAAGTGGCACAAAATAAATGTTCAATTATAATTACAATAAATATTTATATGAAGACAAGGAAAGTTGAATATAAGTTGGGGAAAATAATAGTCAGTCAAAGAAAACAGAATTGTAACTCTATTATTATATTTCATTCATCATCATCATCATCATCATCATCATCATCATCACCACCACCACCACCACCACCACCACCACCACCACCACCACCACCACCACCACCACCACCATCATCATCAATTATCAACTTCCATAGCATCAGTGTCTAGTGCACAAGGCATCAACAGATGGCACACCATTTATTACATGCACATAGGCAATTTAGTTGAATCTGAGGTACAAAGCAGTTGTGAGTGAAGAACTTGCTCAAGGTCCTACACAGTAACCGCCTCAGTGAAGGCTTGAATCCATACTACCTGCATTACAAGTTGCATGTTCTAACCAGTCATCTACATCAGCTAGGCTAGTTACGCCCACGCATCACTCTGTCAGAATGCATTTACGAAAATGCCACATGATGCACTCTTGTCCAATTAATGCACCAGACATACCGCTATAATATGTCGCAATGACAAATGCCATGCTGTTCCACAGGGTGGGCACTACACATGTTCAAGTGCTGCCCTGATACATCTATACATACATTCACACATACATTCACACATACAGACACAGATGAATGTATACAGGACTACTGGTACTAGTATAATTGAATTTCATTTTAAATCCTTCAAGATGCTGCCTCATATCATGAGGGTACTAACAACACTCATGATAATTAGGGTACTAATACCTCATCCTACTATGAGCAATTTTATGACTTTCGAAAAGAGTTCTCACCATTCTTGAGCATCATCAAACCATAGCCAATCAGAAGGAATGACGAAATTGCAGAAGCAATTTGCTGTGGTATTACTGTCGCCACATACCCCAACGATACTGCAATAACACAATAGAAAAAGATTAAGCTTTAGATGTGTATGTCTATAATAATTACGCTGTGAGAGTTTGGAGAATTACAGGATTTGCATTTCTAGTTGTTCTGATTCTGCCTCAGTGATTCTTCTCTCATATCTTCAATTGACAACTTCAAATATATTCACTCAACTACTGAACTGTCTTTAAATATGTCTAAATGTATCTCAACAGTTCATGGCAGGACATCTCAAAATCAGCATAGTCTTTATGCAAACAAAACTAATATTGGTGTGGTCTTCCCAGTTCTATTGTGCCTAACATACTTATTCCTTACAAGATAAACAGATTCTACCAGTGTTCCAAATTCATTACCTAAGTGTGACTCTTGATTCACCATTGACAGTGAAATCTAACTGTCACTTACCGACATTACACCATCCTCATACATATTCATCAGTCTCTACCACAAGATGCTGCCCATGCTCTTCATTGTTCAATTGTCTTATTATGCCTGGACTATTGCAATTCAATATTCAGTAACCGCCTCTTCCTTGTTGCCTTTATGGCTCCTTTGCAGACAGTTCCAAGTGTAACTGCTGGCTTTGTTCTCTGGTTACATACTTAATGCCTTCAGTATTAGACTGTTACCTTTTCAAACTCAGATCCACATCCCCATTCCTGTCCTAGTATATAAGGCACTTCATAGTTTAGCACTATATCTTGATGACTCTTGACCCCTTCGGTCAGCTGCCCATGGACTCCTGATTGTCCCTCGTATGCACACTGCTACAGCTCAGTCCAGAAGCTTTGCCTATGTTGGGCCCTCCAGCTGGAATCACTTTTCTCAAGACCCGCAGCCAAGCTTCTCAGTTTCTCCCTTCCACCGTTTAGCAAGTGCCTGAAGTCTACAGTAATTTCACTGGTTTGGGTTGGGAGCTCTATGACGAGTTTTTACTTGAAGTGGTGTCTTACAAATGTCAGATTACAATTATGCATTCCATTTGTGCATCATTCTACCATGTCAAACTTAAGATCAACTTCCTCTGACCATTCGTCTAGTCCGACTTACCAAAAGAGATGTGTGGTCTCATGCCTTCTCACAAGCTGATCCTCATTAATGGAATTCACTATAACCAGCCTTGAGGGACCTTTCTCTTACTCTTATTTCACAAACAATTGAAGACTTATCCTCTTCCAGCTACCCTGAGATGACTTCATAAACTAGCACAATATAAATATCTGATAAATAATAATAATAACAATTCTTTACAGCCATTTCAAATCCTAAGCCGAAGGGATCATAACATGTACCTCGGAAAAAAAATTATTATACTGCGTAAGAAGTTATTATATTCTAAGGCTTGGTTGGGCGAGGCTTTCTTGTTTGGAGAGAAGCAGTCATACACAAGTATTATGATGCAACATGAGAAAAGCCACTAAGTTCTTTTCCTCTCATTTCCATCTGATCATTTTCATGACCATCAGCACAACAATTACAATCACCACCACCATCATTTTTATCATTGTCATCATCAGTGTTGTCATCACCATTACCATCATCACTGCCATTATAATTTTTTATCATCATCATCATCAACAGCATAACAATCACCAGTATCATTATCATCATAATCTTGACCAGAATCATTATCATCCACAAAACCAACACGTTATCATCATCGTCGTCATCATCATCAGCAGCAGCAGCAGCAACACCCCAGACAACAACCACCCCATTATCACGTCTTCATACCAGCCAATACGTGCAGAATCGCGTTGGCAAAGAGTGCTCCACTGAATATGGCAATTTTCGAGTTTGTCATCGACAGAATAACCGCTATGAAGAACGTATTATCGCCCACTTCGGAACAAACCACAGCAAAAGTCGACGAAACAAGCGAACGACAAAACGAATCAACGACAAACATCGTGAAATCAGCACACTAAAATATATTTCGATCAAGTCTCATTTTAGATTTTACTGTCTGGCACATTTTAATTAATGAATTTTATTTTGTTTTGAATGATTCAGTTGACCAATGTACAAAAAATAAACATACTTTTTGTAGGCTTACGTAGCGCGTTAATTAGATGTTTGATAACACTTTCATCGCGCAGAAATTTCAAGCCTTTGTAACTATCATATTTATTGAAACTGATATTAAAAGTGAAACTGGCTTCAGTGTCAAGTCTTTAGACAATGTCAAAGAATTCAGTGGCTGCTGGGACTATTATTCTCTCTCTCTCTCTTCAACCGTCCTCGATACGAGCTCAAGGGTTGGTCGCATTGTAGACGATTCTTCTCCATCCTCTCCTATCCTCGGTTTCTCGCAGCAACCGCTCCGTTGACAATTCCAACCATTCGCCCACATTGTCCATCCATCTCTTCCTTGGTTTCCCTCTTGCTCTTTTTCCCGGTACCGTTCCTTGCATAATTTCTTTCTCTAGACATTCACCTTGTTTCCTCATTATATGCCCAAAGTAAGACATCTTTCTTCTTTTTATTGATTCCAGTAAATTCCTTTCCACTCCCGCCGTCTCTAACACCCATTCATTTGTTTTCTTCTCTATCCATGATATACCCAGTATTTTTCGTATGCATTTCATTTCAAATGCTTTTATTCTCTCCTCATCCCTCTTTTTGATTGTCCAGCTCTCGCAGCCATACATCATCACTGGCCATATAAGTGTCCTCATTAATTTAATCTTTGTGTTAATTTTTATGTTATGGCTTTTCCACAGTTTCATCAGATCTACTCCTATTCCAAGTCCTCTTGCAGTTCTTATTCTTATCTCCCTGCTGCAATCGACGTCTTCTGTTTATGAGTGATCCTAAGTACACGAAGGTTTCCACTTGTTCAATCATACTGTCTTGTACTTTGATGTTGCATTGATTCCCATTTAGTGCCATACACTTTGTTTTACCTATGTTGATCTCTAAGCCCTTTTTTCGCCCTTCCCTGTCTAATCGAGTCACCAGATCCTGTAGTTCCATTTCTGTGCTTGCCATTAACACTATGTCATCCGCATATCGTAGATTTGTTATCCTTCTTCCTCCAACTTGAATGCCTCCTTTGTATCCTCTCAGTGCCTCTCTCAAAACCATCTCTGAAAGTATGTTGAACAATGTTGGCGAGATCACACATCCCTGTCTGACTCCCCTTTTAATTCTAAACTCACTTGACAGTGTCCCTGCAACTTTTACCTTTGCCGTCTGTTTTTTATACAGTTCTGTTATCAGGTTGATAATGTGTATTGGATACCCCATTTCAACCATCGACAACCATAGTTGCTCATGTGATACACAATCAAAAGCCTTTTTGAAATCAACAAAGCACATGTACAGCGGAAGTTGGTGTTCTCTCATCTTTTCCATTATGATTCTAAGATTCGTCACTTGATCCCTTGTTCCTTTGCCACGCCTAAACCCTGCCTGTGCATCTGATAATTCTGATTCCGTACGTCCTCTTATCCTTTCCAAAATGATCTTCAGCATAATTTTACTCGCATGTGAGACCAATGCTATTGTCCTATAATTCCTACATTGTTTCATATCCCCATTTTTTGGAATGGGTATGAATATAGACTTCGTCCAATCCTCTGGCCATTCCCCCGTTTCCCATACCTCCACACATATCCGATGCATTCTGTCTATTGCCGTTTCTCCCGCGAACTTGAATAACTCCGCTGGTACCTCATCCGGCCCCGCACTTTTCCTTCTTGCTGATCCATTTATCGCACGTTCTACCTCTGATCTCAGAGGTGCAGGTTCCTTTGCGTGTTCCCCATTATTTTATATGCATCTTCCCCATCATACAACTCCTCACAGTACTCCTTCCATCTTTCGGCAACTTCTCCTTTATTTGTAATCTCTTCATCTGTTTTTGACTTTACACAAATCAGCTGTGGTCTGAACTTCCCTGTAAGATTCCTTACAGTTTGGTAGACCCTTCTTATATCCCCCCTTTTATTGGATTCCTCCAGATCCTCGCACATGTCCTCAATTTGTTGTCGTTTATCTTCTCTTATTCTCTTCTGTACTTCTCCTTTAAGTGCCCTGTAGGCCTATTTCTCTTTATCTCTGTTCTTTGCATCCCTTTTTTCTGCAATTAATTCATACGTTTCATTAGTTATCTAAGGTTTACATTTCTGTTTCTTTTTATACCCAATGGTTGCCTCAGCCACATCAAGTAATATTGTTTTTGTATCTTCCCATAGTTCATCAGGTTTCCTTTCTTCTTCCCACCTCCCCAATTCTTCAAATCTATTAGTGACCTCCACATTGTACTCTTCTGCCTTAAGACCGTACAGCTCCTCTATATTTAACCTTTTTACCTGTTCCCCATTCTTCTTTTTTATAATTTTGATCTTCAACTTTGCTATTAACAAATTGTGATCCGAGTCACAATCCGCTCCTGGATATACTCTGCAATTTCTAATGTTGCCTGCCCATTTCTGTGCAATCGCAATATAATCTATCTGGTTTCTGGTATTCCCATCCGGTGATGTCCACGTATACAGTCTCCTTGGATGATGTTCGAACCATGTGTTGCATAACCTTAGTTCATTGTTCAAACAAAATTCAACCAGTCTTTCGCCCGCTTCATTTCCTGATCCCAAACCTCCTCTTCCCACTATCGCCGGATATTCATCTGTCATTTGTTTCCCAACCTTGGCATTAAAATCTCCCAACACTATCAAGATGTCTCTTTTTGGTACTTTCTTTATCATCTTTTCTACCTCCTCATAGAAAAAATTGACATCCTCCTCTGCATTAGTTGTCGTAGGCGCATACACCTGTATAATACTGATGTTCCTTGGTTTAGCCTTAACCCTAACCATCAGCATTCTGTCATTCCCAGTTCGATACTCCTCTATACTTCCTCCTATCTTCTTGCTTATCCATATCGCCACTCCCCTCTGACCTCTGTGTTCTCCACCCGAGTAAATTATTGTATGACCATCACTAGTTGTGAAGTGTCCTTGTCCTTCCCAACGTACTTCTGCCAAACCACAGATATCCACTTTATTCCTTATTAATTCCTCACCTAGTACCTGCACCTTCCCTAGTTGAAGCATGCTTCTCACATTCCACGTTCCTATCCTTAATGTTCAGGCTTAAGCTTTTTTTAACACGGACTACCAAGGGGGTGGTTACCACCCCCCCCTGGATTTCGGGTTTGGTTTCACATATCATATCTTGTAATACACCAATGGATTCAGCATTCAATTCTGCACAGAATGGTATATTTAGTTGTACATTATGTGAATGCACCTCGAAATTACATAATTTTTAACATCGGAACTGATAATTAGCGATATTTTATATTATTGCGTATATTTTTTACTTGTTAGATAAACAAATATACGATTATGTGCTTTGAAACTGATCTACGTATCCAAGATACACACATATACATCCCTACACATGTTTATATATGCATAAATATACATTCATACATATATTATCCATACATATATATTGGTTTACGTTGTGATGCTGCATACAGACATTTTCACACAGATTACGCGTATTATTATTTATTTTCATCACTTCCGGTTTTTAAAAGACAAACCTGTAAGTATGCAAATGAAGCCCTACATTCCCTCTAAAGAATGGTATATTTGTTTCTCTTCTGGGAAGAAAACTGAATACGCTACAGACAAAAACTAAGGGGGGAGTCCTTCCATTCAGCCATTTTTCACGCATATTACGGGTATTATTATTTATTTTGATCACTTCCGGTTTTCAAAAGACAAACATTTAAGTATGCAAATGAAGCCCCACATTCCCTCTATAGAATGGTATAATTTGTGTCTCTTAATATTAAATGACGGATAAGATATAGTCAAAAATCTAGGGGGGTGGTATCCACCCCCCCTGGTGCCTCGGGTATATTGGGTATAACTTTTGAATGGCGTGGACTACCACCATAATGTTTACCTCAAAATGTGCGCCAATGAATCTGCTACAGCTACCTAATTTTCAAAATTTTTATTCCACACGGGAAAAATTTTTATGCATGAAGCCTGCTTCTCACATTCCACGTTCCTATCCTTAATGTTTTCCTTAGTTGTACTATCCCGTCACTGTTGTTTCCATAGTTCCTATTTTCTGTGCTGTTTCTGTTGTTTTTGTTGTTTCTTCCAGTAGCCGATTTTACGCCCCTGCCCTGGTTGCTCAGCAGAAGACGCGGACCTTTTTGACCCGGGCGACGTCCGAGCCGGTATGAGTTTTTTGAAGAACCGTCCATAATGCTCATTGGGAAAAATAAGGTGGTAGATTCCCATGCCTTTCCACCTCGCAGTGGAGGTCCATCGTGTGAATCCCACCATGGACCAGCCATTCGTTAATCAGTCGTTGTCGCTTTTTGCAATCCTCCGCCCGATCTTCGATGCAAGACCCGCTGCTGCCCAGGCCTTCGCCGCCCACGTTAGCCAGCTTTTCAGGGTTCCTGCAGAGCCTTCCCACCTCGCGAAGCGCCCTAGGTGGTACTTCAGCTTACGCCTTCACCACTGATGGTATAGCCTCTGCAGGCAATCCCCTACTTGGCTGTTACACCCCTCACCACTTTGAGGTGTGGGTCGGACTTTGAGGGGTGACTATTATTACTGAAATAATAATAATAGTCCCAGTAATAATAGTCCCAGGTGGCTGTAGAACAAATCCAGAATTGTAAAGCTGCTGCTGAAGTCTTTGTTCTAGTCTTTAAAATATTTGTAGCAGATTATTGTAGTGATAAAATTGTAGCACTTTCACTAACACAATCATTATTGTGGTAATATAATAAAATTAAATGTAGGCCTACACAACATTTTATTCTAAAAGAACACGCACATCGGCATAATACCCTTTTATTACCGTTGCAGAAAATTCGACTCGGGTATTAATACCGTATTATGCGATTAGATCATTTCGATCAGTTAACTGCTGTGCTATATTTCTCAAATACAGAATAGCTCTATTCAATGCAATTATAATAGAATCAGTATTAAAGTATAATAATTAATGGTTTTTCTATGGATTTTGCTTTCAGTTATAGAGCCAATCTAAATATTCGCTAGATGACGCTATAAGTCCAAGCGAGGTGCATAATTTGTTTTTATACCAAAGTTTCGCCATAAATATATTTTTTATTAATTAAATTAAAAATAAATAAATAATTATACATAACAACAATAATAAATAATAATTGTTGTTATTATTCGTAAATTATATGGTATAATATTATTATAATAAGAGGTCTTTGGCTCGAAGGCTTGTGTCTTTCCTAGCGAATATTTCTGCAGTTAGTGTAGGGCCTAATTGCGTCACCTGTTGGGCAGAGCGCGCGCGTTTTTACAAAATCGTACAAAATGTCCGATAAATGTAATGTTCTGAATTAAAACATTTAATTTTACTTCTGGCAAAAGTTTAAAACATACGAATGATTAACTTGGAAGGATAATAT
Organism: Aporrectodea caliginosa; assembly: GCA_020284085.1. Lineage (NCBI taxonomy): Eukaryota > Metazoa > Annelida > Clitellata > Crassiclitellata > Lumbricidae > Aporrectodea > Aporrectodea caliginosa. The sequence continues at coordinate 915,821 of JACEVL010000157.1, read as the reverse complement.
TTCCGTTAATTCGATATATCTGCTGCATTTCTTTTCAATTGCATAACATGTAAATGTACAGCGCAGTGCGTTTGTCAGGCGCTTAATAAAGAAAAGATTATTATTCTTGTCATAGTCCGTCGTCTGCAGATTGCGTCCTTCTAGTTTTCGACATTTCGCTGTTCACGCATCTTGGGGTGAGGCTGATTATTAGTTTTCTAATTTTGATTGTTTTATAAGCAATTACCTTTAGGCAAACCTGGGAACGGCGGTCCCAAATTATGCAATGAAAGAAATCAACAGAGGCCGCTTTCGTATAGTTTCGCTAAAACGTGCTATATATTTTCAGGCATCCAGCTTCTAATTACTGACAAGATTATTTTAATCAATCCAGCTTCTATTGAATCGAAAGTTAGTTTCATCCATGCAACCAGCTTGGTATCCAGCTTGTATTTACGGAGAAAATTATTTTAATCAATCCAGCTTCTATTTCAACACAGGAATGTTTTCATCAATCCGGCCACTTCCATTTAGGGAAAGACTTTTTTTTCATCAATCCACCTTCGATTTAGCGATACAGTTTTTTCATCAATCCAGCTTCCATTTTAAAGTGACAATATCATATAACTTTGTAGTAAGTAAATAATTGGTGCCTTAACTGTATTTTGACTGTGTCTGTGACGAAAATACATATTTCTGAATTTGGGACCGCCGTTCCCAGGTTTGCCAAATTATTTGAATATCTTCAATACCGAACTTCATGTTGGTAAGTAAGCAATCTACCTATGTCCATGAGAACTATCGTCAATCCCGCTTCCATTTCATCAAGAAATTTCTTTAATCAATCCAGCTTCCATTTCATGAAAAAGATTAGCCAACTTCTATTTAACCCCATCAGTCCCACTTCCAGTTAAAGAAACAATTTTTGGTAAAGTCGTAGTTTACGTTGCTAAATTATTTGATATTGTCACTTTAACACGGAAGCTGGATTGATGAAAAAATTCGATAATCCTGGGAACGGCGGTCGTAAATTCCGAAACACTGTAATCAACAGAGGCCGCTTTCTTATAGTTTCGCTAAAACGTGCTATATATTTTCAGGCATCCAGCTTCTAATTACTGACAAGATAATTTTCATCAATCCAGCTTCTATTGAATCGAAAGTTAGTTTCATCATGCAACCAGCTTGGTATCCATGCAGCTTGTATTTACGGAGAAAATTATTTTAATCAATTCAGCTTCTATTTCAACACAGGAATGTTTTCATCAATCCAACTTCCACTTAGGGAAAGAGTTTTTTTCATCAATCCAGCTTCGATTTAGCGATACAGTTTTTTCATCAATCCAGCTTCCATTTTAAAGTGACAATATCAAATAAATTTGATAGGCTATAGAATATAAAAAACAGTGTTTCGGAATTTACGACCGCCGTTCCCAGGATTACCAAAAATTCTTTCCCTAAATGGAAGTGGGATTGATGAAAACATTCCTGTGTTCAAAATTGAAGTTCGATTGATCGAAATAATCTTTTCCGTAAATAGAAGCTGGATGGATGAAATTAAGTTTTCGATTCAATAGAAGCTGGATTGATGAAAAAATTGTTTCCGTAATTAGAAGCTGGATCCATCATCCAGGAGAATATATCTTTGCTCAATAAAAGTACCATTGATGAAAAATATTTCTTTCGTCAAATAGAAGTTGGATTGATAAAAGTAATTTTTCCAATTAAATGGAAGTTGGATTGATGAAAATATTTCTCGATTAAATGGAAGCTGGATTGATGATAGTTAACATGCACATAGGTAGACTGCTTACTTACCAACGTCAAGTACGGCATTGAAGACATTAGAATAATTTAGCAACGTAAACTACGACTTTACCCAATTTTTTTCCTCAATCGAGCTTCCATTTCAATTTGACGCTATAAAATAATTTACCAGCCTAAACTACGGGTTTACCGATTAAACTTTCGTGTTAAGAGCAAGTTGCAGATTAGGCTACGAAAATGCACAGCTTTAATACTCTGCCAGCATTCCCACATTGGGCCCATATTGGATCTGTATTCCCATCTGGGATTCGTATAGAACCTACATGGGACTCCACCTAATGTTCATGGCATGCTGGCAGGGTAACTGACCTAAAGTAAGTAACTATAAAAATTGAACCGGAAGCAATAACTTACATTCATGTGAATAATGTGGCACAGTGGCCGTTTGGTTAGAGCGCTCGGCCTGTAGCCTAACACGGAGAGTTACGGGAGTATGGGATCGCGCCTTACCCGAGGCAGTTACTGTGTTAGGACCTTGAGCGAGTCCTTCACTTACAATTATTGCTCTGCACCATCGATGTTCTATGGTCATGTGCACTTCTCGGTAAAAGTGCATTTTAGCGTATTTATTATTTCTCTTATGTGTCTGCATAAATGGAAGCTGGATTGATAAAATAATTCTTTGCCTAAATGGAAGTTGGATTGATGAAACTAGTTATTTGCTAAAATAGAAGCTGGATTGATTAAAAAGTTTATAATTTAGCGTTGTAAGTGACTTGCCGTTGCATGGCGAGTCAGCTTTGGTCGAATACAAGTTGGATTGACGAAAAGAGTTCTTGCTAAGTAGAAGTTGGATTGATGAAAATAATTTAAGCTTAAATAGAAGTGCTTGGGATTGAAGAAAACAATCTTGCTTAAATAGAAGCTGGATTCATTACAGTTATCATGAAAATTATTGAAATAATAAAATACGCTACAATACAACTCTTATACCTCCACTATCAATAAAATACGCTAAAATGCACTTTTACCCACTTTTCAACATTGGATGGAGGGCAATATCAAATGCAGTTCTATTGTATATTGTATAAAAATTATAAAGTGTCATGTTTGTTGTGTTACTTTATCAATAAATTCAAGTGAGTTAAAGATAAAGGCAAACTGTGAGATTATGCATTATGACATACAATCAATCAGTAAAACATAGTCTATGCTGCGAGAGGTGCTCTACATAGATACGAGATACGATTTGTATGGTTTACTGATGAGTGATTTTTTAAATTATGTTCAGGTTGCATAAAAATGGCGACAAAGAAGTCACTGCTGGATTCTATTCCTGACTATGAAGCCATATACAACAAGGCGTACGACGAGGTGATGAAGAAGAAAGTTGACCTTAGAAAGTACTTTTCAAAAGATCATCTTGAGACAATGCCAAAGTTGGAAAAGATCGTCTTTGTCAATCGATTGCAAAACTACCTGATATTAAAGAAACTTGGTATAGTAAATCAATTTATATTTTACATGAAATTTAGAGTAATTTTTAGGATTTTATAAATGAACTTCATAGTTGCATACAGTGTTTAAAGTGGTGTGGGAACTGTGGGAATGGTGTTTCCACTGCTCTGGAAATGTTTTGCTTGTGTTCCCACTGCTCACCATGCAATGGGACCATGATAACACATGTGTTCCAATAAAACTCTTCTTTGGAGTCCCCATTGCTCGCCCAAACCAATTTATATTTTACATGAATTTTAGAAATTTAGAGCAATTTTTAGGATTTCATGAATGAACTTCATAGTTGTATAGTTATAGTTATGTTATAGGTATGTTATGTTATAAGGTGTTGCATGTTATAGTTATGTTATACGTATGTTATGTTACAAGGTGTATGTTATAGTTATGGTATGTTATACTTATAGTTATGGTATGTAGGGTATAGTATGTTATAAAATTATGGTATGTTATGTTATAGTTATGGTATAGTTATGCTATGTAATAGGTATGTTTGTGTTATGGTTATTGCTATTGTTAACTGTTATGGTTATGTTAATGTTATAATGTATATTGATGTTATAGTTATGATACTACTGTTTTGGTTATGTTATGTCATATGTATGTTGTATTTAATTATGCTACCTATGTGTAGACCAGCATGCATGAAACTTAGTTTGTTTAGGGAAACAGATGCTTCATTTAGTCTTTTGAATAATGCCTTGTTGGAATCCCTCAAAAGTTCTGTTGTGACATCTGTTTTTTGTTCTTTATGGCCATTTAGACTTGAGAATTTGGTCATTATCAAATGACAGTAGACAAGATTTGAAGTGGGCATGCCTAGAAGTCCATTTGAACAAGTGAACAAAGTGAAATAATTAAATTATTAAAAGCAGATCTGGGAGGGGAAATCTGGCCATGGCGTTTATTTGATTTATTGAGGAGAGGCACACTGTTGACTTGCCCCAAAGTGGCTTCAGTAAGGGTTGCTTGCAAAATTGTAAATTAATAGGTTTTGATATTGGTGTTAGAACAAGCAAAGGAGAAAAATAGGAAAATGAGAACAAAATAAAAAGAAACAGGTAAAGAAGTAGTGATAATTTGGAACAGTGGGACAAAGAGCAGGAAAAGTCAAGAAATAAAGAAAAACAAGAGTTAGAGGTTGAAAGTTCAGTTTATTATTTGAACAATTAAACTTACTACAATACCAGATACTGACAAAAGAATAATGTGATATATAAAAGTGTTTATTGAGTCAGAAATTACAGCCAGAAAGGTTGTTTACTGCAAAAGTCTTGAGAAATTTTGAGTAAAAAATCAAGCCCTTGGAAATGGCTCCAAAAATATTAAGCAAAAAAGGTTTTGGTGAAAAAGGTTTTGTGACTTTGAAAGTAAAGTGATGACTGACAAAGTTCCGAACTTTTCTGCCATCAACTATGGTAAGCATGACTTTATTTTCCACCTTTTGGATCCACCAGTAATGTGAGAAAGTCAGTGTAACAGGATTTTATTATGATCAGTTTTAAAGCTCCACGTATTTTCAATCGTACCTGTAAACTCCAAATTTCTAAAGCACTACTTAAAAGCTAAGTGCAGTGCACCAGGTTATTCATGAATGCCATACTTGCATTAACTTCCTAAGTTCCTATCTTACAAAGTGAAAAGCTGATTCGGTATGAACTGACATGTCCTGGAGCTTCGTGAATAGAGACATAATTATATGACTTATCTTATGAATTTGAATTTCAAATTCAGGTTTAAATATGGGAACACCTGATTTCCTTCCCAAGTCTCAGCAGCAGAGAAGAATTGCATTCCTGAAGAGGAGAGACAGTGATGAGAACTGGACACCTGCCATGGAAAGATTGAAAACAAAGGCAAATACTGAGAAAGGTATAATAAGTCAAACTTGCTTAAACTGCAAAGGGTTCAGAACTCTCTGGCTAGAGCCATAACTAATACATCCAAATACGAACATATAACCCCTGTGCTTAAATCTTTGCATTGGCTTCCTGTTCAGCAGAGAATTCGTTTCAAACTGGGGCTCATAGTATATAAAACTGTAAATTCTGGCCAACCACAATATTTAAAATCAGTTCTTATTCCCCAGACTTATCATTATTCAATGAGGTCATCGGATCATCTTTGTCTGGTCATACCAAAATCAAGAACTGTTCTTGGCAAACGAGCTTTTTCAGTATCTGGACCTACTTTTTGGAACTCTCTTCCTGTGCATGTACGTTGTGCTCAGTCGCTTGGGTCATTTCTTTCGCGCCTGAAAACTTACCTCTTTCAAATTGCTTATCCACCTTAGGCTGCCTCTCTGTCTCTTACGGACTAATCTTCTGGATGTTGACTTGATTACGGATTGTTTTGGTGTGCCATCGGTTGATGCCTTGTGCATTAGACACCGGCGCAATAGAAGTTGCTAATTACATTACATTACATTACATTACTGTTTAAGATTTTGTCTGCTTATTCACATTTTTATCTTAATTAGGTAAATTTACCATAGAACTTTGTATTTTCAATTTTCATTTAAATGTTTTATGCACTTTTAAGTGTCACATTCTCAGTATGCAAATGTGTACAGTACTTGGAAAATTTACTTTATAAGGTGACTTCTACTATGTTTACAACTGGACTTATTAATTAAAGCTTGAATCAAGATTTCAGTTAATTTTATTGTTTTGGGGTATATAGAAATTAAAGATTTATTTGTTTACCGATGCATGATAGTCGATAATGTCTAGGATCTCGAATGGTTCCATATACGCCATGTGACAGTATACATCAGTGGTTTTCAAATGGTGGTACGCTTACCACTAGTGGTATGCCAGGTGTCACTAAGTGGTATGCGAAAAAGTTAAAATTTTAAAAAAAATCTAAGAGTTTAATAATGCTCATCTTTCTTTATTTAGCTATTCTGGAGTATTTTTATCCATCTAGTTTAACTTGCGGGAATCTTGCAATCTTGCTTGAATGTTTGCTTGCTTGCTTGAATGTTTGCTTGATTGAGCCACAGCTAAAAAGTCAAATCTTGCGACGACTAGTTCGATCACTTACAATCATTCAATCGTCGTGAAACTTGGCAGATAGACCCGCCCTCGCACACACTTCATTCTATCAAAATTTCAGCTCCCCAAAAAAGAGGCTAGCTTATAGAATCGGGGACTAAACTTTTCGAATCGGGGAATCCCCTTTTCCGATACGCACCGTTGTGATTGGCCACCGTTGTGATTGGCTGCAACAATAACGGGTGCGGTGCCTGATTACACGGACGCTATGTTGTAAAATGCTATATATTTGTAGAGGTAACTGCTTAATATGACGGATTATAGGATACTAGATGGATATAGTAAAAAACTTTGTTTTTACTATTGGTTCTTTTTATTAATGTTGAAATAAATTAATTGCAAGGGAACTTCGTATTCGCCTGTTGTTTTTTCTATCTGACCATTGCTTGTGGTATGCCAACATTCGATTTTTTACCTGGTGGTACAATAAAAATAAAGTTTGAAAAGCGCTGATATACAATTATACATACTTAGATAAAAGCAGAATTAGTTATTTTATGTGTGTGTATATATATAGTTATTTTATGTAAATATATATAACATTTAACTAATCAGGATTATTTAGGCATCCATAATTATGATAAAATTATTTTAACTGGAAGACTTTGTGATTGTTTTGCAGATAGACAACAAGCTAGATGGCAAGCAGGAAATGCTGATGTTGGTGTCCTGCAGGTAAAATATCCAATATTGCTTGTAAAATGCATGTACAGATAAAAAAAGTCAGTGTCCACATGCATTTATTATATCTGTGTGTACAGTGAAAGGTTATTATACTGTACATATGACATGTGAAGGAAGGAAATATTGAATAGAATGACAAAACAGGTGATGGAACACATTGATATATAAAGACAACAACCAGTTTGCAGATAAGTAAACTTCACTGTCTTAAGCAGAAGTTTGTAAGAAGCAACCAGAAAAGTTTTTAATGGTAACTGATTTTGTCTATAATGGAACTTAATACATAACGAATAAGTTTATGTTAAATTTGGAGTGGTAACTAGTATTGTTGATCTGTGGTTACGTGTACACAGTTGGAATTAAAATGAGAAAACTTAATAAGTGTTGGACGTTGGCAGACTCGTTAGAGCGGTCGACCTGTAACGCAGAGAGTACGGGTTCGATCCTTGTCCGGGGCGGTTACTGTGTATGAACCATGAGCAAGTTCTTCGCACACAATTGCTCTACAATATAATTGAATCTGTGCCACCGAGGCGTGCACTTCTAAGCTTTGGGCCACATTTGGAAGAAGGGTGATATAAAAATGCAGGTGTATTATATTGTATTGTTGTAATAATTAATATTTTTTCTTAATATTTTCAAAAGTTGTAAGAAAGTCATGCTTCTCCTGTAAAATGTGGAATGCACAAAAGGTCAGTTACCGATATGTAATGGCAGACTCAGTAAATTTTATCCAATGGTGTTTTCTGTAAAAGTCGAAAAAGATAAAGCCTATAAAATTATTCAGATCTTTGCATCAGTGTTATAACATTGATTTCTATATTGACAATGAGCTTATTCTGCCCCCTTCAACCTTTTGTAGGAGCGATCAAAGTATATATCGTGGGGCGCGGTGGTGTAGAGGTATGTTCGGTGCCTTGCAGCCGTAGGGTTGCGGGTTCGAATCCACCTCAGGGAGGTACATTTGGTGCCTTGCAGCCGGAGGGTTGCGGGTTTGAATCTACCTCAAGCCGCCGCGTAGGGACCCTGGGCAAGTCCTTCACTCGCAATTGCTCATGCGCTTCGGCGTGAAACTCCGATTCCTCTGAGTAGAAATCTTGAAGGGGCGCTATATAAATATCTGAAATGAATGAATGAATGAATAGATTGAGCTTGATGCATTCTTTCCTGTTGTAGGGGGGGAAAGAAGCCGTTGCTTCAGCTTTGTCATCAGATGTGTCACTGCCTTCAGAACTTCGGCCAGCTGGGAAGCAACAGCCATTTATGGGATTTAGAAGAATCTTGGCACGTAGACTTCTCAACCATTTGCAGCATGAACTCACATGGAAAAAGTTTCTCCGACAGACTTTGGCAAATCGATTAATTGATGCTGACGAATGTGAAGTCCTAGATCCATCAGGTACATTTTCGAAAATGTGAAATATAATATATATCTTATTTCATTTAATTGTTTATAAACTCTTGAAGCGCTGTGAACAATGTAATGTAATATAACAAAAATTGCATAGCGCCACTTAATTGTCTTTCACTGGAGCACTCAACAAATGTGGCCATCAAACAGGTTGAAAAATACACTTGTCTTTAAGAGTTTAGAGAAAATCATATAGCACGCGTGCAGCACGCACAGAGCGGCAGAAGAGCATTCCAGATCCGTGGAAGATGTTCCTCCGACAGAATTTAGCAAATCGATTAACTAATCTAGAAAAATTGTCTTGGTCTCTCCTAAGGATTGTCAAACTAGTTGTCATCTGTACTCTCCATTTCTAATGTTGGCATCATTTTTCTTGTAGGTTGATGTTTCTTTTAGGCTGATGGTGCACAACAGGGCATAGTATCTAATTTATTCACTGGACCTCTAACAAATGTTGGCATCATTTTTCTTTAGGTTGATGTTATACACTTGACTGTAATTTATATATGTATCAAATCATTTATTTAGCACCTTGTGTTGTCTAGCATCTGTTGTCAACCTCTGTCTTGCTAAAGCTGTTTCCCTGCCAGGTTTGTGCAAGTTTACCTAATTTGAAAAAATTGTCTTGGTCTAAGGATTGTCAAACTAGTTGTCATCTGCACTCTTCATTTCCAAGGAATTTACAAAATCCTGGATTAGGTAGTTGCAAATTCCTAAGATCAGTCTCAGTCAAGGCTGGTTTGTCTGTTTTGAGGATTTACTTAATTTACAGGTAAGTGAAATAAATAAACTATAGCTCAGTTTACAAAACAATTCTTTCAAGAATTCTTGAAAGCAACTTTTAACTTTAGCATGTTATTATTAGATGGACTGGAATTGGAGAAGGCAATGAAGAAAAAGCAAGCTGATTACAAGAATGAACTTAGAAACAGATACCCAAGGAGGAACATTCCAGACAAGAATTACAAGGAACTTGAAATTCCCAATGAAGACGAATATATTTGTATGTGATCTGGTTATAGATTTTATATAATAATTAGCTGTTGTACAAAGACTTGTAAATTGTTTGCACAAATATGTATACATCTGTGGTCGTGAGTATGGTACCAAAAAAATAATTATAATTACCTGGTAGTAACCTATATTGTACTGGTGTCTAGTGCATAATCAATTTGCTAAGACAGAGAGGTAACGTATGGTGGATAAGCAATTTGAAAATGGCAAGTCTTAAGTTGAGAATGAGTGATGAAAGCAACTGAGATACAAAGAAAAATCTAGGTCCAGCATCTGAAAAAGCCCATTCACTAAGAACTGAATAACATCATTGTAACAATCTTGTTATGAGGTGGTAATTGTTGTGGCTCCTAAAGACTGCATTATTACGAGTTTGTGGTGTTCCTCGTTTTGCAAACAATATTTCGAGCTACCTGCACTTAATTAACAATTAAATAAATGTGTTTGACAAAAATTGAATAATGATGATGCTTATCAATTCTATCTTGTATAAAATGTGATCTCTTAGAATTGCATATGAGCAGGGCTCTTTTGAAGTTCGAGAATGAGGTCGATCGTAAGCAAGGTCTGGTGGATCGATAAATCTCGCGCACGAGCGCAGCATTTATGAGTTATTGTATGAAACTAGAGCCATTATTTTATTTACCTAATTTACACTTTAATTTTTGCATACTTGCGGCGGCGGTGAATGAATAACGTGACCTGTGATCGCTAACAATATTGTCATAACAACACGGTAGACACCTCCCGCGTGGCCTAACGTCATTATTTTGTAAGTTCGTAGCATCACTTATTTCGGAAATTATTGAAAGCAACAATGGTGCCGAAGTAGAAAAATAATGTACAGTTTAGCAACGGCGCTCGTTTTCGGTTTCTGGCCCTAGGACTGGAATGAACTTCGTGTTGCGCTCCGCCTAGTGAATAGAGTTCACACGGTCACGCCATTTTTCTTTAATAACTTAACGACTGTCTTATTTGACCGTGGCTGGACTAGGAGCGCTTCTGAGTCGATCACCGTGAAGGGGCGCTATATGAAAACTAATAAATAATACTATCAATAGTAGCCTAATAATAACAGAACTGAATGAGATAGACCTACTAGGCTACTAGATTAGTACTATGTAAAATGCAGCTATACAATACGATACACAAAATACGCTGTACACGAAAGCTCTGAGGTCGATAGCAGCGATTGCGATCGATTTTCAAATCGCCTTCTATTTTCAAATGAGAAGCTCTGCATATGAGTTTAGACATGTGATGTGTTGAAGTCTTGTTGCATCTGTGCTGGTACATGTATTGTTCGATGCTTGTTTGTTTTATAGTATGTGAGGAATGTAATGAGGAATATCTACGTGGCAACTGTCCTGTCCATGGTCAGGTGGAATTTGTGAAAGACAAAACTGAACAGATTGACCATCCAAGAAAGAAACAAAGACAGCATGAGGCAGGTGTTGTGGAAGTGCCTCAGAACCCAGCTAGCAGAAGCATACCAGATGGCCTAGTTATAGCACCATCTACCATGCCTGGTGCAGGATTTGGAGTTTGGACCAAACGAACCTTCTCCCGAGGCACAATGTTTGGTCCATACGGAGGTGTTAAAGTGTACAGTGAAATGGCAGCTCATGCTTCTGGTTATACTTGGGAGGTGAGTTGAAGTCAAGGGAAATATTATCAGTAGCCTACAATGGATTGAATCATCAGTACTGTTAGTTTTCAGAACATTCTTGGAAAAGTACAGAATAAATTCTTCCTCTGAAGTTTTCAATGAGACTGAGAGAATTTTTTATTCTTCATGTGACAGTTTTATGTATGATGGTTACACATTTTAGGCATTTATGTTAACTTTCTTGAAGTATTTGATTACGGTATAATATTGTGCTAATGCTTATTCATTATTACAATTATTATTTCAATGTGTTGTTCCAAAAATGGGGTAGTTTATTTTAAAGAAATGGTAAAGGTAGTACAATTGTTTATGTACCTGTATTGAAACTCCTGAGAAGTGGTCCGGGAATCAATGGATAGCAATCTGAAATGCACACCTAACCATACTTTTCCATAACTTTGTTTTAACTTCCAAACTTGCATTATTACACTAACTGAAAGGGAATGAAGGGCTGAGTTAATGACTGACATTAGATGGTATGGTATACCAATGAATCAATGATGACACCCATCTAAGTATTAACTGGATTGAGCATTGCTTAAAATCGTTGAGCCTATTAATGTATTAATGGTTCCACCACAAGTGAACTGTTGAAATACTTGGTTTGGGTAGGTTTATCCAGTTGTTGAATTGCTGTTGTCATGATTAAGTATCAGGTGAGAGATCGTTTACCACATTACCTTGGCTGTTTAAACTTTTGACAGAGGAACCTAATAAACAAGCAATTACTTTATTTTAATTTATAAGACAGCTTATGTAGTACATTTCAAGGATGGGCAAATTACTCGGAAAAATATAATTGAATTACATATTACTTTTGAACATGAAATTGAATTTCAAATTACAAAATACTTGGGAAAATGAATTGCATTAATTGAATTAAAAATTATTTAATTTCAATTACATAATTTCAAGTAGTGCACATCCCTGGTAGTACTGTAACACAGCCAAGGCCAAAGACTAGGTACTGTTTGTTTTCATCTAACCTCACTTGAAATCTTTTTTACATACCAGGACCTTATGTTACTACATGTATTCTGTTTTATACACTTGATTTTGAACACTGGATCTTGGCTTTCACCTAAAATACAGAATATTGGTAGTTCAGTGAATATGCGTAAAGAACCTCTGAAGTTTCTAGAGGAATCTGGTGTTGAACCATGACTTTTGTTAGAGGTGATGCTTGAATGGTCTGCTTTTTCAACTGGTTGCATTGGACAAGTCCTCTTAAAAACATCACTTTGATGTCATATAAAAGACCCTAAAAAGTGATCAAATGGTATTAATGCCGCAACAAATCAATAGTGTGTCTACCTTAAGACTTGACTTGATGGAGGACATTTTAAGCTTGATTAATAGTTAAAATATTATATTTAAATTAAATGCTTAATTATTAAACTAATATTTCTTGTTGGTTGGATTGAACTTGAATAATATATCAGTCTTTAATTCACCAAACTTGGTAGCACAAAACAAGAATTTGTAAAACAACAAAAAACTCTACGACTTATGGTGTTTGAGGAAAAACAACACAATAATAATTTCCATCAGTCATTGGACTAATTCTATAGATTTGCTGCTGCCTGTTAAGTGTAGTTACTCAAAACTTACATGCAGAGCCATTACAAATAGCTAATACATGGCATTATTTTTGTTTAGATATACAAAGATGGGCAGCTGGATCATTATATTGATGCACAAGATGTTTCAAGATCCAATTGGATGCGTTATGTAAACTGTGCCACTTCTAAATCTGTCCAGAATGTCAAGGCCTTCCAGTTTTCAGCAAACGTCTACTATCGTGCCTGTGTCGATATTCCTGTTAATGTGGAGATGGTGGTTTGGTATGGAGAAGAATATGCAGAAGAATTAGGGCTTGTAGCCAAGCAAATCAACTCATTAGGTATATTTACTATGTTAACTCATTTCTGTAATGCAATGTTGGCATTTTAATTTGTGTATTGCCGTATCATGTGCATCTAAAAAGTGCTGTGTTCACTCACTGGAAAAAAAACTGAGTTTGAGAATTTGACCTTTCAGTTAAATTAAATTATTAGTTACTGATCCATTTGCTAGTCCATGTTCTTTTATTCGTTCTGAAGAATCAATACATTCTAAATTCAGTGCAGTGCTTAATTCGTTTTACTAGCAATTTAAGATTAATATCTGAATCTGCAGTATAATTATTCAAGTATTATTCCTACTGTTGCAAATCAATTTCTACTTTACTAATTTCAACTGTCTTTTGTGGTGAATGCATGGCTTGTGTTTGCAATAAGGTATCATAATAATCTACTAGGATTTAAATCCCACAATTTTTGGTAGTCTGCAGGGCTACCACTTGCCCAACTAAACACTATGATATCCTGCAGAGGCATCTGTGAGGTTTTGAGAGTGAGAGGTGTTGATGGATTCCAGGTATATGTATTTTTAATGCAAAGCAATCAAATTAAAGAAGTTTGTGCTTTATGTCAGCAACATTTTCACAACTATTTTAGTCAATGGCACATCAGATGCAATGGACATTTTCAAGTCTCTGTAATTGCATTGGCTTCACACAGTTAATTAGGAGCATTGAATGAATTAACACCATATTCCGTTGACTGAATGACTTTTAGTAAGTGTCTTGCTCTGGAAAAGGTTGGGACTTGGGACCCACTGAAATCAAATGTGCATGCGATTGAAACATATATCAGCTACGCATCGAAATGTTAACTTAAACTAATTTTAATAACACAGTACATAAATATACACCATTTAATATTTTTTGCTAATTGCAATACTGACCCAGTTAACCACATAGGGTAAAGCACACGACACGTCCTATACACCTTTGTGTGTGTAGTGCCAGTTCGGATACCAATGGTGGCTTATTTAAGAGATTTGAATCTTGGGCAAGCATGGTCTGTACACAGGGACCTTTTAACCACACATGGCACCCATTCAAATGGGCACATTGGGCAGCAGTGGTGAAGGGTCTCACCCAATTAATTCATTGAAAAATGAGCAGGGTCGAGGCCATAAGGTCACTGTAGAGAAATGTGTACATATACATTTAGTCAGTCTTCATGTTTTGTTTAGGTGTATTCAGTCTTTCCTCACTCTAGATCAGCTGCAAAATTTTACATCTTGTGCTCTTTGGCAAATAACGTACCATTCCCCATTTCATTCTCAGCAAACCTTTACACTGTTTAGCCCGTCTGGAAAAATTAATCACAAATAATTAGATATTGGGGCAAATGTTGGTGCCAAAGCAACTATGATCCCAGTTTCTTAGAGTGGGGGCATAATGCCAACCATAGGCGCAACCACCCTATGGGACCCGTGGGACGCGTCCCCCCAACTTTTGAACAGGTTGGGACGGTCCCCTCCAACTCTTGAAAATTTTGGGTTAATTGTTTATTATATATGATGTATACCAGAATGCGGATTGCAACTGGTTCAATAAAGAATATACTTACTTACTTAAACAAGAGCCCAAAATGTACTCCATTTGACATCAAATGCTGAAAATTGCATCGGCCCCAGACCCCGACTCTCCCATACTCCAGTCGTCAGAGGCTTCTTGCCTTCGGCAATCACGGCTGTGCGCCTTCCATGTGCTTCTCGCACTCACAGTTCCCCCCCCCCACTCGGACGATCTAGTAGGTCCCTTCCCCAACAAATCGCTGGCCCTACTGCCGATAAAATAAAGGGTCAGGCTTAAAACTGCTAAACTCATGTCTATCAGAATTCAGTGCAGAATGTTGCTGTATAATTTCACCAGACTAAAACTTTTCTTATCTCGCTTTTAAAATTCGACTAAGGCTCGCGGTAGAAGCTTAGGAGGACATTTCAACTTTTGATGCCAACGCTCGGTATATAATACCACAACAACCCGTTGCCTTCTGCAATGCGGTAACATTTACTATCCCTAGTACTAGTACTGTTTCGTAGACCTCAATATTTATGTGGCAGATTTTGATCGTGATATTTTACTTTACTCTTTCTGGTTGCAGGTTGCTGTGAAGCCGAAGGTGGACTAACCAGTTTACCACCAGTTAGAGTTATTTCCAGGATAGCAGAGCACAGGCTAAAGACAGCGTCATTCGTAGCTGACCAAAACCAAACTCAGGACCAAACTGTTGCTGTTCTAAGTGTCTTAGATGGTAGAAATAAACAGCACCAGATCCGAGAAGAGAAACTGAGGAGACAGTACAACGACGGCAAAGAAAGGCCACACAAGTGTTCCCTGTGCATCAAATTAAATGCCTTTCACAATACACATGTAAAGTTTAGTAACCTAAATACGCATATGAGGATTCACACAGGAGAGAAACCATACACATGTACTGTGTGTGGGGTGAAGTTTAGTCTGCAACAACCCTTAAATACACATATGAGGATTCACACAGGAGAGAAACCATACACGTGTACTGTGTGTGGGGTGAAGTTTAATCAGCAAGGAAGCTTAAATATGCACATGAGGATTCACACAGGAGAGAAACCATACACATGTACTGTGTGTGGGATGAAGTGTAATCAGCAAGGAAGCTTATATACACATATGAGGATTCACACAGGAGAGAAACCATACACATGTACTGTGTGTGGGGTGAAGTTTAGTCGGCAAGGAAACTTAAATACACATATGAGGATTCACACAGGAGAGAAACCATACACGTGTACTGTGTGTGAGGTGAAGTTTAGTCGGCAAGAAAACTTGAATACACATATGAGGATTCACACAGGAGAGAAACCATACACATGTACTGTGTGTGGGATGAAGTGTAATCAGCAAGGAAGCTTATATACACATATGAGGATTCACACAGGAGAGAAACCATACACGTGTACTGTGTGTGGGGTGAAGTTTAGTCGGCAAGGAGACTTAAATCGACATATGAGGATTCACACAGGAGAGAAACCATACACGTGTACTGTGTGTGGGGTGAAGTTTCGTGATTCCTCTGATCTTAGAAAACACAAAGGACAACACTGATGAATGTTTATGTAATTTTTGATGAAATGCAAATTATTTACAAAGACATGTATACGTAAGTGATGCTTTTAACATCTAGGAATTTATAACACATATAATCAATTGCTTCATGAGTCACTGTTCAAATTTAAATGATGCTAAGTTACTGGTAATAAAATGAAATGTGCCTTATTTTGCGATGATTCTCTAAATTGTTATATCTTTAGAAATTTGTTACAAACTGAAATTGAACTTTGACATTAAGATATGCTGAGAAAATGAATTTGGAAACCTTTACTGACATTGAATAATAATTTATGAATTGATAAAAGCGATGTATCGACAACCGATGTTTCTGGAACTTTTTACCCTTATGTCCAGAGTTTTAATCCTTGTATGAAATGCGCAAATGACTGATAAGCATGTAGCCCTTGCAGAAAGTTTATCCAATTGTTTAATTGTTGTGTTATTTGCATCAAAAGGCTGCCTCTGTGTATAAATGTTTTTCATACATGGCCCGGTCATGGCATATTTGTGCACGAATGATATGACATGTTAAGGCCCATTGCAGAAGTTTGTATTTAAAAAAATTAAACCTGTTTTAAAGTTCAAAGCAAAAAACTGTTAGCATCTCAAGCTGCCAAGCAAAATTAAAGGATATTATCTTGGCTGTATTGGAAAAGTTGGGTTGACGAAAAACTGATGCGTGTTCGTTTCGTGTTATTTAAGTGACATTCTGTTTTAAACTATTTCATATAACGTTTAAATGGACCTTGGTTTAGTAGCAACTGCCTTCAGAAGAAAGTGAACAATCTTAGTTAAGTGGAGGCTTTTGTACTATTGCACAAAGCGTTACTGTTTTATTCTGCGTTGTTGTTGGAATTTAATCACTGAATAAACGACAGATAAGATTACGAAGTCAATTTAATTACAGCAATTAACAAAGAAATCCTGAATTTTAATCTGATATTGAAAACAAAATAATAGCCCCGATGTTTATGTCGGAAGTGGATAATATATCGTTATGGAAGAGAGGTTATTCCGTGACGTTTTCCAGTTCTCAAAACACCAAATACCAAAACGAATAGATTATTCTTATCGTTAAACTCCAAATTTTGGCTTAAAATACCAAAACAAATAGGTACCCCACAAAAAGACTCGATGAAATTTTTATCCCTCGAATGCTTCTAGAAACACTAGCCGTTTGCCTGTCCTAGACGGTAGAGAAATATTTTATTACTGATCTCTTATGCTCACTGCTCTTCTGTTAACGGGTCTCTCCTGCTCACTGCTCTCTTTGAAATCGAGCGACCTGTGGCATTTAATTTTCGATTAATCAGAAAATCATATACTATGAATTATTCAATTGCGCGGTCTGCCCGATTCCTGTCTCAGGATCCTATCATGAGGACTCGGCGCCATCAAACTAACATTTAGGCTAACATAGTCGAACGAAATCCGGTAGGCCTTGAGAGTTGAGACTTTTCCAAAGTATGATATTTGCTTTCGATTTCTCTTGAATCGACTGGTCACTTATGTCTTTGGCTATGTAGTATGATGACGGTTAGGCCTATAGAAATTAAAATGCCAAAACCACAGAAGAATGAAGTCGCTAAACTTCACACCAGTGGTTGCCCTATCTAAATCTAAGGTTGTTACGTTCCGTACACGGGGACCTTAATAATTGCGTGGCGCCTATCCAAAGAAACAACGAAGTAAGTAAGTAAGTATATCCTTTATTGCACCAATTGCTAACCGCATTTTTGTTTACATTCTACAATGGCCTATAATCTCAAATGTTACATTTGAATTTCTATTGTTTTTCAAACTGTGCAGAGTTTTGGTCAATAGTAAAGCATCCTAATAATAAATGTTTTACGGGCCAAGGATAATCATCTGATCAATTCATTGATGAGCGGGGTCTAGGGCTCTTCTATGCAATTCTTATATAAAAATGTGTATATTTATATTTACCTTCATGGATTCTTGCCCCAGAGCTACCTTTAAAGTCTGCGAATAATAAAAGCGCTAGAATATTTGAGCGAAACATTACCGGAAGCGGACGAAAGCATCGCCATTCTTATAAAGCACGGCGTGTTTTTATATTTTAAAGTTATAATATTAAATAATACTAAGCATAAAATGTCTTCGTTTAGAAAAATATCAAAATCTGTACAGAGGACTTACAAAGAACGGAGTCAGGTAAAATGCATTAGACTCGTGGGCAAACTTATAGTATCGTGGGCTGAAGGATTATAAAGTATCTGTGGGGATGGTGCGCGAATAGAACGCCGGGGGCACGAGTAAAATGCTGATTTGCTGATTGCTGATTTGCTGATTGGCTAGGGGTGAAATGCTGATTAGAAAATGCTGACTGGTCAGCATTTTACCTACCAGCCAAATCAGCATATCAAAGGGTAAAATGCTGATTGAAATCCAGGCAAGTACTGATCACAAGTCAATACACTTTGTTGTTTTCAATATTGTTTTAATTAAGGCACTGGCTACGGAACCGTCCGGACGGTGCCGTAATTTCTTTTCTACGGTACCGTCCGCAAATAATCTATGGGCGATTGCACGTGAAGGCCGATTGGCGATTGGCGTGAAGGCCGAACCATCAATAGCGCAGTAGTTAAGGGATTAACGAAACTAACCCTAACCCTGACCCTAACCGACCCTCACGACGCCTAATTTGACACTAAACGACCACACGAATACTAACCTGGCCCTAATCGACCCTCAAGTTGTCCGCCATATAAAAATTCGACGGGAAGACAACAAGTTCACGTGACAGGCTTTTGCCAATATTTATTTCAACCGGATGTACACGCCATAGATATGTGCAATCGCCCATAGATTATTTGCGGACGGTTCCGTAGAAAAGAAATAACGGCACCGTCCGGACGGTTCCGTAACCAGTGCGTTCTATTAACAAATGTGAAGCTGTTAATTAACACGTTGGCCGCTAGGGGCGTGTTAACACGTCCCAAATTGGGATTGTTCAGACGCTAGGGACGTGTATACACGTCCCTTAGGTATCGGCCGCTCAGAGGTTGTTCAGCGTCCCAGTAATATTTCCTGCCGCGTATAAATAATAATGGACATGTGCTGCTATCTACTGAATGCATATAAGATTATTTTTTGCAATGTTTAGTGACTAAAAAATGGAAGATATGATATGAAGCGTCTGTGTAGGCTTTATGCGGTAAACATAATAAATTTATATGAATTATTTGAAAAAGAAAAGGTTCTGTATACAGCAGCCTGTGAAGATGTCGTGCGAATTAGACGATGATTCTTTTGTTGATAGTGTACACGAGGTTTGGAACAAAATAGCCTATTATTCGGTCTCTGCTCGGAAGCCAAGATCGGCCAGAGACAGCCGCCCCATCGGTGGCCTTCAAGCAACACAAGGCTTCGGGCCTATCCAGACTCGGTGGACAGCATTACCTGGATGTTATCCCAGCAACTGCTACCAAAGCAGGACCTTGCAATAGATGTGATGTTTGCAACAAGCAGGAAAGGCGCAAGGAAACGCGTTGTTTTTGTGAAACTTGCCCTTTAGAGCCTGTAGGCCTACTGTGCGTTGTAGGCCTAAAATGTTTCAAACTGGTTCACAATGAACATAATTTCTATAGCTCCGCAGTGTGACAGTAAGGAAAACATGCAAAACGAACAGTTATTTTGATACTTTAAACAGAAGGATGTCAAAAATCATTACGTAAAATGTTTATAAATTTTTAGGCTTTTGGCCTATATTAGCCGCGCCTGGCCTATAATTGGGCCCGCGGTCAAAGTGTTAAGAGATTGAAGTCCCAGCAAGCATGCAGTGATCAAAGAAGACATATACACTTTGTTGTTTTCAATATTGTTCTAATTAACAAATATGAAGCTGTTAATTAAGAGATTAAAGTTCAGCTGGCAAGTAGTGATCAAACAAGACAGTACACTTTGTTGTCTTCAATGGGGTATTTTATTCAACCAATGCAAACTTTTAAAAGACTATAAATACCCCAAAATAGGTGTGTAGCTTATTATAAATTTTGAATTTTGGAGAGTTCACATACATTGGATAGGAAGAATTACAGTCATGAGTGATGTCTACAAGTGTTTTAATAGTCGGTCGGTAAATGCAATTGTTAATCGACCGACAGGAGGATCAATTCTTCATTATTCGTGGTCAGAAGATTTTTAGAAAGTAGATGGATATCATTGGGGTTTATGTGGATCAGCAACTTTAGGAAAGAAAATGTGGCAGTGGTCTATGTGACAGAATGTATTTCCAGATCTATGACGGTTCTAAGTCATGGAGCATGTGCTTCACCAAAACATCTTATTTTCTGAAGGATCATCCAATTTCTGTCGTCATAATAATAATAATAATAAATGTAGTAATAATACATGTAATTGATTAATAATAATAAAGACCAATAATTACATTCTGTTGTTACAATCAGCATTTTCTAATCAGCATTTTACCCACCAATCAGCATGACCAATCAGCATTTTTGTAATCAGCATTTTACCCCTAGCCAATCAGCAAATCAGCAATCAGCAAATCAGCATTTTACCCGTGCCCGGGTCAGCCCGAATCCCCGAAACCCGAATCCCCGAAAACGCTGAAAGCAGACAAAAGCCCGATTTCCCGAAAACAGTTTTCTAGAAAATAGTCGAGCTATTCAGTGTTAAATTGCAAATAGTACATAGACCTAGCGTGGCCTTGATGTATACGATATACTGCCTATTTAAATATGTATTTGTTAATGATGTTCATTCGGTCGGACTTAGAAAATCAATTTCAGGGGTCCGGCCAAAATTCCTGTCGGGGATTCGGGTTTCGGGGATCTGGCCCGCACCCCCGTGAGGTACCAGGTTTTCTAATGATATGACAGCACTAACCCTCACCCTGACCCTAACCGACACTCACGACGCCTGACCTGACCATAACCGACACTCACGACACCTAACCTGACACCTAACCGCAGTGTTGTTAAAAGTATCCGACAAATGTACTTAAGTAAAAGTAAATAGGACTTTACGTACTTAAGTAAAAGTAAAAAGTACTCGTCAAAAAGTTACTTTAAGTAAAAGTAAAAAGTATTCTTCCAAATAATACTTTTAAAGTAAAAAGTAAAAGTACTGAGTCTTAGGCCTAATTTTTTGCCCAAATTTTACTTCCAAGAAGACTAATTTTTCAATATGCATTCAATCCAGAGCGTTTATTTTTATTATTGTTAAACTGGCACAGTTAAAGAAAAGACGTCTAACAGCTGCACGTGCACGAACTTGGATAACTCAATCTATTAACTATAGTTTCTTCAAACTAGGTCAGGCTAGAATGCTGTAGGTGTCATAATTTTATGTAGGCTATGCATGTATTGTTCGAGTAGGCCTACATCCTTATGAGCAGAAATTTTATTCTTTCTCGTAAAGAATGCTGCATCATCGTCATCTTCATCTGCAGTTAACATCTGCAGTCATTGACAAATACTCATTACGAATTGAAAGAGTTTAGCCTAGGAATAAAATGTCCACTTTTTCGTCTCATATTTAAGAAAATTTCGCACTTATTTTCCAAGCTACGCAGGAATTACCGCCACAAGTAACGTGTTTTGATCACACTTAGAAATTACCACAGTCTATGATTAGATTTCCAATCGCGCTCGCGCTGCGATAATTAGCGCCTTGAGCCTCGCCCTTTGTTAAAATAATGTTATAGTGCAATTCTTAGTAACGAACGAGGTAACGAATATTAAGAAAATTGTAACGAAGTAAAAGTACCGAAAAATGGCTTAAATGTTACTTCGTTACAAGTAAAAGTATTTTCATTTTGTACTACTTCGTTACAAGTAAAAGTACTGAAACTTTTACTTAAGTACAGTAACGCGTTACTTTTACTTCGTTACTTTACAACACTGCCTAACCGACACTGGCAGTAAACTTACGCACGATATCCTTCAGCCCCCGATTCTATAAGCTTGCCGACTCGTGGCCACAGAACTAAATAAGAAGAGGACTTTATCTTTTATGACTCCTTCACTTGTACTTTTCTTGTATTTGTCTTGTTCTTGTATCTTGTGGGGTTGCGCGATAGTCTAGTGGTTAGCATGCTGGACTGTCAACCAAGAGTTCTGGGGTTCTATCCCCGCCAGGGCTGACATGTATTGAGATTTCTGATTCACGTCCGTGCTAAATAGCCAACTTAGCAATAATGAGTTCACTGACCGTGCGCTTTGGGTGGAAAGATGAGATGGCGAGGGTGAGGGCTGGTCACCCGCCGTCATAAGCCGAGGCTAAGAATTATGATGTTGCTAACATTTCATACCACTGGTTGCCGCTCAGGCTACTTCTCCTTTTTTATACTCTCTTGTATTAGATCAAAGCTATATTTTGTACTGAATAACTTAAATTTGCTATTTTATATAAATATGGTCTAACTTTGTTGACTTTCAGCCTAAAGCTCGAGAACACCTAGGTCTGCTAGAAAAGAAGAAGGATTACAAACTTCGTGCAGAGTAAGTGCATGAATGGACATAAAAGCTCTGAATCTGCTCACGCCAGCATAATCCGTAAACCAGAAATTATAATTACACCCGCTGTGCTATTGCTTAATTGCTTAATGCTTGCATGAAATTTTAATTATTCCCTATGGGATTTTTGGTACGTTTAATTGGCGGCCAATACTGTGAAATCTTCAAAGTTCTGGGTAAATGAATAAACCACCTAAGAGGTTGCTAGCCATCGTGAATGTGTCTTGTCACTAGGAGCATTTTCAATGATCCTGCATAGATTCCCAAATTGGACAGCATACAACAGAACATTGATGGCTCTGACCAACTGTGAGTGAAGCACTTGTTCAATGTCACTACACAGTTACTGCTTCAGTTGAGACTCGAACCCATACTCTCCATGTTACAGGCCGAACGTTCTATCCAATCGGCGCCCGCTCACAAGATCTGGTGGATGTACTGGACAGCAGACAAATAAGGAATATAACTTTGAAAGTCTATTATCCTTCTTATCTATGCTGGATCAGTTATTTAAAGTTGTTTCTTTGGTTAGTTGCTGTTTAACGACACTTTCATATTATAGATGATTAGCGTCACCTTTGTACAGGCTTGGGACTAGTACTACTAGAGTACGAGTAGTGACTGAGCTTAAAAAAAGTGCTAAAAGTTAATTAAAGCTGATTCCAGGCAGTTGTGCAGAATTGTTACGTGGAGTTAGCTAAGCTGGCTTTGAGCCCACGCTGTTGGATTACATGCATAGACCAGCGTGCTGCAAAGAAAATATTACACTAAATTGTAATAAGTAAGTAAGTAGCCTTTATTGCATCTATCAAGCACACATGCATGACATTTATACAATGATTACATACATTTAAAAATTATACCATCTAACTCATCATAACTGGAACAGATTACAAAGTCAACATGCACATGAATGTAACATTTAATGTAACAGATTTAAAAGGTGCTACTTCAAGCAGTGGATTTGCTATTGCAGTTTAAATTTGATTTCATGCAGTAGTCATTGTACTTAACAACGGTAGAGTTATTTCTGTTCTTTTTCTTCATTTTTTAGTGATCACCAAAAGAAATCAAATGCCTTGAAATCTCTTCGAATAAAGGCTCAGAATAGAAATAAAGATGAATTCTATTTTGGCATGGTCAATTCCAAGATGGAGGTGTGCTGCTATTTACTTTTTCTTCTGACGTATACAGGATTATATTTATTTTAAAAATTTCTGCAAATTTGATAACTTTTTCAGTTTGCATGCTGAAAATTTACATCCTTTCTACTGATGTAACATCATCTGTTTTTAGTATCATAGGTTCATCTTAAGATTAATGCTATAATAAGTATTAGGGTCATTCTCAAATCAACCAATGGTCCCCACAGCACCTTGGCAGAATTTGATGATATTGAGCCATTTGTCTATCGTGCCCCATCCAAATGTGGCAAGGAGGGCTTAAGTCCAATTCGAATGTCACATCTAAATTTGGTACAGTGCATGCATGCGTACATACTTGCTATATAAATTATGTATTGATAAATATATGTTTTTAGGATGGTGTTCATCACAGTAAAGACACGACACCAGTCTACACAGACGAACAGCTGAAAATGTTTGAAAGTCAGGATTTACGATACGTTCGCTACAAACTCAGCCTCGAGCGTACGGTTGGTAAATGATGCGAGTCTTTCATTGCATATTTTGAAGTCTTTCACATGGTTCTGACCAATACACGTTTCAACCTGTGTTTAACGTGCATATCTGCTGATGAGTTAGATGACCACGTATGCAGTGCTTTGAGAGTTACCTATATTTAAAGGTGATATATCAAGAGTCTTGAAGATACGTATGTACAGACATGCATATGTGCACACATATCCGGGTGTCTGGTTGGGAGCGCTCCTAAGTAGATGGTCTGAAGGAGTGCTATATAAATCCTCCTACTGAGTAATGAGTATTGGTACATACATTCATAATCTAATAATAATAATAATAAAAACACTATGGCTCTGTTTAACGGCCAAAGCAGAAAAAAGGGTGCTCTATATGAGTTTAAAATATCAATGACTTGTTTGTACTTCTGTGCTTTTGTGGGTATACTCTAAGACATCCATACATTCATTCATGCATATATATACATAATATGCATTCATAGATACGCTGTACATAAATACATGCATATACTCTCTATGCCGTATGTTTATGCCTGCATTACAGAGAACTTTACATTATCAGTACAAAGCATGTAGGACCTTGTAGGTGACCTTGTATGTATGGCAGCTCTAGTTTTTAGCACAACCACAGAAAAGCAATGAGATGACCAGGTTGGATAATGATAGGGTAATGATAAAAGTAAAACAAATAATATTTTCAAATGAAATTGAAGCACTTTATGTCAGGTTGTGCTGTGTTTAATTTTGATCTTGTGTTCATCCCACAGAAAATTGAGAAGCTAAAGTCTCGCCTGCACATGATTGACTCAACAGAGAAGCCCAAAGGAACTCATCTTGTTTTTGTTGATTCAAAGAAAGAAGGTCTGAATTTTGTCATCTATTGACTTCATCTTATGACACATGATATTGATTAACTGGCTCACTCTTTTTAGTATTCACCTTCAAAGATTAATTTTTCGCACTTATAAAATGATAATATATACCAGTATGTTTATGGTAGCCAACAGGCTAGAGTACTCAGCTTGTAACGTGGAGAGTACGGGTTCAAGCCTCCCCTGGGATGAGCAAGTACTTCACACTTGCAGTTGCTCAGCTTTTTGGTATAATAATATTATAGATTTTTGTTCAGGACTCATATGTTTCAGTTGCTTACCCACCACAGTCCGAGTCCCAGTTTGCGTCAACTGTTTGATTTGACTGGACTAATCTAAAATATTTTGAATATGGTTTCACACATAGTTGTTAAAAACGGTCAAATCAAAATAAAAAACGGAAAAAAACGTCGTTTTATTGAAAAAAATAAAAAACGGAAAAAAACGAGAAAAAAACGGACAAGAAAATAATTTGACTTTTCTACCTCTTTTACTGCATTTTAAAATTAAAAACCTTGATTACACAATTTAATTTTAATCAGCAAATAACATAACTTTATTAGTAAACACCAAGTAACAGTAATGTAGGCCCTACAACAATTATTTTCTTTTCCCTAAGTTTGGTTTAAACAGAAATTGAGAAATAAAAAAAATTGAAATCTTTTCAAATTTAAATTGTATACATAAGTCCACATAAATCCAAGCTGATATAAGCAATTAGAAACTAAACTTTGTAAGTATAGAGTGTACTTAATTACAAATTGTAGGTCTACTAACAATTCTGACTTATATAAGAACTTGATATGGAGTAATATCCGTCAGTTTATCAGTCAATCAGAGATTACTGAGTACAAAGACAACATTTTGGATAACTTAGAAATTCAAATAACTTTTATTTCCTGTACAGTGCTGTTTATTTCAACTGATGACACTAAATAGTGACGTAAATAAGATGAATCCTTGAAAGGAAGAAGACAACGTAAGGGATATCAGACAAAAATAAAATTAAACAAATAGTAACAGAGAGTTAATAAATAAATAAAGTTACATACAAAAAATAAAAAACGAAAAAACGAGACGAGAAATAAAAAACGAAAAAACGACGTTTTGGGGAAAATAATAAAAAACGAAAAAAACGTTTTTTACAACTATGGTTTCACATGAAACAACCATCAATGCTTTAAGCATGAGCATGGCTCTGTAATTGAAGTCATTAGATTATGTATGCCTGTGTGCCTTTCCTTGTGTTCAGAAGTGTGATTTTTTCATCTGTAATTTTGTCTTTGTCATAATAAAGTGAGCAAGATGGAGACTGTTATAAGAGTACAGTTTAGAGTTATTAGGTGAGATAAGAGACAAACATCTATTGTTTAGAGCATGGCACTAGTCCAGAAAAGCGCTTGTATTGTTTGAAGATTGCGTAGGTATTATATGTCTGTTGTCGCTCCACACTTGTATTGCAACTTGGTCCGGAAACTCTAATCACAATGCTGTCAACTTTGGATAGGAATCTGTTGTCTGAGCTCCTCGTGTGTGTGTGGGCCCCGCCACAGGTGACCCTTCGAGTGACTGGGAAACCAATGCAGCCATTTGTTAAAGTTTTAAGCTGTTATGTATTTAACCATAACCATAACCATAAATTTTATTCCTTCAAGTAGGCAACATCACAATTAACATCACAAATATATTACAGAATCGCCAACAAAAAGCAAAGGGTGAGAAACCCTTAAGGGACCAGGGTCCCGCTAACAGGGTTACCCATGCACATGGGAAACGTAGCAGCAGGTTATGCATAAGGGTACCAAAAATTGTAGAGCTTAACTAGTTAACTAAATATCAAAAATTACACACAGTGAGTGTCTGCACCGAGCACAGTATGTACGAATTTGAGCATGTACGGCAGGTAATAGCAGGGGAAGCATGGTGGGAGTCAGGGATCCAAGTTGTAGCAGTTCCTGATGTATTTTGTTCCATAAAGATTGATTTTTACATTGCATATTAATAGTTATAGTTTAAATTTTATGTTTAGTGGAGGACTTTGATGCAGAGAAGTATTTCAATACACATCCAGATCTGGTTGATTCTCCATTTGGAAGGCTTACTGTTGACCAACTACGTGAAAACGATCTCGGGGCAGGCATTGATGACAGAACTCTTGCGGTAAGAGATGCCGCTCTATTCTTGCAGCCATTTGACAAAGTTTTTGTTATTATTTCATTGTTTTTGTTTGTATATGATGTAATAGTAATAATAATAAAATACAGCCCGTAAAAACAAAGTTTTTACTATATCCATCTAGTATCCTATAATGCGTCTTACGAAGGCAGTTACCTCTACAAATATATAGTCCGCGTTGCTCATTTTACGACATTAGCCTGCGTAGAAGTTTAATCAGGCAGCGCACCCGCTTTTTGTTGCGGCCAATGACAACGCTGCGTATCGGAAAAGGTGATTCCCCGATTCGAAAAGTTGAGTCCCCGTTTCTATAAGCTTGCCTTTTTTGGGGGAGCTGAAATTGTTCTCAGCAATATCAGTGAACATGCTATGATATTATAGCACTGGAAATATTATTACTATTATTGGTAGTATTATAAGAAGATTTATAACATTATGCTGTGGGCAAGCATCTGTAGAGTGCATTGTTGTAATTTTACAAACCCCCACTTTTCGGACTGGAGGGTACCACTCCCCTCTTCAGACCCAGAAGAAACTGGAGAAGATTGGTTTTGTGTGGAAAGTTTATTTCTGTGCATTGTTGCTCAGATGCTTTTTAAATAATTCATAAGTTTAGGTTAATTAAACGTTTCTATCGTTGTATTATCTTTGCTCTGTGCATTTTATTGCTTTTAGGAAATTCATCTGGAACGAAAGAAGCTCTACGAACAGCTGAAAAAGCGAATCGAAAGAGAGCAGGAGTTAGAAATCATTGAACAAAAGATGATTGTGAAGTCAGCTCTACTGGTGAGTCAGTTTACACAGTGGTTTGTGTATGATTATCATAATGGTCACTTTATGCAAATTAAGTTTTAAAATCAATCTTATAGTTCACAAAACATTACATTTTCATCAGCCAATGTATCTGTTGTTTACTTGCCCCTTATACCAGCAGACATTGCACTTGTTCAATGGATGTTTCACCTTGTGCCTTGCACTAAAACACTGTTAGGCTCTTGGGCGTTTTTTGATAGCTAGTCCAAAGCTTTGGAATTCACTGATAAGTTTCTGCATTCTGTTCGTTCTTTAATGTCATTTAGAACTTAACTTGAAAGTCATCCATTTCATCTTAAAACTCATCTGTTTCAGGCTAAAACTCATCTGTTTCAGGCTAAACTTATCTGTTTCAGCTTAAAACTCATCTGTTTCAGGCTAAACTCATCTGTTTCAGCTTAAAATTCATCTGTTTCAGGCTAAACTTATCTGTTTCAGCTTAAAACTCATCTGTTTCAGGCTAAACTCATCTGTTTCAGCTTAAAATTCATCTGTTTCAGGCTAAACTTATCTGTTTCAGCTTAAAACTCATCTGTTTCAGGCTAAACTCATCTGTTTCAGGCTAAACTCATCTGTTCAGCTTAAAACTCTTGTTTCAGCTTGCCTGACCTCCATAGCTTGACTTTTGGTTTCTCTGACTTACTAAATTTCGATCGAGTGGCACTTCTAATAGATTATTATGACTCTGTTGATTGATACTTGATGCACTATGTTAATGGCACTACAGAAGTCATTACATAAGATTTATAAGAATAAAAAACTGGAAACACCCAACTACTTCCCATTTGATCTCTTCTCTTTCTCTCTTCTCTAGATTCCTGGCATATCATGTGCATGAACATAGGTCTTAACTGTGCATAACTGTGGACACCATCATCAACTATTGAATGCCTCCTTAAAGCCACGTAATGCTAGGAATAACTAATTTGGCTGACTGATGCCAGTAGGCTTTAAAATTGGAAGATTTGGTTCGACAGATGGTGGTTTGTTGTAGAGATTTAAATCTTTTGCTAGCAATGCCTAGCATGGTCTATACATGGGGACTTTAAAATATGGCATGGTGCACATTAAAACGAGCAGCGGTGGTGAAGGCTCTCGCTTGATGAACTCATTGAAAAATGAACAGGTTCGAGGCCATTCGGTCGGTATAGAAGAACATTTACATTTGCACATCTTTCACTTTTAGCATCTTTTGTCACTCATTTCAGGATAAGAAAGCAAAGAAGAAGAAAGTTGCAGACGAGACCAAAACATCTGCTGCCGTTTACCGCTGGGTGTCAGAGCGAAAGAGGTGATCGGGTGAAAGGACCGTTTGATGTAGGAAATTATTGTCCAGAACAGGAAATGGAGTGGAACATTTTTGTAGGCCTACTAGAAACACATTATAGGGTGCTGTCTTTCTGGAGACATTTTAAAGATTGCCTTATAATAAAACTGTGTTGTAGTGAAGTTGTTTTCTAAAGCTGAATTTGATGTCCATAACCATGTTATATCCAAATTCGTGTCATAACAAAACCTCTCAGATTGAGTCTTCATGGTAGCTGATTGACTGAGTGCTCAGTCTCATGCAGAAGTATGAGTTAGAGCAGAGGTGTCAAAACGCCGGCCCGTGGGCCATTTCTGGCCTCCCAACGTGAGGTGTTCGTGACTTATACTGAAGATCAAAATTAAGATTTAATGAGCCTAATTTCACTGTTTGTATGCTAAAAAATGCACCATTTAAGATGTAGTTTTGCCAAAAAAAGTCTGGGGACTTAACCCTTTCGTTTTACTGGACCCGGTCGCACTGACGGGTTACCAAACCCATCTGCTGTACTGCAATCCCGTCGCCGCGACGGGGATACAACCTGTAGCTTATAGTCAGGCCCAGTATGCTGCGGGGGGTGATATAACCGTATATTACAGTTGGTCTGAACATTATTCGTCTTGTCAACAAATATTTGTCTAATGGAAATTTTTCACAGACCCTTCAAAATGACCACATTTAGCAATGTATAATTGTCGAATGTTTAAGGTAAAAATGGCGTAATAAGACGTATGACTGGTGAAGACGTTTTGAAGGAAATTTTTAACGATTAAAGACAGTGATGAAGACGATTTAGAGTTAGATTTAGGTGTATTGATGAGTTAGAAGTTATAGACGGCGATGAATGTAATTCTGAACAATCCGACGTTGACGCTGAAATTGACGATGAACGGCCTGCAATAAGCGATCACTGCGCAATTAGCTAAGATTTTCTGTTGTACGGTGCTTGCACTTCTGAACTTCGTAAGGCGGTCAATGTCAAATCCAGTCAAATGCATATTCGTCATAAATCATATGCTCTGTTTTGTGGTATTAGGCATTTGCCAAAACGATTTATTATCTCGGAGTAGGATACTTCACACGAGTTCACTCATATCCGTTTGAGAATCATCCATAAGGAGAAGTTACCTACTGTGGACCCGAACTTAGGTCACTCCTCCCTTCCACTCTGTGGGTATCAAATTGGTCGAGCCATTGTGCTTAATTGTGCTGTCCGAGCATTTATATAGGACTGTTTTGTTGCCACAAATATCGGCTTCAGCTAGGGTTTGAAACTTTGAACCTCTGCCCTCTTGGTAGACAGTCCAGCACGCAGTGTTGTTCAGTAATTGAAATACCCCGTAATTGAATTACGTAATTGAATTACATGTTCTGTAATTGTAATTGAATTAACATTTTAAGTCCAGTAATTGTAATTGTATTTCAATCCAATATTGCTGTAATTTGTACCCTGAATGAAGTTTCAATTACAAATTACTTTCATAAAGTCAGCAAAGATGCCAGCCTGCCGGGTTGACCTGGGCCACCGTTTAATTGAAGCTGCTCTTCATTTGACAATCGTCAGTTAGAGCCTCATCCGAGATGGTTGCTGTGTAAGGGCCTTGAGCAAGGCCTTTACAGGCAGTTGGTTAGCCCCCATTGATTTTCTGTTGTACGGTTATGCTTGCACTTCTGAACTTCGTAAGGCGGTCAATGTCAAATCCAGTTGTATGCATATTCGTCATAATCATGCTCTGTTTTGTGGTATTAGGCATTTGCCAAAACGATTTATTATCTCGGAGTAGGATACTTCACACGAGTTCACTCATATCCGTTTGAGAATCATCCATAAGGAGAAGTTACCTACTGTGGACCGAACTTAGGTCACTCCTCCCTTCCACTCTGTGGGTATCATTGGTCGAGCCATTAATTGTGCTGTCCGAGCATTTATATAGGACTTTTTTGTTGCCACAAATATCGGCTTCAGCTAGGGTTTGAAACTTTGAACCTCTGCCCTCCCGGTAGACAGTCCAGCAATAGGCAATCACGCACTTCCAAATTCGTGCCTTAAGACTGAAGACTGCCCTTTCGATTTCATCACAAACCGTTTTGCAATTAATATCGGAGTGTGAATAAGTTAGTAGGCCCTAAGTAGGCCTAATATTTTTTAGCCCAAGACAAATGCCCATACTTTACAAAATAATGACAGTGTATAGAAACAGTAAAAACTAGAACATCACTACTAGTACAGAAGTCCATGCTCATACAGAAGTTCATGCTCATGTTGAACAGTGGGCTTGAAAAATCAGTGTCTCGATGCTTGCCCGTGCGGAACGGTGAGGTCGATGTCAGTGCGGCTTAGGGACCCTGATTTGGTTGAGAGGGCGAAATTCACGCTTCTTTGCGTTCAGAGTTAAGTAACGTCATAAAACGTCCAGGTGAAGACGGCGATCAACCGTAGAAATCTTTGCTCTTGTAGAAATCCACTTGTTAAAAGGTCTAATTAAGATTTAGAGTATGGTCTACAATGTCATACCTTAATACTTAATAGAACACTTATAATTAACGAATGCACTTCAGCCTAATTCAACAGACAGACAGATACGTCTGTCTGTTGTCGGTCTGCTTTCTGCCTGTCTGTGTACCTTCTGCCTGTCGCCTGTCTGTTTATCCGTCTGTCTGTCTGTTTGTTTTAGTGCATAGGCCTACTCTGCCCTTCTTTTAAGTACTCTCTTTCCGCCTCTCTGTCTTTCTCATTTCCGGTCTGTTTGCGTATCTCTTATAAGGCCTATCT
Organism: Aporrectodea caliginosa; assembly: GCA_020284085.1. Classification (NCBI taxonomy): domain Eukaryota; kingdom Metazoa; phylum Annelida; class Clitellata; order Crassiclitellata; family Lumbricidae; genus Aporrectodea; species Aporrectodea caliginosa. The sequence goes on along the minus strand of JACEVL010000157.1, from coordinate 883,637 downwards.
TAATAACAAACAGTAAAACTGGCCCAGTTGGCTACATTGTTTAGAGCGTAGGCTGTGTCGGAGTGTGTTCCGTACGTGGCCTCTGTGTGAGAACGCGTGCGGATCGCGGTTCGCCTCCTGATCGGCGATATTTCAGATCAGGGGCGGCATAGCCAGCATGGGGCTTCAGCGCATTCGATGAAGCTCTCTTATCAGCGTTTAGCGACTCAGCCCCCAAACAAAAGTGATTAAATCACTGCCAATGCCAGAGATGAGGGGGCAGTGGTGTAGACGTAAATTTGCTAAGTACCGGAGCGCTCCAGGCCATTTGAAAGTTGATGACCGGAAGGGGGGGTAGTAACGAGTATTTTCCCAAAAAGTGTGATTTTCCTTACAGGTAGTAAGTTATAGTTTTAGTTATAGTTAATGATTTTTTATTTTAGGGGGGTAGTAACGACAGTTTTCCAACAAAATTTTTTAGTACATTTCACACTTTCTCTACGAAATTATATGTCTTGCGTGGGAGTTACTCGATCCTAGGGGGAACTTTCCCACTATAAGAGACGTCTAGATTAAACACTGGCTCCGGCAAATAATAAGTACCGGAACGCCGCTCCAACTTTCCCACCAAAGACACGTCTAAAATTAAAAACTGGCTCCGGCTAAATAAAAAGTACCGGAACGCCGCTCCGGACCGCTCCGGCTCGTCTACACCCCTGACTTCCTATTTTTATTTTTGGAATTGAGGCTTTAGCCCCCCAAACCTGAAATCCTGGCGCCGCTACTGTTTCACATATTTAATTTTCAGGGCATTCGATGAAGTGCTCTATTAGTGTTTAGCGACGCTGTTTCATAAAAATATGATTAACGTCGCCCCCCTCCTTTATATACAGGCTTGGGACTGAACACTTTCGTTATCGTTATCGTTAACGATAATCACACTGGTAGGCTACGTAGGCCTACACGGGTTCCTGGCGCCCATTCAAACGGGCGACGGTAGAATGAAAGGATCTCACAAGATCAATTCTCTAAAAAATTAGAAGGATCGAGGCCGTAGGGTCACCATAGCCTATAATAAAGTGTACATTTTACATTTAATAAAATTTCATATCTTAGGGGATACAAACGCCTACGCTTCTAAATTTGTCAACTGTTATCTGATTAGGCCTATAGATGAATCAAATCGACGAAAACAGCCAGGCCACGCATATTATGCCCTACATCTAATGCCTTGACCGTAGGTCTAGGCCTACTTGGCGTTCGAAGAACGTACCTTTCTTCTTTAGTCCGCCTACTTGTCTCTTTCTCTGTTTCTAAGCTTGTCTCGGTGTCTGTCTGTCTCTCTCTGTCTTCCGCGCTATCAGCAAACGCTCGATTGCCATCGATTAATAGCCTATCTTTTACTTATGAACACGGCGCTATAGAAGTCAACAATTGTGTATCGCATCGATTTATTTTTCACTGCGTTGTAATGTATTGCACTTATTCAAAAGAAAATAATTTCTAAGACAAGGGGCTGATTGTCTATAAATTAAAGTCAAACTTTTTATCCAACTAGGCCTACTTGAATGGCGCTATATAAAACCTTTACTAAATTTATCTAATGGATGACAACAAAGAGGCCACGTAATAAAGGCAACACAAATAGCAGAACGTAAAATTAATTAACAAAACGCTTTTCGGAGGTGTTTGAAAGTTGTAGTTGCCGGATCTCAGACCCGGCAAGACCCGTTGAATTTAACCACTGTGCACAGTGGCATGAACGTTGTGGCAGATATCTTTTTTTCATCTGTTGATCTTGCGGAGCAGCTACTTGCAGATCAAATGACTTATGTTGGTACAATCCGTAGCCATAAACCTCATGTAGCCGAGGCAACGAAGGCCAGGCGTGTGCGCCAGAAATTAAGCTCTTTGTTTATGATTTCATAACCAACTTTGTTCATAAACCAGGCAAAACTGTGTTAGCTGGGCCTATGATAGAGGTACGGGCAAATCGGACTGAGAGCACCCCTTCCTCGCTAGAGTACTCCGAGTACCCGAAACAGGCCGACATAGGTCAAGTTGGTCAGCGAGCGAGGCCTAGCTGGCATCGCCATACCAAGGAGGTGACCCTGTACTCCGTACGCTGACGGACAGGGAGCCAGCGCAGAACCACCAGCATGTAAGGGGTCATCCATTACCTCAACAAATTTTAGGCAGTTTTTGACCCCTTCCCCCTGTCAACAACTGTCAAACATTGAAGGACCCCTCTAAAAAATGTCAACAATCCCAGAACCTTCTACAAAAAAGAAACACAATGGCTAATACATGTGGTAGAATCACTGTAAGATTTATTTACACTAAAAAATTCAATCTGAATTTCAAAATATATGAGTTTAGTTTATTACCAGCTTTTAGTAGTATTAAAAATTAAGCACTTTATACATTTTTAGCATTACTTAATGTTTAAGCTGTGTTGATTCATTGTAAAAAATTTGTTGACGTCAACTTGTGCCGAACCTCCCCCCCTTGTCAACAACTGTCAAACTTTTTCCAAACCCCCTCCCCTATTTTGTTGACATAATTAATGGACCCCCCTTAGTTGACACATGACTGAATTTGGGTAGTCGGCCTGTAAGTCGCGCTGTAGAGCGGAGAATACATTGAAGACAGGCCAGCTGTCCAGATGCCAGAATAGGCAATAGTCAAGGCAAGTTGTGACGAAAGAATGCACTTGTGTACATCAAATTCATTACATTACTTTTGTCACGACTCAAGACAGCTGATACATCACGACACAGGTCAGTTCAGTTGGCCTGGAGTGCAAAAATACGATAGGCTAGGCCTACAACAGAACAACAATGGAACAAGCAACCCTGCGATTGAACTAAGCGGACCAATCTAACACTATGTATGTTGTTTCGCCACTTCAACATCTACACGCTTGGCCGAGTAGGCTACAAGCTCAAGTAACCAATCCTTTTTACTTACAGACCTCCCCGGATTCTTAATTGGCGGCTATTGCAGACTTGATATGATATAGCGCCGGTGATTAAGCTGGTCTTTCTGAAGCGGGTTTTGTGTGGCGTCGAGAAATTTCGAAGATTTACGTTGGCATTTACCGTTACATTCTTCTTACTGAAATTTAACACCATATAGGCCTATATAGCCTATTGTTCTATAGAATAGCCTATCTCAATACTCTATTCCGTATTGCACTCTAATGCGGTACAATACAATACACTACATTGCAATACAATACATTGCTATACACTACAACGTATTTCAATACAATAAAACATACAACAAAAAGCAATGCTGTACAAACTAAACGTGAGGCACGAGACAAACATCTTGCTCAGTAGCCTATCATTACTTTTAATCTTCTCACAAGGCTCTAACGCACAATCAGCGCCCTACCCAATAGACCACCTGCTGATTGACTGACGGATGGAACAGTTGATCAACCAGCCATTGTCAGTCAATATAACAATATTGCAATATCAATATTGCAAAACACAATATTGCAATAAACAATATTGCAATAGACAATATTGCAATAAACAATATTGCAATAGACAATATTGCAATAAACAATATTGCAATAGACAATATTGCAATAAACAATATTGCAATAGACAATATTGCAATAAACAATATTGCAATAGACAATATTGCAATAAACAATATTGCAATAGACAATATTGCAATAAACAATATTGCAATAGACAATATTGCAATAAACAATATTGCAATAGACAATATTGCAATAAACAATATTGCAATAGACAATATTGCAATAAACAATATTGCAATAGACAATATTGCAATAAACAATATTGCAATAGACAATATTGCAATAAACAATATTGCAATAATCCACAGATGTCTTATGTGGTTTATCCGCTTCACAGGATTTCAGCTCACAGTAAATTTCTTGAAGCTTTTTCATTTACACCCACAATACAAGCTTACGAGTATTATATGGCTTACTATTCAAAATAGTCATTTATTAATACAAATAGGCCTAAATAATGAAAATAATTATCACCCATTTCTTTACTATACCACGATTACCCGGGTAATAGGCTAATATTACAAACTTATTGAACACTCGCAATATACGAGTATTAATGAGCAAAATAATAGTTTAATAATATAAATAAAATTTAATTATGAAAGAAACAAATATTTTAATCTATCTGAAATATCACCGATGATCTTCTGTAGAGTCTATAGGGCCTACTCTATACCACAAACACCGGGTCTATAAACTTACCTAACATTACGCACCCTGTAGGGGAGACCGGGGCAGGAGAGGCATGGTGGGTAAGAGTGGCACCCCATACTGGCTAGAAAACGGCCACCAGTGTAGAATCTTTACCTTGCGTTTTAATAAGCGGGTTTGATGCGATACACGATGGAAAACTATATTCTGCAGAAGAGCTATCGCAACTATTTTTTTCTCAATTTTTAAGATTTTCGCCCAATTTGAGTTTTTTAAAGGCGATCTTTGATCAGCCACTACTTTCTAATACAAGGTAAGGCACAGTTTATATTGTGCTATTTATAAGATTTAAATATGCTTCTTTTTAATGAAACATTATCGTACGTCGCATCTTAATCCTTTCATAACGAAAAGAATCGCTAAGGCGAGGCATAGCTATGGGGCATAAGTGGCACACTATCTGCCACTTTTGCCCCAGGACATGCCACTTTTGCCTCTGAACATGGGGCAAGAGTTGCACTTTTGACATTTACCATTATAATATTCTTACATTTATTTAATTGTTCCTTAAACTTAAACAATTTAGAATATTTGAAACTGTAGGCCTATTCAGTCCATGAAAGCAGTAACAGTATAGATTGGAGCTTACATAATTATTGACGTTATAGAACATACAGAAGCCTCCGCGTCACGAGATACCACAATGTCACATCCAGAAGCTCTAGCAAGCTCCATGCATGAGTCAACCACATTCACTAAAACAAATAAACTTGTCTTAGCCTATCAGGCTAAGTTCAGCAAAGGCTACTCTTCAAGCCAGAACTTCATATGTGACCACAGCAACATTAGGATTGGGCCTACGCCCTAGACGCAGAATTCGACCTGAGGTTGCAAATGCTGAAATACTGATGGGAAATCATAGCCGAAAGCAAAAGGCTAATACGAACTCGCGTCGCAGCAAGAGATCTCCAGGTTATCGACCGCCAATCTCCGTGCATCTTATAGCAGCATTACCACGTGCTCCATCATGGCATAACTGAAATCTGCGAAAATTACCAACAGGCTTTCTATTGCACAACCAGTCACAACAGGCCGATACACGTAAATTAAACCAGCCGGCAATCGTTATGGAACTTGCCTGCTCATCCGAGCCTGTCAGTATTCCAGAACAATACCAACCACTAGGCCTAATCGATGTAGAACTCATCTGTTCATCTGAAAATTCCAACAAACTTGGAGCTGAGCCAAACCAGCCCCGCGATCGATATGGAACTTGCCTGTTCATCCGAGCCTGTCAGTATTCCAGAACAGTACCAGCCACTATTCGAAGTAGAACTCACCTGTTCATCCGAGAATTCCAACAAACATTTGGCTGAGCCAAATCAGCCAACTATGGTTGCAGAAGTCGCACATTCAGCTGGATTTCCCGGTAGGCCTATCTATAAGTAATTCACTGATCTCTGAGATACATAAAAAATATTAATTTATATTAATTATACAATTAACTAATGTAACTTATACTTACCACATTGCCTCCAATTTTTCTGCTAGGTTAACAATGCTTATTACTGGATACACGTATATTTAAACTAAAACTAAATATCTTAAAATAAATTATATAACTTCATTGCAGAACCTGTCGATGATGATGAAACGAACCAGCCGTACCTCGCTACAAGTCTGGTAACGATGCTGAGCTGCACAAATACGACAAAAGCACCTTCCCCAATAGCCAATGTGTCAGAGCTGGATATCCGTCCTTATCCGCACACAGAACGAGAAGCAAACGCAAAGCGGAAAGCTCGTGCGTCCTAACGAGTACGCCTTACAAAATAATTCTAGAGGATAAGAAGCAATATGTTAAGAAACCGCTCATGAAGAAACTTAATCTGCAAGAGAATGGTAAGAACCAGAAGTAGAGGAGCCAGAAGCAGGAAAAACAGAACCACCAGCAGCAGCAGCAAATGCAGAAGCAGAAACAGATGCAACAGAAACAGAAGAAGAACCAGCAGCTGAAGAAAGAGAAGCAGAACCAGCAGCAGAAGAAACAGAAGCAGAACCAGCAACAGAAGAGTACTATTAAGAAATACAAAGCGGAGAGTGTCACTAATTTCTACTGTATTTATTGCAGAGAGCTTTACAGCGATCCACCCGAAGAAACTTAGATTCAATGCTTAGCATGCAAGTACTGGTGCCATGAAAAATGGACCCATGTTGAGCCCGGCGACAAGCAATTTAAATGTGATAACTGTCATTAAGCACCATTTTTTCTTGCTTAAGATTATAAAAACGACTGACAGTTTTAATACACTTTTCGTTACTGTTGTTAACTGTCAAATAAATAGTTAAGACAGCCTAGCTACCATTGGTCATGCCTCCATGTCAAACTTGCCCCAGTATATGCCACTCTTGCCCTAAGTGTTGGGGCAAGAGTGTCAAAATTATCTGTTTGTATTTTGCACGTTTTGCAAAATATTTCACCATATATAGTCAATTTTAAACGTTTTTCTGTTAGCCTTATGAGTTTCCAACATGCCTATGAAAAATTGTGGCATTATGTTATATATTTTCGGAAATATAGCATATTTTCTAAAAAGGTGCCTCTCTTGCCCCAGTCTCCTCTAACCATGGTGACCAGTACGTACAAAGCGTTTTCTTGAGAAAAAAATGGCGCTATAAAATACCTTATTGCACCTTAATCTCATAGTAATTAGACCTACATAACTGATTTAGACGCTCAGTCCATTTAGTACACGATGGCCCATTTAGTCCATGACGGTTCATTAAGTACACTATAATTATGGTTCATTTTAGTCCATGACGGTTCATTACGTTCATTGAGGTTAATTTAGTCCATGACGATTCATTTAGTCCATGATGGTTCATTTAGGACATTTAGAAAAGTCTGCATATAACGCCATTGCAAACTGAAAGAAAGTTTAGGATGACCAGCAGAGGTTTTTCCGAGAAAGGACATTTTTGCCAAACCAGAGCGGCACTTTTTAGTTACGGCATATGTTCAATTTTTCCTAACGAAAGCGAGATTCCTGTAGAAGTCGTCGTCAAACGGAAGTGGACAGTCTTCCTTGTGGCGGATCCAAGCTTCGAGGCAGTCCAGTCCCAGAGGTTCGAAGTCTTCGTGGAATTTGTTTGCGAAGAACTCTTTCCTCTGGACGAGCACAGGAAGATCTCCCACTCCGAAGACGCAGACATTGTGGACCATCTTTCCTCGGCAGCTGCGATAGTCCCAGTCGGCGTACACACCCAGCCACGTCTTATTGTCCGGGTAACCTATACAAGCAGTTTAAAGCCTCGCGAATCTTACAGTGATTATTAATTATGAATTATTCATTAGGCCTACTAATTGTTCCTTATTCATTATTAATTATTGTTAATCATTATCGTCGTCGTCATCATCATCATCGTCATCATCGTCAAGTCATCACTTATCGTTATTATTTTTTTTGAGTAGGCCCTATTATGCTTACGAAAACTTTTAACGCGCGGAGTCACACAGAAAGAGACGCGGCTAGTCAGACGCCAGGTGAAGAGCATTATTAGATATCCAGATGTTTAAAAGCCAATGAGAAGTTGTAAGTTGTGAGGCGTGTCTTGAAGTACGAGAAAGAGTTCGAGCATCGAACAAACATTGGTAGTGGGTCCGATCCTTAGGGACTGAGACACGGAATACACGGGTGAGAATTGCCGGGGGGGTTGGGGTTCAACCCCCTAGTCTTTTTTAGGCTCCCATAGTAAAGACATTTCACATCATAATTTTTTGACAGTTACATCGAGGCCCAACCCATAGGCCTACCTGAAGATCGAAGACTGCGGGAGGGATGTAGGCCTACTGGGGAGGCTAGTGGTTGAAAATATGTGGGACTGGTCGCTGTAATGGTTTTATTGGCCACTTACCTGAATTATCCGAATTCAAGTGACCTGTCCTGTTTGCCTAAAGGCGGAATTTTTCTTCTCAATGAACCTTAACACCGTAATTATAATATAGGCCTAGCACTGGCAGTCTCAAATTTACCCAATTCCGTATTGCGTTGTATTGTATTATATTGTACTATATAACTTTCTATTGTATTTTATTGTATTGTATCGCATTGTGTTGCATTTAAACAAAGGCACTCTATCAAGTGCCGGGATATACGTGCATCTATGTGTATATAATGTATATTTACGTGCAGGAAAGTGTAGTTGAATGTGACGCTGGTCAATACAATGTAACTCAAAATAACACAATGAAAATGCAGTGTGAAGAAATGTGGCACATTGTAACACGCAGCATTACACGCTGTGAAGAAATGTTATACATTATAACACGCTGCAGCACATTACAACGCAATGTGATTCACGCGAAAATTAGCACAATGTCACAAGTTTTATTACACTGTAGGGCTATTAGACTAAGACAACCTAATATCGTGCAACTGTAACTGTAAGTAGTAACTTCAATCGCGCCGTGATATAATTCCACACTTTCTTCACACTGCACAAGGCATGAACGATGGCGCAGAAACTGTAAGTTGTAATCAGGTCAATATGAAGAAGATCGTGATCATCGTGTAATGTAAAGTAAAGGAATGGGTAATGGAATGCGAAGAATTTGGGCGCAATGCAATTTAATACATATGAATGCCTTTTCAGGGACATAAAAGACTAACGATATTGTACAGACACTGTTAGGAGCCTTCTAAAGACGTGGAATATAGTTTAGATCAAGGTATAAAAAGCGCGTCTTGTGAGAAGCGTAGGTGCCCAATGACCATACAGGTGTTTCTCACCTGAGAATGCTCCAGGTGTGTGCAGGTGAGGATTGGAGTAGGTGTGATGCAGAGTCGCCCAGTAGTGTTCATCAGGACTGAAGGTCTTTCTGGACCAGTTCAAGAGGTCAATCGCTCTATTGTCCTTCATGATGAACTCTACGAACCCTCGGCTGAACACACCGTAAGCACTGCCCCGAACAATGTCAAGGTCATGCGGAGGTCGAGGGTTGGTCTTCCCAGTTCGTGCGACCTCGTTGAATTTCCTGTCCTCTTTCCACTCCCTCATGAAGCGCAGTTTGATCACACCCTTCCCATAAATACCCTCAATGTCATTCGCCCCGTTGTAGATCTTAAGTATGCGAACCATTTCCTCAATGGTTCTCAACGGATACGCTTGACCAGCCGTATTTATAAGGTACCTCCAGCGGACCTCACTGTCCAGATGGTCACGCATGCAGTTGATATCCGCCTGTAAGCGGCTGTACCCGGCATAAATGATTCTTTCCGATCGGGAAGCCAGTTTAACGTTCTCAAAACATGACGCAATGGAACGTAACGCGTCACGGAAGACTTGCGACGCTTTGGCATCAATGTGGATACAGTAAACGTTTTGTGGACGGTAAATTGACCGTAGCAACCGTTCCACCTGTTCGGCATTCTCATGCGCAAGAATGTTGAAAGCGATTGGAAATTCCGCCTCGCCATCGTTGACTGGCTTTAGGCGGTATCCATGTACCCGCTGGAAATCGTCGCAGGCGGCCGTGACGTTGAGGAAACTGTCATCCGGAAGTCGTCGACGCGGATTTCGCGTCATCAGCAAGCGCGCATGTCCGTAGAACAGGTCGTTTCCGGTTCCGGTGAGGAGAGAGCGACACGTGATCAGCTGACAAACGGCGTCCGACGCGTTCGAACAAATCTCCCGCCCATAATCCGTTAATCCGAGATAATCTGGTCGACAGGTGGCGTTAATGATCTGCGATATATCCCCGGATGTTGCGTATTCTGTCTTATGACGGGGCTTACGTTTGGATAAAACCGGAAGTCGTGCACCGGAAGTTATGCGACCAGGTTCTTGTTCCTGGTCTTCCAAAGTGTCCTCTTCCTCGACTAGATTGTTAATCAATTTATCGGAGCCGTTGAACTGGAAGAGGAGATTCAGCGATGTGTATATGGAAAGAGCAAACAAGGTTATGAGAAAGCGTTTAGCTCCTTGGCGTGTTGTCTTCATGTTGCATGAAAATCTGGAAAAGCAACAAGATTCTGTGCTACTTTGTATGCAGTTGTCTCACTGAAATTCTCCCAAGACCGACTCTGGCCTTAGCGAAGTGTTTGGTTAATGGACTCCAACTGCCTCGACTACTGTAACTCGCTTCTTACTGACAATTCAAAAGCTGGCTTGATTAAACTTCAAAGAGTCTAAAATACCTTGGCCAATGCTATAACTAAACTCAAAAATATGAAGGAGCTATACGAATAGCGAGATACATACGTAGGCTGCATACATAAATGCATACATAGATACAGACACGATTGCACATTTGCATACATACATGTATTTTGAATATTAACAAATTTATAAAACTATAAAATAGTCGTTTGATTAATTATATTTCTTGGGATCTTAAAAGCTCACACTGAAATGAAATGCAAAGCTCTTTGAAAACCTAAAAACACAAAGTGTGCTATTTGACACAACAGAAGACGAAACACATTACAATACAGGACAATACAATACAATGCAATACTAAAAGAATAAACTATGATACAATACAATACAGGATAGTGCAGTTCATTACAATAAAGTGCTAAACAATACAATGCTGTAGAAACAATGCAACTTAATCCAATATAACAAATGAAATGCAAAGGTAGCCTACAATGCAATGCAATGCAATACATACAATACATGGCAGCCATATGTGCAGTTTCTACCGTACACTTCACAGCCACAGCCTGCATTTTAGTAGGCGGTGGCTTTTAAGTGCACGGCTGAAGTGCACACGCATACATGCATCAAGTGCGCAATGTCATACATACATGTACATTAAGCGCAACTTAGGCGTACACAAAGAGCGAACGGCGTGTGAACTGTTCTTGTCTCAAAGGTGTTTATCGCAGCCGCGGTGATAACCTTTCGTGCAACTTTAGTCAGGACCTGTTGTTCAACAACAGACGCAGATTTATGCGAGTCCTGCGTGACTTCTATTTTTAAGTGTTTCGGATTTCGTGATCAGCTTAGATGACGTTGTTTTTCACAGCTGGCGACCCACTTGAGAGTGTCTAACTTTGGAGAGATTGCACTGGTGGGTTGAAAACCATTTTCTCACGCAGCCCAGTAGTAGGCTACTTTATGATCAGTTCTTCTATTAACTTAGAGGCGTTCCTAAAATGCGCTTTACAACAATCCAGATACACAGCACTTGAAGAGACCATGCATACATACATTCATTGTATGTATTGGCGCTATAGAAGTCAGATTAGACACTATTCAATCAGTTTATATAAATTTTTCACTTGATTCCATCATCAACTCCACCACTGATCATACTCTGTCAGTGCCAGTCCCAAGCCTGGATAAAGGAGGAGGGCGATGGTAATGGTCTTCGTTACAACACTGTGGTTGTTAACAGTAAACAAGCAAGCAAGCAATTCCATCATTGGTTCAATCGTGCAATTCATATGAAGTGGATCTGGTTTCAGAGTTCATTGAGATATTTAGGCTTGGGTAAATTGCCCATTGGCGTCGCCTAGCCACTGTTAACGGGGAAAGACTAACGTACAGGACACGATCAGTAGCCTACACTACACTACAATACAATACGACAAAATGCGATACAAAATGCGACATACTTTTCTAGTTTTCTCAGCAGTGTTTGGTAATGGATGAATTTTCTGTTCCTTAATAACATTTAACATCGTTTACGCTAGAGCGGATTTGTTTCCCGGAGTGGAGCTAGATAAATTTCCTCAATAAGTAAATGGAGAAAATACTGGCAGACGTTAAAAGTTTGGGCCAACATTAAACAATCTACAGGAGCGTATACGGTCGTATCCTCTTCGAAACAGCCCTCCTCTTAAACCGCTGTACAGCCTACGCACACGGCCGCATTATTTCACCATTCCAGATAATAGACATTAGGAAGTGCATTGTAATAGACACTAGGAAGTACAGTGTAATAGACATTAGGAAGTGCAGTGTAATAGACATTAGGAAGTACAGTGTAATAGACATTAGGAAGTGCAGTGTAATAGACATTAGGAAGTACAGTGTAATAGACTTTAGGAAGTACAGTGTAATAGACATTAGGAAGTAGACCTACTGTAATAGACATTAGGAAGTAGACCTACAGTGTAATAGACATTAGGAAATCGCACTGGCTACGGAACCGTCCGGACGGTGCCGTTATTTCTTTTCTACGGAACCGTCCGCAAATAATCTATGGGCGATTGCACATATCTATGGCGTGTACATCCGGTTGAAATAAATATTGGCAAAAGCCTGTCACGTGAACTTGTTGTCTTCCCGTCGAATTTTTACATGACGGACAACTTGAGGGTCGGTTAGGGCCAGGTTAGTATTCGTGTGGTCGTTTAGTGTCAAATTAGGCGTCGTGAGGGTCGGCCTAGGGTCAGGGTTAGGGTTAGTTTCGTTAATCCCTTAACTACTGCGCTATCGATGGTTCGGCTTTCACGCCATAGATATGTGCAATCGCCCATAGATTATTTGCGGACGGTTCCGTAGGAAAGAAATTACGGCACCGTCCGGACGGTTCCGTAGCCAGTGCCTTAGGAAATACAGTGTAGGCTATATCCCGCGAATGCTATAAAAAATATCTACTGAACACGAAGACCAGAAATACGGTTGCCAGTCAGACTCTTACCTTACTCAATTTATTCTTGTAGCAAGTATCGTTTTGCCTGCTTCATTGAAAAAACAAACGAATATACAATACAGTAAAATACAATATCAAGTCTAATCTAGTCCGCATTCATCGCAATGAGTACGTTTGTGAGCAAAACCGCAAATCACAATCCCCTTTAAAGAGAACAAGTCGAAATCCAACCCTAATCAGATTCACAATATAATCTAATCTAATCTAATCTAAAGTTAGGTCAATTACGATAGTTTTGATGATGACACGTTTATAATTTAGTCCTAATTTTCAACAATTTTTAGAAGTTAGCAGCTATTAGAACAGACGAAATGTAGCATTTACCTTTAAGCAATAACAACCCACCAGAAACAGGGCTTAGTACTCGACCGCTCCTTTGCATGTTGTACACGGCCTGCTGTCTGACTCAACTTAGACTCAGAGCCCTGGTGCACGAATAGGCAAACTACCCAGTGTCGTGTAGCTAGGCAGTTTGGCGCCCGGATGAGTGATGGAATCGATCTCTCTCAACTAAAAGCAATTTTTAGTTTTAACGATGAACAGCAAGTGAGATAAGTTTATAAGCGACTAAAATAAAAATCACAAAGCGTCACGAAGCAACCAATCGAGGGGCTAGTTAAATGGTTACACTCTTGCTTGAAGAACAAAATAGATGTTAAAAACGCGGTTCAATAACCGTAAACCTCTCTAGATAAAAATAAAAATCATAAAGCATCACTCGAAGTAACCCATCGAGAGAGATAGTTAAATGGTAGCAACACTCTTGCTTGAAGAACAAATAGATTGTAAAAAGCTTTTCTAGCTCTCAAGGCCGTATTTAGGGGGGTGTTTTGGGTGTTTAAACACCCCCGAAATGAAATAATGTATAATATAAATATTGCATTTACTAACATAATATTATACGGTGTAAGAACGAAGAGCACTCATGTGAACTTCGATGATGCAGCTCTACAGTGCTTTGTTGTTACATTGTTGACGGGCCCACATTTTCGGAAGTGAAGAAATTTTTTAATGTTAAATCTAGCGAAAATGCTGTTCTGTCTGTCTTAATGTGTGCAAGTATAGAGGAGCCAGAGTGTACAGACTACAGAGACAAACAACATTGACATTGCATGGAAGATTGGCATGACTCACTCTCCGATGTTGGCTGACAGTTCCGAAGTGTAGCCTACCAGAGTCATCCCCCATACAAAACACATGCACACAAGCCAGTGCATGTGTTTTATTATGGGGGATGCACAAGCATCAGGCAGGCTAAAACATATCCTTCATCAAATTAACAAACGTTCGCGCTGTCAAGCTCCACGAGTTTATATACTACAGGCCGATCAAATTTCTAGTGCAGTCAAATCACATAGGTCTATTTAAGAAATTGCGATTCTCTACAAGTGTCTTTCGGATTTGAATTTTTCTCAAGTAGGCTTAATATCATTATGCAATGGGAAAGAAACACCCATCTTCCAGGTGCGGCCCGATTATTTGAATGTTTGAGAAAATGGCAAGGACGAAACTTGAAACAGGTAGGCCTAGGCCTGAACATGTTTCTGTAACTTTCTTGGCAGTGATGTTAAGCCAAATCATTATCATGCACAGATTTTGACGCGCTAGCAGCCTAGCGTGTTTGGAGGTTTGGAGCATGCTCAACGCCAGCTTAATTGGCTTCTGTGAACACTTTAATCTACTTACAAAAACTGGGACTATAGTATACACTGTACAGTGTACCTCAACAGTAAATTGCTCTATACTAGATCTAGAACAGTTTACACGCATCTATGAGCCAGGACAACAGTGGCGCCAAAACTTGTGTGAGCATTGGCGCCAGGACAATCAATCAAATTCAAATAAACGAATTTGATTGATACCATAATTATCTCTGCGTATCTCCTCTCTCCCTGTCTCTCTGTCTGTGTATCTCTAACTTTGCTTATAGGCCAGAGTCTTCTCAGGGCAATGGAATGGAATTCAGTCTAAAGTCCTTGAATGCGTGCGTGTATGAGGCTATGAGCGCGAGCGCACGGGCGCGGGTTTAAAACAGTTTCATATTTTTCAATATTATCTTATTGCCGTGACTCCCAAAAATACCTCGCCACGCCCACACCGGTGTCCCGAGATATTCTATCCCGCCTAAAGCATATCCCCGGATGGAATAAACCGGTTTAGAGTATCCGGGGGGAAAACCATTCTATCCCCCATCGTTATACGCATCGTAATCGTAATCGTAATCTCCAAACTTCTAAAGCGCCACTCGAAAGCCAAGCGCAGGGCACCAGCTTATTCACGAGCGCTGCGTCTAATCAGAGGGGTTGTCCAAAAGAGTAGTCCGAGGGAGGTCCGAGTCCGGTTTCCAGGGGATCAGAGAGGGCATCACGATAGCCAAGACGAAAATCCAGTCAAAATCACCATAAACGAAGTAAATTAATTTCAGGTCGACGTAGGGCCTACAAACTAAAGATACGCAACTTAAACTATTTTATGTGTACAATAAATCCAAACAGTACGACTGAATACACTTAGAAACCGCCAAAAATGCAAACTAAACCGAATACTCCATTTCGCTAAGGGGATACTCATGTATGGGGGATACTCGTTTCGTGACACCCTGCACCTCTTCTTTCCAATTTCGACCTCTGAATCACAGCATCCGGGCCTGCACTAGCCTTAATGCGGTCCTGTTATATATATTTCACGTCCTGTGTCTAACTGCCGCGGTGAAAGATCTTTCAGTCAACTAAAGCGTATAAACAATGATTTAAGATCTACGATGGGACCAGATATATAACTAATTTTTTTAACACTTATGAACATTGTGAAATTATATAGCCACTAGATTTTCAGGATATTGCTGACAGTTTCTCTATTTTGAAACCACGTGGCAAACAGTTTTAAATTAAGAAATATCTTTTCTATCATTTAAATTTAGTCAAAACGTTTGGTTGAACATGTATTTGGGGTCTACCATACAATAATTTTGGAACCAGGCCTACAAAATGTTAATCCAGCCCTGTTTGAGAGCTCACAACGCCCCTCCAAAACCCATATAGACGGTTGACTTAGTTGCTTGTCGGGCTTGTTCATGAACGACAGAACGAGTAAACACCCCCCGAAACAAAATCCTGGCTACGGCCTTGCTAGCTCTAGAAGCTATAAAGTATTCGATTGCTTCATCGATATCTGTGGAATCGGTTACTCCATATATTCAGCGGAAATAACCTGAAGTTTTGTTAGCCTTACTTGTGATACTTTGGACCGTATACAAAGGATTTGATAAGTTTCATATTACTAAACGAACATTCGAATCAAGATTCAAGGAAAGAGAAACAACGTCAGACGAAGATGGACGACACGAAGGCGAACCTAATGCGACTTGGACTAACACAGATGCAGCACTGGACAAGACTAAGGACCGAGGACAATGGAGATCAATTATTTCGTACACATCGCCGCCAAATGGCCAACGTCAAGAACTGATGATGATGACGATGATGATGATGACGACGATGATAATGATGATGATGATGATGATGATGTTGTTGTTGTCGTTGATGATGATGATGATGATGATGACGACGACGATGATAATGATGATGATGATGATGATGATGATGATGTTGATGATGAAAAAATGATGATGATGATGATGATGATGATGATGATGATGGTGGTGGTGGTGGTGGTGGTGGTGATGATGTCACACGATGATCGTTGATGATGATGATGATGATGATGATTGATGATGATGATGATGATGCTGATGATGATGATGATGATGATGATGATGATGATGATGAAAGAGAACATTGCTAAGACTAAAAATGTCAACGTAATCAGAAGAGTCTTAAATGCTTCTAGTCCCGTTTATAAAATTACATGAGCCACAGTTCTAGAATAATTCCAACATTTAATATATATCTCGTTTTGCTCTAGATGAAAGCAAAATGGAACTGTTACACCTGTCTATGTGTGTGTGTGTGTGCTGGTGTTTGTGTGTGTGGGTGTGGGTGTAGGACTGTAGATGCGTATGTATACGTGTGGTGTGTGTCTATGAGAATGACTGCGAGATTTAGGTACACATAAATAACAGTCCTGCAGCCGAATAATTTATGTCTATTTACAAGCCATATAAACCTCTGCATACAAATATAAATACACACGCACATACGCATACTCACGTACATACGTACATACATACACACGCGTACACACACATAATAGGCCCTATAATTACTAAATGGAACGAGAGACACGCGACGTAGGGCAGAGGCTGAGCACAATATGCAGGTGTTTAGGGCAGAACGACGCACAGACCTCTCATAGTATCCCTTGTCCCAGGATCTCAGAGAACTCTCTTGTCTCATATAAAAAGGGTATTGTTCAAGAGTCACAAGATGTAGAATGGTACGTCAAAGTCCAGATCGGGTGAAGAGGAAAGACTGTTGCCGGTAAAGGAACGAGAAAAGGCCATACTCAGGACGTTGCCCATCCCGGCGACCGCAGAAGAGCGGAGTCGGACCGATACAGAACTTTATAATAGTGTAGCCTTTCTTGAGAAAGCGGTCCATGGTGTACCTTCCTTGACAGGAACGGTCCACATGAACAGAGATTGCAGGAAACAGACAGTTTACGTTGAGGAAAGGCAGTGACTTGCGTGGTTCTGGTGGTTCTAGGCGCAGGCAGTGCCTAGATTCAACCGGATCTCACAAGATCTGAGATTCGGCACATCGGTTTTGAGATCCGCCACCAATACTATGAGATTTTCCACCTGAAAGGCAAGAAGACCCGTCGCATAATTGTGCTTTTATCGCAATAATCAACCATACATGTATGATTCTTGTAGGTCTATATTAATGTCTTTTATGTGTTTTCCAAATTATAGCGAATAGCGACTATCGTTTATAGATTCATTCTGATAGGCTTAGGTCTTAGATTTGTAAAAATTCGGAGAACCGCCACCTCTGTGTGAACAATTTAACCACAGAGCGTTGGACAGTGCTGGAGTCGACCCATCCCCATGAAGAACTAGCATCGGGCAGATATCGCCACAAAGGCACAAACCATCTTTAGAGAAAGCACGTATGCCCAATAAGTGAGTGCCGGTCTCAGGGGGTGGCGAACCGTGCGGACGCACAGGGCCCTCAGCGGCGCAGCCTCGTGGGGTCCGAAAATGTCACAGAAAATTAACATGGACAAGACACTCTAATAATTATATTATGGTCTCCATTAGATCTTCTCTTTGTCAATAAAATAAAAGCCAAGTGGTGCCAATGGTTTGGTTTCTTTCAAAAATATATTAGCGCTATAATATTTTAACTTTCACTATATCAGATTCCTCGGGACTATTAGCAATGAAAAACAATTTGACTTCAGTCATGGGGTTCATGCAGTAATCTATACTCGACACAGGGCCCGAAATATTCTAAGAAAGATTATGCTGCCACCTCTCGATTACATAAAAATAGCTTATATTAAGTGGTAAGCTAAAATCCATTTCGAAATATCGACTAGGAGTTTAAAATTACACCAAAATAAATACTAGTCTGCCAAAGAATTAATCGAATATTAGTTATAAAGGCGAATTTGAATTATATTTTGAACCTACAACGAGAAAACCTATTAGCGTTCAGTGATGGGCAAAAGTTAACTAAAAAGTTCACGCTCTTTAAATGCTATGTTGGCTCAGAGAACAAGAAAAGAACAAATTGAATATATTAGCATATTTTCTGGAAAGCAGATAATAGGGCCTATATGCCTGCGTTGTAAGAAACTTGTTCAAAATTCTTCGAATATTCAATATGATATTCCTTTATCTTGACATAAGTTAACAGCTCAAAAAGTGTGACTGGCTGATCTTTGTTCAACTGGGTTAACTTTTTTGACTTCTTCGAGTCATATGCAACTCGTGCATGTGGGCTGAGGAAGTAAAAAAATGCCTAAACTTTGTCCGCATTCAAATTACATTAAAATGAGATGTTTACCCAGTTTAACAAACGTGAGCCAGTCTTTAATGGCGCCTTTTCCGAAGTAGATGATTAATGATTGTTTCAAAAATACCAGGTGTTGTCGCAGAATTGGATACAATCATACAAAAGCCTATTACCGCTGATGTTATCGTGGATCTACGTTTGCAATTGTTAGGCTACTACTATCGGTCTTTAATGGCGCAATCTCCGATGTAGATGATTAATGACTGCATTGAAACAGAATCGACCACGCCGTTCTGCTCCAGCGACTGCACCTGTCTTTTGGCATGTCATCAATTGCACTGGAGTGGATGACGTCCTACCTGCATGACAGACAGCGAAGCAATCCTCATCTTCTTCCAAAGCCACTATCCTTTGTTAAGGCTCAGTCCTGTGTCCCATTCTCTTCTCCCTTCATTACTACCGACATCTTACCAATGACATACAAGCAGTCAAGTATGGTCGGCATGGTCATTTCTATGCGGATGACACGCAGGTCTATGACTTCTGAGGTCCTGATTTCACCGATGTCCAGTGTCGAAGATCCCTCTAAATGAGACTCAATTGCGACATCGCTGACTGGATCGAAATCAATTTACTTCAGCTCAATTCACCCAAATCAGAATTTCTCAGTGTGACGAGCGCTATATCAATTTGACATGCTGAAACTAAAAGGTTTCTTGATTGCTTTGGCCAGACAATTTTTATCAATATCTTGTTTGAACAAATCCTGCCCACTGATGCAAGTGCCACTTGGGTGATATTGTGATGGTGGACGGAGACAAGGGTTTCAGCCAGTAAAGGTGAAGTGATTTTCAACATTCGAGCCGTATTTTAGAGTGAACAGCACTAGTCTTTTGTATCCAATACTGTACAACACCTGGTATTTTGAAACAGTCATTAATCATCCGCTTCGGAAATTGTGAAATTAAAGACCGATAGTAAGGAAAGTCCAAACGTAAATAAATAGGCCTAAATCAATCAAATGCATTTTAGCATCAGCGGTCACATTTATAGGCTTTATATCCAGTACTGTCAGAACAACTGGTATTTTGAAAGACGAATGCTATTTAAATACTTAAATACAGACTAAAATGTCCTTGACCTTACATTAAATCTGCACATGTGACCTTTGTTGAGAAAGCCTTCACGAAGTCGGAAAATCAATATGTGGCAAATCGAATCAGAGACCATTTCACATTTGATCGCGTCGTCGTCCACTGCAAACGACTGGTGTACGGTGACGCAACCGTCAGTCATCATGGCTGAGGGTAAATTATCCTATCGTCTTTCCTTATCTTTGATTCTACATTCGTCAGGAACTCTGAGTCATCTGTCTACCATAGTTTGAATCATTCTGTTGACTGGACTCTGCGTGTGTACGAGAGCCTGCCACTGATTACATATCTTGTAGCTATCTGAGCAATGTTTGCTTAATGACACTTGAAACCCGTTGGATAAAACGTTCCATTACGATTACGACAAATGTAAAAAAAATTATTAATTGCAATAAATTTGTGAATTTTTCAGCAAGTGTAAACAAATGTAAAAAACAGTATTAATTGCAATAAATTGTGAATTTTTCAGCAAGTTTTCCCTTCGAGATGGTGCATGTTTTTTGTAGACAGTTTAAAGTTAAACGCTGCTAATTCGTATAGTTTTCTTCTTTCTAATCAGTACAAAAAGTTTACGTAGGTCTAGTTCTAAACAGTACAAGTAGGTCATGACTGCATTTCTCTGGTCTGGTGTGATACATGCTATTAAGAACGGAGCACACAAGAATGGCGGGCATGACTGAATTGAAGATGGCGTTTTAATTAAAACTCTAAAAGCATTATTTCTTTTAGTATGACATATTGATAGCCAGGCCACAATGCGATATCGGGCTTCCTACGTCGCGTTCCGAGATATCTACTTCGGAAATTGCGACATTAAAGACCTATAGGCTAATAGTAAGGCAATTTCAAAAGTAGATGCATGTAGAGCGATAAAGAGAAATTGTAAAGGAGAGCGGCGGTAGTGAGAGAGGGGAGAAACAGGGCAGAGGTAGAAACGTGGATTAAACAGAGACTTTCACCAAAAGAAGCAGCCGTAGAATTATTGACTTTCGTGCCATGCAGAACCAAAATTAATAAAATAAATAAGCAACCAATCGATCACCGGGCAGGATAGTGTTATCAACCACCCAACAACCGCCTCAGAAAGGAACGCGGATTTTGAATCTGAGGATTTAGTCGTGCATGTATGTGATAGTATTATGGTGATCAATAAAAGAATTGATTGATCATGCTCGCCCAATTACCCATTTGATTTCTACCTGTTATTACGCTGCCGTTTTCCAATCTCAGGTGAGCAACGTGCTCCTCCATCTCTTCAACCACCTCAGCAGTTACCAACATATAACGGTCAGAAGAACGTATTTTCCGGTTTAGCGAAAGAACTCATCCAATTGTTGGCGACAACTTGACCTGAATATAATACCTTACAAGGGGTTAGGCCTATGTGTAAGTTGTTTTCAAGCTGATGACTTGTAAGTAAGTATGCAAACTATGCATGCATCTATGTATGCATGCATGCATGCATGTATGTATGACATGTATGTATGTATGTATGTATGCATGTATGTATGTATGTATGTATGTATGTATGTATGTATGTATGTATGTATGTATGTATGTATGTATGTATGTATGTATGTATGTATGTATGTATGTATGTATGTATGTATGTATGTATGTATGTATGTATGTATGTATGTATGTATGTATGTATGCATGTATGTATGTATGTATGCATGTATGTATGTATGTATGTATGCATTTATGCATGTATGCAGCATGCAACTGAACATTTGCAATAGCACCCTTAAAAACTTTGAAAAGTATTGAAATTTGGTTATCTACGCACTATAATACCCCTTAGCAATTAGTACAGCAAATTCATTTCCAAATACCTTAAATTTATTGCTTTCTAACGTAGAACGGTGACAATGGGCAGCAACATAGACAGGAGTGGCATGGTCAAGGTTTAACAGTGAGGTTGTGGTACAGATAGGTAACCTACCTTAGAAGAAATAGAGTAAACAGTGCTATCCTTAACATTGTCAAATTTACCTGGGGAAACCATTAACAAGGTGCAATAAAGCTCGAAGCACGGCGGAAAGGATAAGTAAAAATAATTATAATGAGTCACCTAAAGTAATATTTCATTGTAGCAATATCTCAGATAAAAATAAACTATATCTCATTTGTTGACAAGAACACATTTACGCCCTTAATTTGACAAAGAAAATTAGATTTCGCGGCTTCTGGAGCTGACGTATTAATTGCGCTAGTCGGAGAGCTAGAGCGGCATCAAATTTTATTGACGTAAAGTAGGTTGGCGGCGTGCGATAAAGTAAGGTATTGTAAGTAAGTAAGTGTTTCTCTAAGTATACTTTAATGGCAGTCTGCCTCAAAATAATCAGCCACCTGAAATTATATTAGTAATGTCCCAGATAAGAACCAGGTATTTCATCTGCATGACAAAAATGCATTAACGGCCTTAATTTGACCCTTACTGCCGAGTTCACGTCTATGGTATTCTTTCCTACTATCCTCGGCCTGTGCGTTCTTCTGGACAGAAGCTGTCACTGGCCCACCACATAGATTCGTCACACAGCTAGATCCGGGGGTTCTCTCGCTTGTCGACCTTCAAAACGACAGTACTCTCATCCACAGGCCTGAAGTAGGTTGGAGGCGTTCAGTTAGGTGAGGTAAGTTTACGGTGTTCCTCTAAGTACACATTAAAGAGTGCACGATAGAAAGGCAATTAACAAATGGACCAGTATAAGAATTGGTTCAGTGTTTCTAACTGTGAGCTGAGCATGTTATGAGATTTATGGGGTGCAGTTATTTAATGGGAATTTGTTCTAAGGCCTATGCCAGCGTCTGTATTATAGTGTCTTTTGAAAAGTATTCTCCGTATGAAAGTTCTATCGTCCTTTGCCGGAAGTTGGAAAAAGTGTGGACTCGGTGCAAGTTGTAATGACGCTGAGCTGTTGGCGGGAAGAGTCTCGGCAAGACATGCCTGTCATTTTCTATCACCGCCCTCAACAGACGTGCGTCAGTGGCCTCCGCCATCACCGTGAGTGGCTAGATGTCGGATGAGAGGAATTGCCTCCGTTCCATTTTATTCTGACAGCACTGACGTCTCAAGCGATCTGCCGATGTTAATACCCACCAGGTGGGCGACGCGTTAAGGAGGCGGGAGATTGTCCACCGTTGCCTGGCAACGGTGGACAGCACCTCAGGGGATGGCCCATGGGCTCTCAGCACCCTAAGTGCGTAAAGGGATCCGGTGGACGGTCCCAAGACCCGTTCGGCGTGCGGTATATGGTAAGGTGAGGTTGGGTAGGTAAGGTTAGACTTAGGTGAAGTAAAGCTAAAGCTCGGTAAGGAAGGGAAGGTTAGAGGCAGGGCATAGCGAGGCAAGTCATTCACTGTAAGTGAAGGCAACGATAGGGTGGGATGAGCTTTTGTAAGGCTATAGACTGTAAAGTAAGGTATTGCATGGTAAAGTGAGATAGGGCATGGTGACGTTCTCGGGTAAAGGCAAGGTAGCTGGTATAAAGTAGAGTGAAGATAAGGTATGGTAATGTAAGAAACAGGTACGGTAACATAAAGTAACACAATGCAAAGTAAAGTCAGAACTTGTCTCTGAATGTTTGTTCAAATACGAAGACATTAAAGGCTCTAATTGGCAATCGTCTGACAGATAACTTCGATAAGATGTCAAATTTAGACGTTTTATGACACTTTATGTCGGTAATGAAGGAAGTAGTTAAACCTTATTAAATTTGTCTTCTTGAAATAAATACCAGCGAGAAGGGCTGGGCTAACGGATTCAGCTTCAGACGTTCTTCTCGCTGCATCGTCAACTGCTACACATCCGAAGAAGTGATAAGAGACTGCAATCGTTGAAATGGTAAGACCTTATGGGCAGGTTAAAACAGGCTACAGTGACCACTGCTTTCTGATAGCAGCAGAATTAGCACGTTCCTATATCATAGACTAAAGACATTAGCCACATACAGTTTGGACAGGTGCTTCTTAGATATTTTGAGGTTACGGACCAGTAATTGTTTCAATAGACCTTCAGCCGACCGGTGCTTTACAACATCAGCTTACACAGGCCTATAATACATGCCGAGGGCCAGTTACAATTTAGATTTCATCACTTCAGAAATATCGTCATTGTCTTATACTTTAGTTACCATTGCTTGTTTAAAACTGTTTCATAGGCTATGTATGAACAGTTATCATTCAGCGGTCCGATGGCCAATCACTCGCGGACATGTACCGTCACCGTGCCGCATACCACAGACTGAGTAGCACGAGTTTCGACGACCTTGTCTTCATTTGTTTCTCTGCCTCCTAATCAGGTTCAAATTCCGATGTCGCCATTCTACTCGCTGTTGAGCCTCTTCGTTGAGCCTTTCACGTATCCATCTGTCATCATCCAATCCAGAATCACCTGTCTTTGTCTTCTACTTCTTCTTCGCCTTCCCTCCATTTTTCCTTCGACGACCGCCCTTAGCAATCTCCTCTCAGCGTGTGTCCGATCCATTTCCTTTGTCTCTCTGTTATTGTGCGTATCAGGGCTCTTTCTTCTCCAATCGTCACCATCACTTCTTCATTCGTGTAATATGTTCTGTCCACCTGATTTTCTCCATCCGTCTCCACGTCCACATTTCGAAAGCCTCCAGTCTTTCTATTATCCTCTTTTCTCATGGTCCATGTCCCTGCTCCTTACAGCACCACACTCCATATCAGTGTCTTTACCAGCCATTTCTTCGGATTCCTGATTACTTTCCTCTCAGTGGTTCTGTCCTCTTTGAGAACGCCTCCTTTCCTAGCGCTATCCTTCTTTTAATTTCTCTAAGGCATTTGGCATCTATCGTAATCATACTCCATAGGTGGCAGACTTCTTTGACAGACAGACAGACAGACAGACAGAGAGAGACAGACAGAGTACAGACAGACAGACCTAGACAGAGACAGAGACAGAGAGACTGAAGAGTTCAGAGAGAGACCAGACAGAGAAAGAGAAGAGAAAGACAGAGACTTCTCGCCATATATATATATATATAGAGAGAGAGAGAGCTGACAGACGAGGGGACAGACAGACAGACAGACAGACATACAGACAGACAGGAGACAGAAACAGAGACAGAGACAGAGACAGAGACAGAGCCAGAGCCAGAGTCAGAGACAGAGAGGTCAATGATTGTTTGGTTGCATCTGCTCGCAGTGAAAGCGAACTTCTAACGAGCAAACCAACGACACAGAGATAGGGAAGTATCACCCTATTTGCGAGTATTCACCCGCTGTGACCAAGATTAAGAGACGGACATTTCTACTTCTATATGAGATCTCTATCTTTTCCATCTTTACCTAACTATTTTCTTGCAACCGTTTCCATCGCTGTCTCAACATATGTATCTATTTCTTTCTCTGCCGCTCTCTTTCTATAGATTTGATTCTCACTCTACCTCTTTCTATCTGATTGTATCTAATTCTTTAACGCTATCTGTCTCTGCTGTTCTCAATCTCTACTCTTTGCTCTCAACAACTATGTTTGCTGCTATCGCTTCAAGTCTAGAAGACGACAAAAATCTAAAAAATCTAACTATGTGGACTGTTAAATTTCAGGTGAAGGAAGTTATATTTCTCGGCCTTTTCCTGCTCCTGGTTATCCAGTGCAAGACAGTTTTCTCACGTGGTAAGTCCTTATGGTTTAAGTTTAAGGTCAACAATACTTTATATACGAACGTTTTGTAATATACTGAAAACTCAAGATAGTTAACGACTTTGATGATTTCGATAACGATTGAATCGATGTCGATTGGGACTAAGGTTTTGATACTACTACTGCTGCTGCTGCTGCTTCTACTACTATACTATTACAACCACAACTACTAGTTTTTATAAGCATTTTCCTAGCGCCGGTGTCTAATATAAAATTCATCATCCGATGGTGCTCCAATGCTAAGCAGGCCAGCATCCAAATATCAGTCCATCTTAGAGTGTGCAGCTGATGGTGGTTGAACAATTTGTAACGGTAAGTCTTGAGTAGGGAAAGAAAAGACACGTGAAAATCGCTTAGAGTAGGTGGTCCTGGAGTGATTCAAACGAAAAGAAAGAGAAGAGCAATTCTCAAAAGTCATATTGATCCCTCACCAGCGGAACAAAGTTTCTTTGGTCAAAACAAAGCAAGTCGCAGAGACTGGAATGAGACCACAATTTATGTAAGGTGGGTGATCAATTTGAAAAGATAGGGCTTAGGTAGAGAACGACTGAATAGGTGGCGCTAGAGTCAAGGCGGACTGCAAATCCGCTTCCCTTCAATGCAAAAGCCATTCGTAAAATGTCGTTATTATTTTCTGATCAACAAATAACTTTCAATATGCAAACAAAAGTCTTAGTCGAGCTAGTGATTCATCAGATCTACGCTCGCTTAAGACTTCCACTTCTTTATATGTTCGTTGGAATCTGGATCCAATACATTTTGCTAGTTTTCTTGTACAGGTTTTCCCGACCGGGTAAGCATTCATGTTAACTCCGAAAGAGATCCTATTGCTATGGCGACCTATGGCGACTGGATAACCATAATGTATCGCCACGGAGATCTGGACTTCAACTATGACTGGAAGGACTACAAAGATGGCTTTGGATATATACGAAATGCAGGCGAATATTGGCTCGGAAACGAAAGAGTCTACCAGCTGACCAACAAGAGCGGAGACGCCTACAGCCTTCTCATATCGGTATTTAAAAAACGGCAATATTTCAGGCTTACCTGAGCATATTTAATTATCGCAGTATACTAGTAAGCCAGTTTCTCAATGGTTCTTGACTTGGCATTTCAGAACAAGACCCCTTACAATCATGACACTGTAAGATGAATAAGATGATGCCATAGCTGGATTTAGAGTGACGCTGCAGAAGTGCGGAGTGCAATATATATATATATACGATTAAGATTAAGAGCCAGTAAAATAATCGTAGAAATTAAGTAAACACATTTAATTTCGAGTTTTTCACCGTAAAGGCAATTCGACAGCTAGACAGCAGCTGGCTTTGATGACAATGATATTTTAAATACGGCTAAAATTAGTCTTTGGTGTAAATATATTATTTGTATCACTATGCATTTCACTGATAACCTATTTGAACGCATAAAAATAAGATGTTTGCTTCTTGGAGTATCCATAAGGGTCTACTCTCTAGTTAGCGGGACATATGTTTCTAGTGCTTTGTAAGTTATCAAGCACAGTTCATAAAAAATCCGACGAGGAACACAAATCCGGTAGGCTGGTGCAGTAGTCAATCCAAGAGACTATGAATATGTTGACTCAGATGAAGGCGCTTCGAGTTCAGACGAATGGCTTTAGTATGATATAGTTGGTAAAAAATTACCCCGAACGAGTTGACTTACGTGGGCTGAAATGGTCATACAGCTCTCAAAGGTTGCGTATGGTCGCACCTCAACATAGCCGCTCCCTGTAGAACACCACAAGTTACCACCATAGGTGACGTCTCCTTCGCTGCCACATGGATAGATTGTGTGCGCCATTTGATGCTAAGATTCAAGCCAACTAAACACTCTATTCTTGATTCCATTTATTTTCCACAGCTTTTTCTCTACACGAGCGGAGATTGGTATTACGCCTATTACAACACCTTTTCTCTTGAATCGGAAAGCGACCAATACGCCATTCACCTATCAGGATTCCGTGGAAATGCCAGCGATTCGCTGACGAATACTTCCGTGGGTCCAAGCTGTACCACGGTGGAATGAAATTCACAACTTGGTCCAACGACAACGACGGAAAACCTACGGACAACTGCGCCCAGGAATACTCAGCGGGATGGTGGTTCAACGACTGCTGGTACGCGTGCCTTACCTGTCCCTATGGAAGCACCTTTGCATGGAAAAGCCTGTCGCATGTGGAACCGGAAGGCAGACTTCAAAGGACAGAAATGCTGATCAGACGAAAATGAACGAGATGTAAAGCATGGTTAGAGTAGGCCCTATAGCACTCCTATCTGGAAACGACAATTACACTTAGGCTACTCGATCCCTACTTATATCGACCTACTTAGGCCTACTACCAAGTGTTATTCAAAACCGGATTTCCTTTAGAATATTTTGCCATCTATAGAATTTATTGACGTCGTGATATCTTTTCAGTTGCAGCTGATTTTAAACCTGCTGCTTATAATTAAGTCTAGTGCTTAAGATATTAAACGCTACATAATTCGCTCAGTTATATCTAAGCTTAGCACACTTTTCGTCATTCCATATTAGCGGAAGCAGAAATTATGCAGGTTCGGTTTCTTTGTCAAACTAGTTTACTTTAAAGATGAGTGTTGAAAATGATACTATTATTAGTGTCTTAAGTGGTATTAATGCTACTATTACTAATGCTTACTAATGCTTGTATTGTGGCGCCGCGTGATGATTGCCACGTTAACTAGTTCTAGAGTGTGAATCATGGTTTCTTTCGTTTCTGTGTCTTTCGTTTCTGTTCATAACATTGCTATGTAGCTATTGCAGTGGATTGTTATGTTTGATTATTATGAGACAATGTAGGACCTACGTGTACATTAAGTAGCCGTAGATTAATAGATGGATTTCGGTGGAAGAATTGATTCATTTTTACACAGGACTGGGCGCAGTAACCTCTTGAGCGGCGACAGCGTAAGATTTGGGAAGATTTGGAAGGAAATTGGACTGTAGTTCTTTAAGGGCATCATTAGGTAACAGCTTTTCACCAATTACTGCTTATTGTTCAATTTGCGTCAAATCTGTTAATCACAGCCATTATTGTATCATAAACAGTGTCAGATGCATTAGGCCTAATTAATGTTGTTAAACAATGGCTATTACTGACATTGTCAGGATATGTTTTGACACCTTTAAAATAATAGTGTCTTTTGGACGCTGTAAGTTTCTCATTTTTATTGTATGGTATACATTGTGATTATAATTATTGTCGTCAACGGCCTTTGATGCCATAAGACGACGTTAAACCTTGGAATAATAATAAAAAAAATCAACTTTCGCTGTCTATGATTGCATAGATCTATATTAAGGTGATGAGGTATGGAAGACTACATCGACCGTATTATACACTCAATGCTATGCTCTTATATCTACAGACCAGCAACTGAGATGATTAGTGCCGCCCTCCTTCCTTATCCAGGCTTGGTGATACCAGTCTGAAGCCTGGGTAAAAGAGAAGGGCGAAACTGTCGTCGTGTGTTTTGTGAAATTGGAAAAAGTCGTCGTTAAGTAGGATACCCGACAGTCATTATAAACTGTTTAGATATTAGGCCTACTTGTGAGCTGGGATGTTGGTTCATAATTATACCGATCGTGGCTTATATAATAGCTTTAGATCTTGGGCTAACACGGATCCGTACAGAGGGACCTTAACTGGGGTTGGACCCATTCAAAATGTGTATAATTTACAACAGTCTATCTTTAAATCGTAAAGCAACTTTAAATCGTTTTTTGACTAAAACTTACACAATACACATTCATTTATCTGACGTTAGTAGCCTAAAAACTCGCCAATAGTGCATTCGGGTGATGCCAGTCCAAAGCCTAGACAAAGGAAGAGGGCGACGCTAATTTTGTCGCATGACAGAGTGTGTTAAACATAAACTACACAGACAATATCATTTATATGCAGTGCTTTTTTTCTAGAGAAAAAGGTTCCGGAACTCAACAAATTCAGAACAATAATTATAGGGGCATATTTTTTTTGCTGATATTTCTATTTCATTATATATATCCATAATTCCATATAAATAAACACTGAAAGCACTGAAATTGTATTAGAGTATATAAATAATTTTAACTATTTAAAAAAATTAAAAATCGAAATTAACTAAATTATTTTTTAGTAGCTGAAAAAAGGTCCCGGAACGCCGTTCCGGACCGTTCCGGCTGAAAAAAGCACTGTTTATATGAATGATTGTGTAGAGCCAGGTATTTAGACAGTGGCGTAACTAGGGTTCCGGCGCCCGGGGACAAGAATTTCCAATTTCAGTCTAAAAATTTTGGATGACCTTTTTTTGGCTTTTCGTCTGTAACCCTCATTTTGCGCTCTAAAATTTCTCTATTTTCTTACAAAAAATTGTCTTAAACCCTCATTTTGCGCCCCCAGTGCTGCGCCCGGGGGCGGCCCCCTCTGACCCCCTCGTTACGCCACTGTATTTAGATATAGGCTAACGCTCATGACAACACTTGTTAAACAATCAATGTTGTGATTCGACTTCTTGATTTTCAATCTTTATGTCACTGAACAATAATAGTCCAAATTAACACAAAGATATACAGGAACAAATAGCAATTTACCGGGAGAGCAGATCCTGGTAGCCATAAGATTGCGTTAAACACCAGATTCTACTAATAATTACATAAGTCGACGAAAACACACCTGACGTTATATAATTCTCATTTTGGATCAGTCGTTCAGATAATGCCCTCATTGAGTCATGTAGGACACGTTAATTGCTACTGTGCGTGGTGTAAAAGAAAAAATTCTTCCTCCTCCTCCTATTGCTCCTCCTCTTGCTCCTTTTCTTCCTTCTCCTCCTCTTCTTTTTATTCCTCCTCTTCTTCTTCCTCCTCCTCTTTCTCCTCCTCCTCTTCTTCTTCCTCCTCCTATTCTTTTTCTTCTTCCTCCTCCTCCCTCCTCCTCTTCTTTTTCTTCTTCTTCCTCCTCCTCCTCTTCTTCTTCTTCTTCTTCCTCCTCCTCTTCCTCCTCCTCTTCTTCTTCTTTCTCCTCCTCCTCTTTTTCTTCTTCCTCCTCCTCCTCTTCCTTTTCTGCTTCCTCCTCTCTTCTTCTTTTTCTTCTTCCTCCCTCTTCCTCCTCCTCCTCCTCTTTTTCTTCTTCCTCCTCCTCCTCTTCCTTTTCTGCTTCCTCCTCTCCTCTTCTTTTCTTCTTCCTCCTCTTCCTCCTCCTCCCTCTTTTCTTCTTCCTCCTCCTCCTCCTCTTCCTTTTCTGCTTCCTCCTCCTCCTCTTCTTTTCTTCTTCCTCCTCTTCCTCCTCCTCCTCTTTTTCTTTCTCTTCCTCCTCCTCCTCTTCCTTTTCTGCTTCCTCCTCTCTCTTTTTCTTCTTCTCCTCTTCTTCCTCCTCCTCTTTTTCTTCTTCTCCTCCTCTTCATTTTCTTCTTCCTCCTCCTCCTCTTCTTCTTCATCCTCTTTCTCCTCTTCTTTTTCTTCTTCTTTTTTCTTCTTCCTCCTCCTCTTCTTTTTCCCTCTTCCTCCTCCTCTTTCTTTTTCTTCTTCTTCCTCCTCCTCATCCTCCTCCTCTTCTTTTTTCATCCTCCTCCTCTTCTTCCTCCTCCTCCTCCTCCTCCTCCTCTCCTCTTCTTTTTCACCTCTTCTTCTTCTTCTTCCTCCTCCTTCTCTTCTTTCTTCCTCCTCCTCCTCTTCTTTTCTTCTTCCTCCTCTTCCTCCTCTTCTATTTCTTCTTCTTCCTCCTCCTCCTCCTTCTCCCTCGTCCTAGTCCTCCTCCGTAACTCTGCTTTAAGATTTATTTCCACCTGAGCGTCGTTTTCTGTTCAAGTTCTCCTAATGGTATCCAATCAGAAGGGCGAGTTCGGAAGGGCGACTATCAGAAAGGCGACTTCGGAAGGGCGAACTCCTAAAGGGCGCCTGTTCACAAAGGCGCCGCTCAGAATAGCGCGCTACCAGAAGAGCGCGCGTTCACAAGGGCGACGATCAAAAGGGCGACTATCAAAAGGTCGCAAAAATATCCGCCCATTGCAAGGTACGTAAAGCTCTTATGTCAATACGCGAAAGTCTGTGA
This sequence comes from Aporrectodea caliginosa, assembly GCA_020284085.1. Classification (NCBI taxonomy): domain Eukaryota; kingdom Metazoa; phylum Annelida; class Clitellata; order Crassiclitellata; family Lumbricidae; genus Aporrectodea; species Aporrectodea caliginosa. The sequence continues at coordinate 851,961 of JACEVL010000157.1, read as the reverse complement.
TTACCCTATTCGCCCCAAACCTGAAGGGTATATAAATCGAAGTCTGAACCAAGAAAAACTGTCAGTTCGTCGTAGGAGCAGTTTAAGAATGGAGCTAGAATTTGTCATGAGCAACAAAGGTCGAGAAATGTTAGTGGTCGATGGTTGTACATTCAGACTTGAAAAAACAATAACAGAAAAGAAAATCTGGAAGTGCACTGAATACCGTACAGCTAAGTGTAAGTCCCGCTGTCACTCCAAAGATGGAATTCTGACTAAGCAGCCGACTCAACACAATCACGTTCCGGATAAAGCTAAACTGGTTAGCAAGAAGGTGATGGCCGAGATCAAGCAGAACGCGGCGGTATGTAACGACACTTAGTGTTATCTTTATTAATACTAATCTCGAGATTTATAGAGCGCCCACAAAAGCGAAGTCGCGGAAACCAGATTAAATATTATTACAGGGCTTTCTCGGCGGTGGGTCCCTCGACCTGGAACATTTGAACTGATTACTATTTTTAGTAAGCCTACCCGTATTGAAAAACATTTAGGACAACAGGGCCTACATTTGAACTGATGATTATCAATTTCTTAGTTTAATATTTTTGTCGTACAGATTAAAGATTTCAACCTATATTTTCGCCTTTATGATCGTCGCCTTTTTGATCGTCGCCCTTCTGAACGCGCGCTCTTCTGATAGCGCGCTCTTCTGAGCGGCGCTTTTGTGAACAGGCGCCCTTTAGGAGTTCGCCCTTCCGAAGTCGCCTTTCTGATAGTCGCCCTTCCGAACTCGCCCTTCTGATAGTAAACCCTCCTAATAGGGGCTGTACAAATATTACGTACTATATTGCCATTACTCGATGTCTGACACCTGAGGAGCTAAGTTAGAGTTACGTATGTCTCATGCATACGGCATCTGGTTATTAAAATCTAAGTTGAGGAAGTTTCGACGATCCAGCGTTGAAACGCGGTAGCCTTTAGGGGAACTTTAACCAATAAAGACTTAGACGATTATGGCGCATTACAGATAATGATAATAATAATAATAGCAATAATAATAATAATAATAATAATAATAATAATAATAATAATAATAATAATAATAATATTCATTCATTCATTCATTTCAGATATTTATATAGCGCCCCTTCAAGATTTCTACTCAGAGGCGCTCCCGACTACAGCGCGGACACTGAATCGGAGTTTCACGCCAAAGCGCATGAGCAATTGCGAGTGAAGGACTTGCCCAGGGTCCCTACGCGGCGACTTGAGGTAGATTCGAACCCGCAACCCTCCGGCTGCAAGGCACCAAATATACCCCTTGAGGTGGATTCGAACCCGCAACCTCCGGTTGCAAGGCACCGAACATACCTCTACACCACCGCGCCCCACATAATAGTATGCGGGTGGCTCGGTCGAAATATAAACGTGGAGTACAATACAATACAATACAACACATTACAATACAACTGGGGCGCGGTGGTTTGGGGTATGTTCGGTGCCTTGCAGCTGGAGGGTTGCGGGTTCGAATCCACCTCAAAGTCGCCGCGTAGGACCCTTGGCAAGTCCTTCACTCGCAATTGCTCATGCGCTTTCGGCGTGGAACTCCGATTCAATACAGTCGGGAGCGCCTCTGAATGGGAAATCTGGTAGGGGCGCTATAACAAGTGTTCAAATACAATACAATACAATGCAATACAATACAATACAATATAATACAATACAATACACTAGTAATAGTAGTAATAGTAATAGTGACACCGACGAGTAGGGTCATCTCCAGACAAATTACAACAGCTATAGTAATATCTAAGTCCCTGAGGGATCCTGTATACCTCGGGGCAAAGAAATAGTAGTAGTAGGAGTAATAATAATTATTATAATAATAATAATAATAATAATAATAATAATAATAATAATAATAATAATAATAATAATAATAATAATAATAATAATAATAATAATAAAATAATAATAAAAATAATAATAATAATAAGAATAGCAGTAGCCGCAGTAGTAGTAGGCCTAGTAGCAGCAGCAGCAGCAGCAGCAGCAGCAGTAGTGTAGTAGTAATCTGCGAAGACTATGTGATGTTCCAGAATTAATACTTATAATAGTGGAGCATGAATCTGGAATGACATGTGTAAGGAGAACGTTATTATTAGGCCTATTATTATATTTCTGTTCATTAATTAACACTTGCTTACCGCAAAAGAGTCTATCTAGTCTATTTACTGCTGGCAGGTTAGCAAGCAATTAGCAGTAAGTAATTAGTAACTTTAATCGCGCCGGTGTCTGTTGCACAAGCCATTGACAGATAGTGCACTTAAGCCAAGCCACAATCAGTTCAATATTCAGATCAGTTAAGTTATGATCGGCTGTTAGCATAATTATGTTACTTCAGATCGATATTGCAACTCGGCTTAAAACATTTCTTACCAAGATGTCCTTACATTCTTCTAGAGCATCTGTTCATAATCAAAACAACTGGATTTTTTCGCTTGGTTAGAATCAATAACATAGAATTTGACAACGATATTGTTTCTATTTGAGAACATCGGTTGTTGATATATTTGCACTATAATACACATATCAGCATCGTTCGCTACTCGGGTTTGTGTCTCAGCGTAAGTTTCTTGTAGCTAGGAAAAGTCGGTTACTTTGGCGAGTTGCATGGCGAAGATTCAGGCAAAATGCTTGGCTTCACTACCGTAAATTCATAGAAATCATGGCCCAAGTTGATATCGCTGGACTTTGACGCTGTGCACACAAATAATTATAGTAAAACACTTCGGCAAAACACAGAATTCTAGTTCATTGTGGCTGACCAAGAGAGTTTCATTCCAAACTGTTGCCCTCTGATTCCTTTGCACATTTCATAGCATGTTCCAATATGTATGCACTATCAATAAAAACAGCAAAGTGTGCTGTAGGCCTACGGATTCCTATGGATAATGCAAAATATGATGCACCAATTAGGTAGGCCTTATGATTAAAGTGTCAATTTGAAAACTTGGAAGCAATTTAGAGAACAGTTAAAATTTAGTAAACCACTAGAGTCTGCGTAGGGCCTATGTTGCAATTCACATCGCTGAAAATCGCTGTACAATACAATTCAGCTGTAAGTTGATAATGCCTCATTACAAAATTCATAACTGCGCAATGAAGCCAACAACAGGAAGCATTAAGAACTATAAACAGACTTGAAGATTTTATTATTCTTAATATGGCGTCTTCCAAGTTCCAACAGAAGGATGTAGCGAAGTTTGCGTCTAATATATTTGCCTTGTCTTACAAGCAATACATAATCTGGAATGACTTAACAGGAATTAGTTTGGAAATAAAAAGTAATAAGCAGAATTTTATAATATTTATTTTTCACAGCGGTGCCATTACCTTCGAGTCCGGTGACGTTTCCTAAAGTCACGGAAGTCGAACGCTCAATTCAATGTGATCACGGGCAGTATGCCACAAATCCAGGGAAGATTTAAATATAAAACTGTCAGGATGACTACTGCAATCCAATTTGGAACGAAAACTCTCAGATTGACTGAAATTATCACATTGTAGAAAAACAAAAATTAAATAGATAAAAGTTTCATTTTAATGCAAAAAGGCGAAAAGTCGTCTCTTAAATAAGTAGGCTAAGAAATCTTTATTAGCGAGATAAACGCCCATACTTTAAAACAACAATGCATACAGGAGTGAAAAAGTAGTTGTACCTACAGTTTCAGTAGGAAAAACGATGCAATAAGCCTGTTATAAACTGTTTTAATCGTCAACATCGTCATCATAGACCTACTTTCGGATAATGACGGCGAGTGAACTGAATAGCTTAAAGCACAGTTGAATAAAGTTTGCGAAAGGCGCCAATTGATTATTTTTGCAAAAACGATCAACATGAATACAATTATTCATTAATTATTCCTTAATAATCAGAATTACAATTACAAATTAGTTACAATCGCACAACTGTGCATTTCTTAAGCGTCAAAATGTGCTATCGACGGGAATCCGTTGGTTGGCTCCACGTGTGTGCGTGGGCCCGCCACTGGTGACTCTTCTAGTATACTGTTCATTGTTTTGCTATCTGATGCTATCTAGTTCAAATGAAGCGTCTAGTTCGAAATGACATTTAACATCACATAAGGTATTGCAGAGAGCGCCTCTGATTTCTTTATCTTTGAGTGGTGCTATATAAATGTCCAATTACAATTAAAATATCGCGCAACATGTTCCTCTACAACTGTTACAAACACGAGCCCACAAATCTCGCCCTGTTCCATAGGATACGAAAGACTAGAGAAAGATAGGAACCGTGTCTTACCTCCCATAGAAATGTCTGAAAAATAAAAATAAAAATTGTAAAAGTCTCCAGAGTAACTAAAAGCGCTTGTAAAGTGTAGAGATATAATTTTGGTGTGTATGGTTATTTCTGTACATTCACTCCAACTTTAGTCAGATATCAGACAATATGTAGGCCTACTTCTTTGGATTTAATTACAATCATTTTGCTGGGCGCGGCGGTATCAAAGTAGCGTACTCGTTGGCTCTGCAAATCAAGACGACAGCATAAGCTCGGCCTAGGTGCACTGATGGAGTGCTCGTATCTGTAACGGAGAAGGGGAAGGTATGCTAAATGCGGACAAGAGGTTTGAAGTGGTCTGACGTAAGTAACTTTTACGGACGTCCTGCTTGGAAGACTCACAGTCAAATTTCCAAACTAATAAAAACCTAAATTGATACACTGAACTTCCTAAATGATTGGCTTTTGTAAATGTAAAGAAACAATTAGAATAGCTTAAGATAATTTGTCAATTTGTCATCGTCTCTAGCGACAGAATGATATTCACATTTTATGATTTACGAAAATTAAAACAACTTAAAACCAAAGTAATCAGCATTCTGCTTCCATTCGGTTTAGAATGTAGATATATGAATCTCTCAGACCAAACTACGGATATAATTCATTCTATTTAGCTGAATTAATTAAACAAAGCTCGTTAAGTGAAGGTGAGGAGCCAGTCAAGAAAAAGATAACCAGTTGATGCACAAGAAATGATACTAACGAACTAAGAATGAAGAGGACCATTTGATACGACAAGAAATCAGACAAAAAAGTAAGAAAGCAAGCTTTGATGTACATCAAGGTTTTAGTTGTGAATAAAACAGAATAGTAGCCGCTTAATCAAGGTGAAGTCTTAAGTTGAACGCCGCTTTATTTAAGCTAGACTCAACCTAAAGCGCTCCTTGACAGAAGTAAACCTACAACAGTGATGGAAAAACTGTTATGAATAGTGAGATAGAATGAAATAATTAATTGATTGGTGAAGTATAAGTCGTCTATTTTCTTTACTTTAACACGTTGAAGGAACATCTCCACTAACCGCATTTATCAATTTTGGCAACATCAGATACATTGTAAGTGAAATTCCTGAATGAGTTCGACGCAATGCATTGATAAGATCCGCCGCGTTCAATTGTAACATTGTTTGTTTCAGATAGGACGGAACCGTTTTCCTGGTCGACCCATTTGTAAGTAGGTGTTGGATAACCAGATGCACTGCATGACAGTTCTGTTGTTTTGTAGGAACATAGAAGATCTGGGTTTCCTGATATATTTATATTCTCAGGCGGATCTGATGTGACAGAAATAAGCATTGTATTAACACGAGCAAACGTTCAATCGGAATTAATGAAGTAACTCTGGACGTAATGCTTGAAAAGATCCGTCGCGTTCAATTGTAACATTGTTTGTTTCAGATAGGACGGAACCGTTTTCTTGGTCGACCCATTTGTAAGTAGGTGATGGATAACCAGATGCACTGCATGACAGTTCTGTTGTTTTGTAGGAACATAGAAGATCTGGGTTTCCGGATATATTTATATTCTCGGGCGGATCTGTTGTGAAAGAAATAAAAATTGTATAAACACGAGCAAACGTTCAATCGGAATTAATCAAGTACCTCTGGAGATTAAGCTCAAAATTATTCCGATCGCACATAACAAAATTCTGTAAATCTTGCTTCTATCACATCAGGGCAATACACCATATCAGGTTAGCTCTAACCAAAAATATGTCGCAAACAATAGCCCATTCCCTTGTCTCCTCTCGCCTTGATAATGCTAATTCGATTTCTCAGACCTCGAGCTCAACAGGCCGCAACGCATCAAAAAATCTTTAGCTCGCGTTGTGCTGCAAGTCCCATTACGAACAACCTACTCAATCCTACTCCATTAGCTGCATTGGCTTCCTGTTGAGTTCAGAATAGACCTAAAATTTAAATTGGCCTGTCTGGCCTACAAAGCCCTAAGCACCTCTGACTATTCTCAATCACTACTAATTCCTTACTTATCTGCGATCACCAAGTACGGGTCTTTTAGCTGAGCCACGATACAGAACAGTTATGGGTTCCCGTGCATTCCATCCTCTGCCCAAAGGAATGAAGTTTACTGTCATTCTCTCTTCGTAGCTTAAATTCATTTCCTTCCTTTAAAAAGCGGCTCAAACTCATTGTTTCTCCTTGGCTTTCAAGCATTTGGATATCCAACTTCGTCTTTTCCTGGCGGCTGACTATGACTATGATAAACCATGTGAGTCAAATCGTTCGAGACTGTTTTTAACAACTGCGTCGTATTAAAACCATTCGCAGATTCATTCGAACCTCAACCACCGTCATCTTGGTCAACAGCCTCATTGTCTCTGGACAGCATTGACTACTGCAACAGCCTTGACTGGAGGGTCTGCCTGCTTGTCACTAGAGCGGATACAGTCAGTGCTCAACAAGTAGTATTTTCAGTTTAACGACACTGTGTGATAACAAAGTCATTAACGTCGCCCTCCTCCTTCCAGTATCCAGGCTTGGGACTGGCACTGACAGTGGCGGAGTTTCAGTGCTCAACTCTGCTGCACGTCTTATATATGAAAAGTACCGCTTAACACGGTCACCCTTTCTTTAACTTCGTGACTGATAATGAGGATCAAAAGTATGATTTTTAAAGCCTAATTTGACTGTTTGTATGCTTTAAAAATACACCATTTATAATTTAGTTTTGCAAAAAGTTTCTGTCGTCGGATCACAAAGCTTGACCTCTCAATTTTGCTCATTAGTCTTCGACAATCTGGCCCGCCACTTGCTGGAAAATATTGCCACTGGTCCACCATTAAAAGTACGACATCCATGATAGTAGAAACTAAATCAGTTGGCTTATAGATGGACGGATGTAGGGCTGTAGGCTATGATTATCAGAGCAACGGTAATTCCTATCCTTCGACTCTAGGAACTCCGAACATAATGCCTGCTATGAGATCTGGATGCGAATCCTGTTGGGCTCTGCGTGTCTGCGGGAGCTCGTCAATGGTGAGTCTTCTAATTTTCTGCGAATTGTTCAGCAACTGATTTAGTTTTTTTATTACTGATTTATGATTTAGCGTCAATTATTCTGAGGGTCTTGAAGGCGCAACAGAAAGTGTCTGGAAACATCTATACATAAATAATAAAGTGGTGCAGACAGCCACACATGTAGGCCACCATACTGAAAATGCAAGAAATGGTTCCTCCCACGTTCATTTCGGAGTAGCGTAAATGATGGTAGCCTCAAGCAAGTCGTAGAAGCTTTTTAAATTATGAAAAACATTCGAACCATAACTCAGTTTAACAATTTGCTCTTTACATGTAAAGGTCTTTGTGAGCTAACGAATACTTTACAAGATGCAACCATAAAATACGAAATATGGTTAAGATTTAATCGTATCGTATCGTACGGTATCTAAACATTTATAAAGCGCCTCTCACAGATTATGCTAAATACTCACAAGAAACACTGTACGTCGGTGTCACCAAATTGGTGCGATAGGTTGAGCATTAGATGCACAGCTTGAAGGAACATTGATTGGTGGATTGAAGAAAAGGTTGCACACATACGGTTGAACAACTGGTTTCTGGGCTGGGACAATTATGTAGGATGATGCAGTTGTGTTTGTTGTTGATCCTGGGTAACTGGTTGTGTTGTCACTGGGATCAGACTGCAGCGTCCAGTAGAAGGACGGAGGCAAAGGAGGAGGGAGGATCGAGGGTCCTCTGTAGGAGACGCTGCTCGATATTACGACGTCTTCTCCAGGAATTATATCAGTTGAATTCGGAGTTACGGTGGCGTTTGAATCTACAATAGAACTGTGCTTATTATATGAAACAACTAGATTGGAATCAATGCTTTTCTATGATAACCCGTCCATTTATCATTTGTGAAATATTTTAAATTTCTTATTTAGCATCGATGTCTCTTTAAATTATGTAAAACAAAAGCATACCGTCTTGAGGCTACTTTTTTACACTTTTCTTTTAGGAAAACAGTAAATAGATAAGTCAATAGAAAATAAATTATAATACGTAAATAAATAACTATAGCAATCAATAAATGGGCCCACTGAAAGAAGACAGTAAATGAAAATAATGATAAACTAAAAACTGAGTGAAATAGTTAAACAGCAATAACTGACATTAATGTAGGCCTATGTCCTAAATGAGTAAAAACTTTGCCAAACATTTGAATGAGCCAACTCTGTGTAAGGGAATCATTGATATAGGCCTACATGGACATTTACCTAGCACATCTTATGCCTCTCTAATGTAAACACGCCTAAAACAGTGCTGGATCAAACTGTGTAAAATAGTAAAAGAAAACGCGTTAATTTTAAGATAGACTAATGAAAAGTAAAAATAAGCAAGAAAACCCTGAAAGTAAACCCAATTTATGTACTTAATATGATTTGAAATACGGAAGTTAAAATTTATCCAAGCCCAGTCATTCGGTATGGTTAAAGCAATCCCGTGTTTGATCCACGTTCTATTATGTCTGTAGACGCCAAACTGCGAGTAGCAATTAGTTAATAAAGAATATACTTTCTTATTTACTTTAAACCTTCTAAAAGAAAGACGTAGCCTAATTCAAATTCTAAGGAAACTCGGAAACAAGATATCTATTTGGTCTGCGTACCAACGACAATCAACATTGCTTGAAGTATTCTTCCAGTTCCAAATCCATCAGCGCAGACGTAACATCCGCCAAGAGACAGCAATGCATCGAATACCATTAGGTTGCAAACGAATCCACCTGGTTTTTCGGTTGTGTAGTGAGATGCGTAGCTGCTGATGACCTCGCAATTACTGTCAGTTAACGCGTCACCACCGGCAATATTGCAATCAGCTGCATATAGCCACGTTATATAACCAGTAGTATCACTGGAGCAACTGAAGACGGTTTGACCTCCAACACTCGTAGCCTCATTCAACGGCCTTTCAATTAATGCACCCCTAACGACTGAAAAGCAAAGACGAAGTTGGATAACAACATTTTAAGACTGTTGTTAACTTATTTCTCGGCTTTAGCTGTTTTCAATGTTTCTCGATTACTCTGCCAACAGAAAAACATCAAAATTTTTCGCTAAGCTAAAACTGGTTTAAGCTCTTTCAGATTTGGCATTCAGAATTCAGAATATGCCATGCAACCGTTTCTCATTAATGCTCGCTGCCTGTGCCATTTCGTTCTCAACATAAAACATTTACTTCAAACTTTGAATATTATGCCTAATCCGATTAAATATTCATATTTCAGAATACACTAGATGAACTTTTCAAGTTTAGCGAAGGCTTAAACGCCATTTAGATGTTCTTTGGTGGTGTCTTTTCGATCTCAACTTAAGACTTAAATTGATTTAAATAGCTTAGCCATGACAAGCTGTCTCCATATATCACCGAACTGATCCTCTCGATGTTGACCTGAATACGACCTAGGTCTGGTGCGCCATCTGTTGCTACCTTCTACAATAAGTACCGACACTATAGAGTTACTAATTAATGTTAGTCACTACTTAATAATATATTAGATAATTATAAATTTTGTCCGTGTCATTTAAGTAAATAAGTAAGAATAATTTTGTTGAGAAGCACTAGCAAACGCACGGCACTGTACATGGCAAGATTAATACATTCAAACAAAAACAAACAATTTTATATATAGGCCTACAAGCAAAGAATTGAATGGTAGAAGTTATTTTATATCAGGGGAGCTGGGGGGGGGCAGAGTTAGAGCTAGTCATAGAGGGAAAATTAAGAACTTAAATAGACTGATTTATTGAAAACAATGTTCATTTGTATAGCATCCGGGCAATGAAGCATTTCTGAGTTAGGTTGTCAAACATGGGAAGCTCACGGTTATGGAACCGTCGCCTCAGCGAGTAGCGAGATTGCTTAATAGGCTGTAACAATTTATGCAACACATTGCAAGGATTGTGCAGAAAACAGGCAGAGTTTGATATCCGCATTGTTGCAAAGATTCACAAAAGAGGAAGGAAAATCAGACCCTAATATATTTTACTCTATCAATCCTCTCTTATCTGCTTGATTTCAACCTGACTTCTCCAATGGATTCTGACTTTTGATTGTGATTTTCCTCGACTGATGTCTTGGCGCTATAGAAGTCTTCGGATTGGATTAGAACTCGTAGCATAAACCTACCAATAGTCGCTTCCTTGGTTAGAGCGCTCGACTTCTAACGCGAAGGATACGAGTTCGATCCTCCACAGAGAAGGTCTCTGTGTAGTGAGCTTTCTAGTAAGCCCTACACTCAAATTGCTCAGAATTATCGTTTGATGCTTGTTGATTAGATAATGGCAATTAATAACTGAAGAAATACAGCCTACTAATAACATTTGGAAAAGAAACGATTAGAAAAGAAACATGTGTCAACAATGTGTCAACAATGTCTCAATACTGCATATACCGAGGTCGCAGTAACTAGCAGTTTTTGCATATATTCTAAACACAAAGCTTAGTTATTCAGTTATAAAATAATTAGGTATACCTGATAATAAAATGAAGAAAATACTAAGTTTAAAAAACTTCTGCATTTCTATACTCGCCATTGTTGCTGCGCATATCACGATATACTTCCTACATACAGTACGTGTACGTGTGTTTCAAGTCTTGCCCTAATCGCAGGTGCCTATATATACGCAGAAGAGCAAGTGTAGGCCATAATGACGCCATTTGTTAATTCAAAATATTCCTTATCTTAGTTTCACAATAAATCTGGACTATAGTCTTACACGTGGTTAAATTAGTAAGCCTAGGCCTACTAAGCGTGAGTGGTTCTTGTTAAGCACATCACGTCACACATCTGACATCATGTAGGCTACAAAAGCAAGACGCCACTTGTCCTGAATATAAGTGATGGATTTCAATATGTTTACCTTACTATATAATAATAGGCCTAATCATCACAAGTTTATAGCCAGTGTAAGCCTACAGACCTGAATATCCATTAAGCGCTTTTAAAACATTAAAAGTAGCCGGGAATTGGACAACTCAGATAGCTGCAAAGATTCGACATGTAATATTTTGAGGAATTTTTGAGTTTGTTTTTCTTGGCGAAACATTGAGATGTTCAGCTTTAGGTCCTATATCATTTCATCAAAGGGCGTTCCTATGCAAGAGATAGAACGACTTGATATTATATACGCTCTAATCAATAAGCGGAAGCGGGCGAATAGGCGCTAATGGGTTCTCATGGGTTGCAGAACCTAGTCACCGTCTAAGATTTGATAAGCTGGTCTCCCGAGCTTTTGTGTGGTACTGAGAAATTTCGAAGATTTACATTAATCAAGCTGAGCAGATTCCACCCTGATTCATTAGTTCATTCATTCATTCATTACGAAGATTTGTATAGCGCGATTAGCGCCCCTTCAAGGTTACTACTGAGGAGCGCTCCCAGCCCCAGCACGGTTGAAAAAAGGACAGTTTTGAGTCTTTTGAGTTTTGAGCCTTCAGTCCAGTCCTCTGCCTTTCAGTTTCTGTCTTATTCTAAAGAAAATCCACCATTGCGGCTTTCCTGCCTCCTTCCCACCCTGTTCTTAGCCGACCGAAATTTGAACTGCGCTTGGTGTGTCTGCGTGACACCTCTAACACGACGCAACGCTCGTGAATAAGCTGGTGCCCTGCGCTTAATTTTATGTAGCGCCTTTTACAAACACGATTTAGACAAATTCAGTAGAAACGGCAAGTTTCTGTTAGCGATAATGCTTGATAATAGTTAGTATGCAGTAAATCGATTTGGTCACTCAGTAAGGTATTTTATATAGTTTATGTTATACACATATATATGATCTATATTTTTCTTGTAAATGAAATAATCGCAAATTGATTTGTATTGGATAGACTTGACAGATGACCTAGTTAAACACAGCTTTGGTTCTAAGCAACACAGGAGACCAGGCTACTTTTGAGAGTGACTCTCCAACTAAGTTGTTATGTAAGTTATTATTGTCATAGGCTATTATTATACCACTACTACAGATCATATATAGACCTATTAGTTGTAGGCCTACATAACTGTTTGCCGACAGACAGTCGAGTACTTAAGTAGGCCACTTGTTGTTCTTAATTACTGCAACATCGTTTAGTTTGGCGTAGGCAGCGTTTTTGAGATGTGATCACACACAGTGACACACACGATCACAGACGCAATCACAATCATGAACACGATCACACACACGCGCACGCACATATGCACACGCAAGTATGCCTTATATATGTATATGAAGTGCACGCACGCATATATATATTATATAATGTATATATACATAATTATATTAGTTTCCTTAGCGTATATATTACCCATTGTTACTGCATTTGAAAAATCTGTCTTAACATGTAAACACTGAATTGAAGCGGTGAACAATAAAGTTGATTTGATTTATATATATCGTTGTAGAAGAAATGTAGTTTGTTGCAGTACTAAGTCTCAGGATTTGGATAATTTTAAGTATATAGACATAAATCAATCATAGACTAGAATTAATATTAATATTATCATGTGTATAATTATTATTTACATGTAGTTACCAATTACGTAATAGGCTAGCTTGATTATTGCTTGCTTATGTTGAACTGTTTATCGAGTAACCATATACACCTGAATATTTACATAGCATCTCTAAGACTACATAACATGGCTAAACCGCTAAACGAGACTTCTGAAACAAACTCAATATATTTCGAGTGGTTTGTTGAGGACTAGTTCGGATTTTCAGAATAGCGCACTAACTACAAAGTAGGCTAAACATTATCATAACAGAAGAACAGTTTAGTGCCCTCTCTGTATTATCAAGCCAGGACAGCTTGAGAAAGAGAGCAGTAAATTGCAATTGCTCATCGATATCAAATTTAATTCCTATATTTAGGGCTGCGAAAGTTAACGATTAAAATCGTTAATTAATTGTAAAGATTAATTTTAATTTTAATGATTAATCGAAGACCGCTTGACCGCTTATTATATTGTTAACAAACACGCTGTTCATTGGAACATAGCAGTGTTAACTTGCTGGCTTATTTACGTAAAGGGTTAAAAGAAGATATTTGAACTGGAAAATATAAACAAGACTACTAATATGAGCAAGTAACTAGGATACTAAGTAAGTAGTAACTACCAACTAGAAATAAATAATTTTAAATATTAATAATACAATTGAAAGATAAGCATTGAATAATGTTAATTTCGTATTTGTCATTACTTATTGAGAAATGCATTTAATCACAAGTTAACTATTAATTAATTGTTAATTCTTAAATAGTTAACAATAAATAAATTCAATTGTTAATTAACAACCCTACTTATTTTATTATCAAGCTATATTTGACCAGTCCTCTCAGTAATCTCGGATTTGCACTAACGGACAGTGATATTAAACTTGAAATGGCTCCATGTTAGGTAGGTTGGTGTTAAACAAACAAGATTTAACGTTGGAATTGTTTAAAGAAAGATATTGCCTTCAAAATATTATTATCGCACGATGGTAAAGAACATTCGCTGTTCCTCTAGAACCCATAGTTTCATCGGATGCTATCGTCATCGTCTGGTCTATAGAGCGAGTTCCTGGTATGTAGACGCGGTGGGTTCCTGGAGAGATTCATATTGCGAAGTTTCAGTTAAAGCGTTCGGCTTCCCTATGTCTCCATAGACACCTTGGGGAGAACTGCCATCACGTGGAACACTTGGCGTCGACCCTATGCACAGGTAGTTAGACGTCGTCGTTGAAGCATACGTTTCAAAATTCTAGTGCATCAATTATCGTTATTATTGTTACTATAATTATTATTATAACTATTATTATTCCTCCAAGATGTTTGCCCGTCCTAAGACGGTCGAAAAGAATTTGAAAATGTAAAGAATGCGTCGTCATGTGATATGTGATTGACGTCAGTTCTCTACCTCTCCTCCTGCCTCTCCCTTCCTCCATCCATTCCTCCCTCCATCTCCCTCTTCCACCCCCTGTAACCTTATCTCCAACCTCAGTCTCCCCTGCCTCCCTCTCTCACTCCGTCCGTTCCTCCTTCCCTTCCTCCGTCCCTACGTCCCTGCATCCCTGCCTCCCACCTTTCCTCCATACCTTCCTCCATGCCTCCTACCGTACGTCCATATTCATCCTTCCTTCTGTCCCTCTGTCCGTCCCTATCCCACCCTCCGTCCCTCTGTCCGTTCATCCATCCCCCATCCTTCCCTCTCTACGTCCAACCGTCCGTCCATCTATCCCTTCCGACCCTTAGTGGCAGCCATCTGCTCTGCGAAGGCATTTTTCTTGCAAAGTTAGAACTTTAAATTAATAGGCAAATTGAGAATGCTTGTATTTTTTAGAGCGACACTTCCAAGCAAACAAAGAAAAGTGCGATGTTTTTGAGGTCAGAATTGACAACTCATTAAATTAAAAATACCTGGAACTGCTCGCGCTTTAGGAAACAGCCAGAAAAAGATCCACGTCACTAATCCGATGATGACCAGAATGGATATCGACAGAAAAACGCTGAGCACAATAACGGTTGTGTCATCCGTGGCAGGACAGTTTGGTAGAAATTCTGAAAATAGAAAAATTACCATATCTGAAGCAAACGACGTTTGACATCCTTGATCGTAAAGCGTAATTGCAAATTGATATGGCAAAGAGGAAGGATGAGGTCGTCCAGAAAGCTTTGCGTTTAAAGTTTAGAGATTTTATGTATTTTGAATCACACTACTTTAATATTATTCTAAATAAAAAATACAGCGGTTGTGCGAGGTAAATGAAAGGTACTATGTGAAGCGCCTTGTTACATGCATAAAAATATTATAACATAAATATTTCATATGAGATTATAGCAATATAATTATTATATTCATAGATGTGTGTCCCTTGACACGGAAAGACCTTAATCGTTTGATGACTACTCGATGAGCTATTGGTGAATTCTTAACCTTCTTAAGCGTTGTGAACATAATTATTATGTTCATATAGCGCTTTCACAAGTTCGTAAAATGCGTTGTATGGCAGTTGTATGGCAGTCGAAATATAATACAATTTATACATACTTACCATATTGCTATTAAAGGAATAGACTAAATGTTAGTTAGTTTGTTTGTTGCAAATGTTCAAATTAGTGGGTTTAGATTTGGATTTTAATGGCCATATCACGGTAAGTGATAAATTTATTTATATTTTCACGATTTTCAAAATCAATAATTTATCACTAAACAACTAAAACTTGGACATATATTCAACGGATATTTATGTTCACTAGGATGCCGATGCAGAGACTGCAGTTACTTTACCATGCATTGTCATTTCTTAAAAGAAACTTGAAAGTCACAATCCCTTTGCTGAAAATATCTCCTTTTTCGTTAGTCTAATTTATGTAGCTTATAACGAACACGTTTATAATGAAAAAACTTGTTTAATTACCGTTAAATTGCGAAATGCTGATGCTTTTGTTTCCAGTGAAGCGTTGATTGTTGACTGTATTGAAGGCGATGCAAGTGTAGATGCCATCCGCCGTTGGCTTTATAGTTGGTCCTTCTGTCTCCGTATCTCCAAACAACCACCTGTATTCTGCCTCAGGTAGAGTCGAGGCAGAGCACTTGATAACAGTTTCAGTACAGCAGGGACAAGTGCATGTGAGGTTGTTGCAGCGAGCGTCGATCGGCAAGATGATCTCCACCTTGCTGCTTTCAGCAAATTCTGTTTCCATAATAAAAGACATTTTACTTGACCATGGGGAAGCTGCGTTTGGGCCCTTTGAGATTGTCATATACATCAAAATATTCCGCCCACTAATGGACCAATGCAAAGGCTTATTTCATGTAAAGATCTCTAATTGACGTACGACTCTTTGTAGTCGTCCCATCGAGCCCATTCGCGTCAACTCTTCACCATCCAACAGCAGCTCTACTATCCCTATGATCATTGGAAGTCTTTGTAACCGATACGCAGTAGGAAATCATGCACACAGACTGGCTCTCCTGGGAGTAACAATATAACGCGCTCACGCATGGCATTAAGTCCCGTATGTTAAGCTTAAGAATTCACCAATAGCATACCGGGCAATCGTCTACTGATTAAGTGCTTTACCCTTAAGCTACACACACGAATCAACACGCATTACTATAATTTCATCTTATGATTATAATTGGAACTTTTTAATACGAGCCTTGAATCCGCTGTAAAAGCCGCACTGCACAGAGCTTATCAATGCACCAATTCTTAAGAGCAACTGTCGTTTAAGTATCTGGTGCTGATAATAAGATATATAGTCATGATTGCTAACAAGTCCTGCCTAATACATCGGCTTATTAGTAGCACAATCTCTGTATATTACGAAGTCTACATGACCAGCAAATTTATACAGTAGCATCATATAAGATGAAAATGAAACAACTCCTATTAGTAGTAAAATGCTATGACGTCTACTTACGACATGGCGTCTGCGAGAATTGTCCTCGGTCTGAGAGGGAATGTGTTGCTGTTGATTGGGATGAAGTATTCCGGTAGAAGTTGGTGACAACACACAAGTATTCATCCATATATTCAGCCGTTATGTCTTGTTGGTAAATATTTATATTTTGCTGCATATCAACCCAGTAGGTTTCCGCCGCAGGATACGCATTGGGTTGGCAGGAAAGTATTTTGGCCTCACAGATACTGGATTCAAGATGAGAAGTGTTCACTATCTTCGGCGGAATATTGTCTGGCATAAAAGACAAAGGCTTTTAAAACAAATTGACTTTGATTTTGATATGTGCATTTAAATGGTTATGAAAGAAAGACATTTTATCAACGCTGGCTCATTCTATGCAATATTTAGGATATCAACTACCCTGGAAGGAGTAGGAGGAGAGGAAGACAACGGAAGAATTGTCCGGAAATCATCAGAGACGACTTGAGATGTCTGGAGATGTCGTGAGACGAGGTCGAGGAGCTGGCGATGGACAGAGACGAGTGGAGGAGATGCGTTGCCCGATGAGCAGACCTGCATGGGAAGGACTAAGTATTAAGATAGTACTACCCGATAGGTTGAACCGAACACTGTATTTAATAAATAACAGTTTCCCTGTGTTAATACAAGCTTTTTGTTTAGAGCAACGTCAGTTGTGATAGCTTATAAACACGTTAAGTGTAGTCTGTTTTCATTTTAAGGTAAACGAATGCCATATATGAGCTGTAAGAGAAGTGAAGCTCACACGAAACTGGATAAGTCGGTGTCGTCCAACTTCTGCTGTAGGTCGGTGGATTATCCGCACAGCTTGTAGGAACATCAACTGGAGCATTGAAGAATAGATTGCAGACATATGGAGGAACATTTGGCGGTTGGGCTGTGGCAACGATGTAAGACGATGCAATGGTTGTCGTTGGTGATCCTGGATGACTGGGTATGTTCTGACTAGGATCCGATTGCAGCGTCCAGTAAAATGATGGAGGCAGAGGAGGTTGTAGAGGGAGCCATGGCCCACTGTATGAGACGCTGGTCGATATCATGACGTCTTCTTCAGGAATTGTATCAGTTGAGTTAATAGCTATGTTGGCTTCTGAATCTACAATAAGAACCGCTTTATATTACAAAATAATTATAATACAGCATGGAGATATCGAATTTCAGGCCTATGCCTTTGCAGAAAGTTACTGTTTCGTGTATTGCTTTGGCATTGGTCAATGCTGATATTGCGTTGAGCTGATATGGCATAGTTTAATGAATAAACAAAACGAATAATATCCTAATTCGTAGTTTGTAGGGAAAGTGAACGACATAAAGAAAGTGTAGACTGAGGCACAGATTGTGAATACTGTATTAATGTAAATAATATAAATAATGTAAATACTTACGTGCCCCTAAAGTCAAGTGTATATTTCTAATTCGCTTAATGAGTAAAAAATGGACAGAGCTAGCATCTAAAGTTTAAGCAGTCTGTATGTCAAAGGCAGTTCTTGGGTCAATTCGAAAAATAGCAAAACAAAAGTCAGGTCTTAATTGATGCAAAACTGAAGCCAAGCATACACCATTTTTGATGTCCGCTATTCTAAAAAAGGCTGGCCAAATTTTATTTTTAAACAACCTTCAAACACAACCATCTCAGAGATCTGCCTACCAACGATAATTAACATAGCTTGGTATATCCTTCCAGTTCCAAATCCATCAGCGCAGGCGTAGCATCCGCCAAGTGACATCAATGCATCGAATACGATTAAGTTGCAAACGAATCCACCTGGTTTCTCTGTTCTGTAATTAGACGTGTAGTTGCTATTGATATCGCAATTGTTCTCAGTTAAAGAGATTCCACTGGCAGTGTTGCAGTCAGTTGTATGCATCCACGTAATGGCAGTATCATTACTGGAGCAGTTGAAGACAGTTTGACCACCAACGCTCGTAGCCTCGTTCAACGGTCTCTGAATCAAAGTTCCACTGACGCCTATGCAACAAAAAGACGATGCTTTTCAATTAGAGCAGCTCATGCTTTGATGTTGCTGCGAGGTACATCAGCATGGTCTTGTTTAATTTAATCAGGACGTATTATCATTGTACAGGTCCTCTAATGCTGCTTGTCGCTAAATATGCTTAGAGTTAATACAGCTTTTAGTGGCATGTTCTTCTTTTCTAGAGAACACTTCCAGCATCTCTTCACGCTGACGATCTGTGGTTTCCTTCCGTTCTATACTACATGGTTATTTCTTTCAGCATGCTTCATTTTCTCCTTGAACTGTTTTGCAATCCGACTTTCTATTCCATTTCTCTTCAATTGAAAATCATAAATGATCGATTGATCTAAAGTGACATCGATTGATGCTAATAATTCATAATGTTTGGTGATGTGGCGCCATCCAGGAGTAAATTAAATGCTACACATAAACATAAATGTTTTCTAAAAACAAGTTCTCATTCAAACCCATCACAGCACGTGCCCACTAGAATGATCTGTGAAGAACTAGACAACAAGATTTATAACTCTAGCGATGACCAACAATTTTGAGCATAGACGTATTAGAACACGGCTATAGGCCCTATGTAGTCGCCAATAGAGCTCAGAAAAGCATCAATACTTCAATAAGATGAGATTGATACCTCTATGTGAGTCAAATATATATATATATTATATATATGACGTTAGTCGATATTGTTCACAGGCTGAAGTAATTATTAGGCTACTTCCTGCTTATTAGAAACAAAGAAGCCTGCTAAACAGTGAAAAATAATTAGATAATTAGACCACCTGCCACGAAGAAAATGCTCAGCTTAGCAAATTTCAGAATTTCGTTTCTCGCCATTGTTTCTACATATATCCCGATTTACTTCCTGTACATATTGTAAACTCCAAATTTCTAGAACGCAACTCTAAAGCCAAGAGCAGGGTCCCATTTTACAAAAGTGTAAAGCCTAGCCTGACTGCTGGTTTCTATGTAGCAAAGGCCAAAGTGTAGGCCCTAAAGGATGCAGATTGCAGAAGTTTATACCGACAAGCTATTTATATCAATTTGACAATATGTATAAGCCATAGCCCTGTGCATTGTACATGATTAAATAGTTACTTAGATATTTATTATCTACGACGAGTGGTTGTTAAGTAGGCTATGAGAGATCTGAAATAATGTTAGCCAAACGATAAGTAGCCTACGCCACTGGTGTCCAGGGTGAGCGTTTCTTAATTGTGGACTTCGGTTCATTGCAAGTGATGTTATAACGTTTAGGCCTATTTAGGTGAGCGAAAGAATCGCTTACGAAAGCCTCTTGTACCAATGAATAAATAATGTGGTAGATGATCACGTTTAAAAATAAACAATGACGTAATAATAGATCTTAGTAGACTAAGAAGTTAATAGACTATAGACATTATACATTCAATTCAATTTATTATTCTCAAAACAACAAAGGATACAGAAAAATCATGCAGCAGCACAATATACAGAAGTGAGGGGATACAACAGGAGACCCAAAAGGAACCGATATTCCGGTTAATTAGTTGACCAGAGTTAAATCAAAATTAATAGTTTAAGCGACCTAAGTCAAATCAAGTCAGACAGAACATGCATAAAAGCGTCAAGAAAGAAAGAGAAAAGACAGGAGGCAGATGAAACAATCACAGGAGAAAGGAGTTAAAGCCTTTACTCAGAAATATAGAAATGATATAAAAAGATAATTTGTCTTGTTCCTTATGGTAGACACGAATAACTTAAAAAAATTATGTTAGACAGATCACGAATATCATTAGGTAAGTTATTCCAAACAGACAGACCAGCACACTTACATGTAATGGCAAACATTCGAGTAGTCCTTATTGGCCCGGGCAACACTTCAAGATTCCCATGGAATAAAGTATGGTAAGCATGAAGATCATGGTATATTACAAAATAACAAAGAAAAGCGGAAGCATAAAGTGTGCCAAGCAGTGCATAAATTAACTAATTTCCAGTTTATTATTTTGCTCAATGTCTAAAATGCAAAGGTCTTAGAATTTGCTGATAGTGTTGGAAGTGGAGGATCTTCCTGCAAGAATGCGGACAGTCCGCTTCAGGAGTGCAAGTAATCTCTTCAACAAAAAGCAGTTGGATGATTTTTCTCAGAAAATGTCGGATCAATAACAAAAGAATTCCGAGGAACGGGATCTTCGCTGTTAGAATTTCGCCATTGCCGATGAAACAATCCTTGAATTTATCAGTCATCATTCTATTCTATTCTATTCTATTTACGGACATATAAAGCGCCTCTCGCAGTACACCCTAATCAGAAGCGCTTCCAGTGCGAAGGGCCCCTCGAAAAATGAAACGTTTTAGGAGAACGAGCAGAAACAGTGGTGCCCCAGATAACACCACAGCACGAGTTAAAGCAGGGAGGTCATTCCACAGCAAAGGTCCAACAGAGGCATAGGCACTATGCTGTGCTGTGACAGTCCGAGACCGAGGAACTAGAAGGTCATGATGGTCAAAAGAGCGGAGAGGACGTCCAGAGGTAGCTGAGATAGGCCGTCTCATAAGATCACAGATGTAGCGTGGAGCTTGACCTAAAAACATTTTACACGTAAGAAAGAGAATTTTAAACTGAATCCGAGCAGTTAGAGGAAGCCAATGAAGGTCTTCAGTCATGAAAGTCGAAATATGGGAGAAATTTTAACAGGTACCCATGAGGTGTGAGAGTCTCCTAGAATAACCATTTGAGTACGATCAGTAAGATAGGAGCGAAACCAAAGAAGAGGAAGGCCACTAAGACCAAAGGAAATTGCAAGGCGATGTAATAGAATATCATGATCTACCATATCAAAATAATGCTGAAGATGCATCAAAAAGTGCTAAGAGAGTAACTTGGAATTTATCCATAGCAGAATAGCCTAGATGTCAGAGAGAAGAGCAGTTTCAGTTGAGCGGTGAGCTCTAAAGCCAGATTGTCTGGGCGGTAAAAGGCCTGACTGCTCAAGGTAAGGAAGAAGAATTCAAGGAAGAAGTTGCAGAGAAACAAGTTGTTCTAAAGTCTTTGAGAGAAAGGAGAGATTTGCAATAGGGCGATAGTTTTGGCAGATGCTAGAATCCAGGTTGGGCTTCTTAAGAGTGGGAAAGACAATAGCACGCTTCTGGGATGCTGGAAGGAGACCTTCTGAAAGAGACCTATTAAACAAGTACAGAAGGAAGGGAACAATGTCGTCTAGTACATCTACTATAACAAACGGGGGAAGGGGTCAAGTTCACATGATTTTAAATTAGATGTAGAAAGCAGATGACGCAGTTCAGATTCAAGGATAGGTCGAAAGTCCTTGAACACCGACTCAGTAAAAGTGTAGGAAGGCGGCATGACTAATCATATCGCCATTCTTGTTTACACGATCAGTATTAGTACCAGTTTAATCGGGTGTCACAACTCGTCTAACGACATTTCGTCTACGACACTTCGTCGAGCGACATTTCGTCGAACGACATTTCGTCTACTAAGTTATTTGATGTTGTCACTTTAAAATGGAAGCTGGATTGATGAAAAAACTGTTTCACGAAATGGAAGTGGGATTGATGAAAACATTCCTGTGTTGAAATAGAAGCTGGATTGATCGAAATAATTTTTACCGTAAATAAAAGCTGAAAATCAACCTGATGCATGGATGAAAATAGGTTTCCATTCAATATAAGCTGGATTGATGAAAATAATCTTGTCAGTAATTAGAAGCTGGATTCATGAGAATATATAGCACGCTTTAGCGAAACTATAAGAAAGCGGCCTCTGTTGATTAGCCGTAATGGATACAGATACACTTGTCGACGAAATGTCGTTAGACGAATTGTCGTAGACGAAGTGTCGTTATACGAAATGTCGTTCGACGAGTTGTCGCGGAACCGTTTAATCGGCATTTAGCAGTGAACGAATGATGTACCAAGTTTTAGGTTGTGGCTATACTTAGAGATTTCAATGGCATAGTAGCCTAATTACGCTCAGCCTTGAAACGTAACTGTTTAAACTTGCTGCTATATGCAGTGCATTTAGTCTTACTTTCCCAATTAGTAGGCCCCTATACATGCAGGTCGACGATTCTTAAGGTGATTATTAATTGGCAGTGGAGTGTATAGACAGGTAGACAGTTCTTGGTACTTGTCGGTTAATTCACCGCATTTCATTTTTCCCATGCTAATTACTTTCCCACGTTAAATTAATTCACCGCATTAAACTGGTGTCGAAAACACAGCACCATGGTCTAGAAAACATGTTTTCATTATTCCTAGTGCTGACGTCATATCCGTACAAGTCCATCCATTTTGCAAATAATACCGTAATAAGAAAACGTGGACGACACTAACCCTAATCCTGACCCTAACCGACCCTCACGACGCGTAACAACGAAACATCAGCTTAACCTAAACCGACATAGTTTATTATAGAACTTTACGTCGAGGGGGTTAGGGTCAGGTTAGGGTTACCGTCGTCATTAGAAGATAGGTAAAGGCTAGATAAAATACGTCTTATGAAACAGTGAAAATATGGAAGGACTTGTACGGTTATGACGTCACAATTAGGACTGGGTAATCCCGTAGTTTAGGTTGGTAAATTATTTTATATCGTCAAATTAAAATGGAAGCTGGATTAAGCGGAAAATTTGTTTCACTAACTCGAAGTGGGATTGATGAAACCATTTCTGTCTTTAAATAGAAGTTGGATTGATTGAAATAATTTTGACACGTAGTTTAGAAGCTGGATTGATGAAACTAAGTTTTTAATTCAATAAAACCTGAATGATGAAAAATAATTGTTTCCTTAAGTAGAAGCTGGACCCATGACAATAGTTCTTTGCTTAAATAAAAGTTCCATTGATGAAATTTTTTTATGTTAAATAGAAGTTGGATAATTTTTTCACGAAATGGAAGCTGGATCGATGAACAAAATTACTCGATGAAATGAAAGCGGATTGATGATAGTTATCATGGACATAGGTAGACTGCTTAATTACCAACGTGAAGTACGACATTGAAGACATTCAAATAATTTACCAACCTAAACTACGGAATAACCTAGGACTGTGCTTAAAGGAAATAAACGCGTGTCTTCCGGTCGCGTAGAAATTTATTCGGGGCTTCGGGTGCATGAACAGGCAAGGTACGGTAGACGCAAGAATTAAATGCGGTGAATTAACCGACAAGTACCCAGTTCTGGAGAGGAAGTCTGAAACACCGAAAAAATGTGAAGACTATAGTTAGAGCCCGATTAGGCCTACATGCCAAACACGGTTCCGTAAAGTTTGTCCACAACTTTCAAAGGTAGTAACTAAATGTACTTAGTTTCTAGAAGATTAATCAGTAACTATTCGTAATCGTAATTGCAAACTCCACATTTTTGAAGCGCCACTTGAAAGCCAAGCGCAGGGCACAGCATATTTTAGAGCGGAGCGTCGTTTCAGATGAGTTGCCTAGAGGTATCAAGTGAAGTCTGAGAATAATGCTGCCATCTACCGAATCGAACAGCTAACCATAGTCTCAACGCAAAGAATAATGTTGCCAGTGGCAAATAGAAACAGAAAATGCGTTCTGCCATCTGAAGAATGACGCAGTGACAAAACAGCGTAACAAAATATTGACTTCATGATTTCATGACTCTATGGCATTTCTGTCTGCTTATAATATTATTATTAATAGTGTCACTAATTGATTTTAAAAACTAACTATCCCACACTAAAACAACGAAATGTGCTGTGGGGTGGACTAGTTATTTTCCACCTCATTAGCTCATTGCTGTAACTCTTATTATTTTTATTACTTTTAGAAGCGACTGCTCAGCAATGAAAACGATGAAGCGTACAGAGCATCCTCTCTTCATCGTTGTCATTGTTGAACAGATGACTGCGGTGATGACGAGAGCATGTGTAGTATCATAGTATGATATAGATGCACTTGTTTAGCCACCCTAAGCCTGTGATCGACATCAGTGGAGAGCTAGCCAGGTAGTTAGGCATTTAAAAATGATGGAAAGAGGGAAGAAAGAAAGGAAGGGATGATGAAAGTTAGAAAAGAAGAAAGTAATAAAGAAAGAAAGGGTAGAAAGGAAGAAATAAATTAAGGAAGTAACAAAGGATGGAAAGAAGCAAGCAAGTAAGTGAGGGAGCAAGAAAGGAAGGATGGATGGAGAAAGGAAGGTGGGAAGGAAGTATGGATTGAAGGAGGGAAGAAAGGAAGCGAGGAATCAAGCAAGCAATGAAAGATGAATGGAAGCAAGCAAAGGTATAAAGAAAATGAAAGTTGCTATAAAACTGTTAAAAGACTGTTAAAAGCTGTTAACTCCGCCACTGCTCGTATTCTGGTAGTGCCAATCCCAAGCCAGGAGAAAGGAGGAGGGCGACGCTAATCTTCTTTGTTATGACACAGTGTCGTTAAACAGAAAGAAACCAACTAAGGCAGTAAGACAGTACTATCTTCCAAACCATTTGACAAGTCACTTCTACTGATGTAATATCTGCCGTAATATTCCTTTCGGTTTATCAAATAATTTAAGAAACCGAAAGGAATATTACGGCAGAAATTAACAGCTTTAACAGTGTTCTAAATGAAGTTCAGTTTAAAAAGCGTCATTGAAGATCTACGCTTACATCTTAATCGCTAAATCTAATTCTGTTATGTCACTGGGTTCATGCAGCTGTGAATGTTTCTGCCTCTGAAAATGATTCTGCAAAAGTGCAAACCGCTTACAACAGCATTTACATTGTACATATAACTAGAAGGATCTGCCTAGTCCATTGGCAGTCTGTTCTAAGCCATGGCAATGTCTGCGTAGGTATTTGCGTCGTTTTGAATGGGTTGAATAGGGCGGCGACTCTTCGGCTGATTGTCGACTCCCAGTTCACCGTAGACGATTGCACCCGAAGACAGCGCTGGAGAAGGAGTCTGAAAGTAACCGACAAAAGGTAAAGATAGCGGTGAGAGCCGGGTTGTCTGTCTGTCTTGGTTTCAGCGGAACAGGAAAGGAAGAGTAAGCAGTCGCAACCGATAGGCGTTGGAAAGAATGACATCTTATTAATGGAATTAGTATTAATTAGAAAAATGGCCTCGGATTGTTCCTGTGACCTTATTACATACTGTATACAATTATTCTTAAGAGCGTTCGAAAATATTATTATAATGTTACATTGCATCATGTTTGTGTTGTATTGTATTAAGGCTAAGGTTAGAGTTCAGACTTAAGCTGCCGAGGTAGGACCACACGACATCTAACCAATGAGAGATCAATTATGTTTCTCTCTCTCTCTTTCTATTATTTCTCTATTTCCAACCCACCCACCCATCCACCCATCCATTCATCAACCCACCCACCTATCCATCCATCCATCCATCCATCCATCCATCCATCCATCCATCCATCCATCCATCCATCCATCCATCCATCCATCCATCCATCCATCCATCCATCCATCCATCCATCCATCCATCCATCCATCCATCCATCCATCCATCCATCCATCCATCCATCCATCCACCCACCCACCCATTCATCCATCCATCCATCCATCCATCCATCCATCTATCCATCCATCCATCCATCTATCCATCCATCCACCCATCCATCTATCAACATCACCCACCTATCCCGTCTATCCATCCATCCATCCATCCACTACCTATCCATCCATCCATCTCATCCATCCATCTATCCATCTCATCCATCCATCCATCCATCCATCCATCCATCCATCCATCCATCCATCCATCCACCCATCCATCCATCAACCCACCCACCTCCATCCATCCATCCATCCATCCATCCATCCATCCATCCATCCATCCATCCATCCTCTCATCCATCCATCCATCCATCCATCCATCCATCCATCCATCCATCCATCCATCCATCCATCCATCCATCCATCCATCCATCCATCCATCCATCCATCCATCCATCCATCCCTCCATCCATCCATCCATCCATCCATCCATCCATCCATCCATCCATCCATCCATCCATCCATCCATCCATCAACCCACCCATCCACCCATCCATCAACTCACCACCCATCCACCCACCCATCAACTCACCCACCCACCCATCAACTCACCCACCCATCCATCAACTCACCCACCCATCCACCCACCCATGAACCCATCCATCAACTAACCCACCCACCCATCTACCCACCCATCAACCTATCCATCCACCCATCCATCAACCCACGCATCCATACAAAGTCCTAGGCCCTATATCTGTATGCCCGAAACATACTATCTCTCACAAATGACCCGGTATCGTGTGCTTAGCCTATAGGAACATGTAACTCTTAAAACATATCTGGAGTCAATGATTACAGTCTGATGTCGAACTGCAACAGTTAGCTCACCTTTCGAGGTAGTTGCAGATTTCTAGGGTTTGGGGGGTAGGGGTCGGAATTCCCCAAATACGTAGGTTGACGCTGTTGAGTGCTTGAGTGAGGGTAGGGTTTGTCTGTTTGGTCCGGCTGGAAGTGGGCGGATGTGTCCAGAGAAGACGGGGGGTTGGATGTTACAGTCATTCTCGAAGGATACTGGTAGGTTGCTGTCCCCAAGGTTTTCACTTGTGTGCCACGCCCTCCTCTTTCGTTTCTGTTCAAGTAGAAACTCATCATAATCATCATCAGCCGCATAGCAGCAACAATAAAAAACTATAATCATCAGTATCACCATCATAATCGTCGACGTCGTCGTCATGATCATTATCATAGCAGGAGCAGCAACAATAAAAAGAAACGATTAGTATAATAATTATACTAATTTATACGATTAATTAATGCGATTATTATGATTATGATGACAATTATTATCATCATAATCATAATAATCGTCATCGTCATCATCATCGTGTTAGCAACAAAGCAACTGCATCGTCTTGAATATCACTAACAGCATCATCAGTGGTCCATTCCAGAAGTTCTCAGAAAAAACGGAAGTCAGATGGTAGAAATATGGTTGCGTATAAGAGACAATTTCTCCTGTTCTTCCATTGCATCACCAGTCTCCGAATGTATGCCATTATGTCGTTATTTTGTTGGAATCTTGTCATTTTTCTCTTTCTCATCCTACCCTTACTCACCAGAATCTCAGCTTTCCAAGTCTTTCTCGACCTGAACGAAATCCGCCTTAGCAACTCCCTCTCCTTCTGGCCTCTCTGGCAACCGGACTTGGATCTCTGACCCTTGGCAGCGCTCGTGAATAAGCTGGTGCCCTGCGCTTAGCTTTCAAGTGGTATTTTAGAAATTTAAGTTTACGGTTACGCTATTATGCGTGTACAGTATTTGTTTATGTATCTAGACAGATACTAAAAGCGTCTTTCAAGTACCTAACAGAGCGGTTGCCTGCAACTACTAATTTACCAAGACCCTGCTTATATTGATTGGAATTTAATTTCAGTCTGAAGCGTCATAGTTCTGTTTCCTAAAGACTTTGAGTGCCCTAGACCTAAATGGCCTTTGGATATTTCCACTCAACTGGCGGATTTTCGTGACATCTATGAAAAATGTCAAAACTAATTACGATTGCTATTCATATATAGTTCGTGTTAACAATGAAATTTGAAACTCTTACAAATCAGTTGACATGCTGTTGATCCTGATGGGGGCGGGGGGAGGGACTTAAGGGTGCAATGCTGTGTTTGAGAAATCCTGTTATACAGTTTCTCATATTGAGGAAGTAAGCGTGTAATCTTTTTGAGTGGTGTCATAAGAAGAAGGCTATGGCTACAAAGTTCAATTTAGGTCTTTTCAGTTTTGCTTACCGGTACTTTTCGTTCAGTTGCCTGTAGCCTAAAATAAAATAGCACAGGCGAGTTAAAATGTGTATTCTACTGCAATGAAGCTCTGACGTTTATGCAAAAATAATGAGAAGTAACAGAATTATTTTCATAGGAGTCTAATTTTTAAAATATCGTTTTGCAACAAACTGAATAAGAGAACTTCTGGAATGCTGCAGTCCTACATTATAAAAAGTTATAGGCTTAAAAATGATAAAGCGTATTGTAGTTAAGAAACTGAGAATTTACTTTTAACCTTAATGTAGCATTTTGCTTATTTTACATTCGTTGTATGTTGCTAAACATAACAAATGGATTACATAGAGTGTTACTCTATTTTAGAAACTTTAAAATGTCTGTGTGATTGTAGCCTGTGTAGCTTATAAGAGAGTTACAATTACATTTGCATCTACTTGGGTTTCACAAGTGCTCATAATATATTAGGCTGAATCACTTGATTACGGCAATGATAAGAAATACTGTAAGATTTCTTGCCAACTTTTAAATGCGTGATCAAACTGTATTTAACATTTCACACTTGATTCACTTATTGGGACAGTATCGCCAAGAAATTCGAAACACACAGCAAACTTAAAGCACAGGAACCACAACATATATATTATGTATGTTTGTTTGTGCATATATATATATATATATATATATATACAAAACTGTTGCTACATAATATACATAGGCCTACAACTATGTATGTAGGCCTATGTATGTATGTAGCCACTCAAAGGGAGGGCATGCTAAAACTGTAGAAAAGTTATAACTTGAACAAATTACATTCCAGCGCGAAATAGCAAACACAGGTCTTTAGTATTGCAAAATATAGTATACATATAGTATCTAGAATGTGACGAACTAAATACACATATACACAAACCTTTGGCTATTCTGAGCCTATAGATTGTTATGGTAAGTAGTATAACAACTTTACAATATCTGACTTAGTTGTCGTAGATGGATTGAGAAATATTATGAAAACACGAAATGTGCTGAGTAATCGCATGCTTATGATCAGCTCACGTGACGTTTAATTTTCTAAACTTTCAGGACTTTATTTTTTATGATGACACGGTGAAGACGGTGAAATTGTGCATTATCGCGTTTCCAACACAAAGATCGGAGGCCTACAGCAGAGCATGAGAGGTGGACAAGCACTCACATGTGCATAGCTATCAATTCTGACTCATTAGGTCTACGTAAGAGTCAGTGCAATAATTATGATTTCAAAAGCGAGTAAATGGGTTGCACAAGTCATTAAAAAGTAAGAGTTTTATCTTTGAGATTATTGTATTAGAGGTGAGTCTAATACTCTAAGAGATCAGCACCAGTGGCTTTCACATTGTATATTCGTTTTAATTGAAAAAAGGGCTGATAAAATCTAATGCAATATCTCCGAAATCCTTGGTGATACTTTTCCAATTTTCTTACGAAATTTTTGTGTGTGTTTCATAAATCTTTAACGCAGTAGGTCGATTGTTCACAGAATCATGAATACTTCTGCACATAAGGTTTGCTTATGAAATATTTAGCCCGATGCATTTGTTTAACTTGGACTTGAGGTGACATCGATTTGTGCATTTTGATAATGGCGGTTTAGAAGTCATTAAATCAAATTAGATTTTACCAGCCCTTCAAGTAATTTATAATTAATCTAACAAAAGCTCTGGGTAAATAAAGCGTCATATCTTTATCTGCAGTTACTACACTATATCATTTCAAAGTTCAATGGCAAGGCTTAATCAGCTAATAGAGTGCAGTTGTACCTTGAGAAGTTTTCTTCTTTGTCTTACAGCAGCTGGCCATGATTAGTATTGTTGGAAAGAAAACGAATGCAGCAAAAATCGACAAGATGACGAAGTAGAAAATCCAAACGGAAAATTTGCAACCTGTGTTTTTTTTCGGTTCAAAATCAATGTTTTCGGTATAATACTAAATGCGTCAATTGCTAAAACGTAGGCCTGTAGGTATGGCCTATATATTGGATCATGTATTATGTTGTAGGCATATAATATGCCATCATAACGTTTTCTTTATTAAATATTTACTAATAAGTTTTAAAGGATCGCCCTACTGGATGAGCTTTAAGTATGACAATACACTACTTGAAACCTATTGCCTATAATGCGCCTTTCTTTTACGTTTTACTGAAAATAAATATCTTGTTACGCATGTGAGCTATGTAACCGTGTCTTACTAGTAAACCCTAATAAGAAAAGTTTACAACATAGGCCTATAAATCGAAATTGAAGTAACTAGCAGAAATTTCATTGATTCGATTTAGAACAGAGTCCTACCTTCATCATTCATGCATGGTAGCATTTTCTTAAGCAATGGAAATCGGTCGTTCAGTGTATTGCGACCATTTTCAGAACATCCGTAGCAGAGGATGAATACAGTGAAGCACAAAAGATTTAATCCAAAGAATATCACGATGACTAACAGAGAGATACACGCAGGATAGGATATTCCCAGATTCACTGAAATTATCACGTTGCAGAACAGGATAAAAGTAAGTATGATACTAGTATAAGTTTTAATTATATACAAAGTAGAAACTTTATATTTTCGTCAATGTCATCAGCGTCGTCATACTTTGCATAGTTAGCGCAATGATATACGTTGGACAATGAGTTGAAATATGGATTGCTTGAACATCCGAATCAGACTTGGACAGTGGAGGTGCTTAGAAGCTTTCGTTTAGTAAATCTCTGGTACCATAAATTTAGCCTCAAACAAAGAGAGGATCAGAGAATGATGATGACGATGATGATGATGGTGGTGGTGGTGGTGGTGATGATGATGATGATGATGATGATGATGATGACATTAATGGAAACAAAGCTGATTAATTGATTATGATGATGGGAGCACTGAAGTAATTACAGACCCATAAGGTCTAAAAATTGTGGTATAGAGTTACAGATCCAAACATGCTGGATGGTAAAATGTGGCTTGTCACTGTGAGCAGATAGTAAAGAAATTAATGTTTATATCTGATATCTTAAAATGCCCTAAATCGGTTGTCATGACTTTGACGCCCATTTATAGTTCCGTGAAAACAATCCGCACCATATTCGTCATTTTTCCTTTTTGATGTGATTTTTCATATTTGTTCCAAAAATACATTAGCTGAAATTATTCAGAATTGCCCCCAAAATTTGCAAAACTCTATGATGTTAAATATCAAATTTCTCGAAATCAATACACAATCTCTATTGCTGAAATTGACACAAAATGGGCATGCACAAGCAATTTAATTAAAAATATTCACATATATCTTATAAATTGCAAAATAATTAATTGCCGTAAGTTGATGGGATCGATATATAAACACATCAAAATCGAAGGCAACCTGATGTCTGCATTCGAACCGACTCAACAATTTATGACACTCAATCGAACGCATATCTGTGCTGTAAGTTTTACATGCAATGTGCTGCACTAATGTCACCTGCCATTCTCTTTACATTGAATCAACTTTGAATTATACTGGTGATGGCTGGAAAATTACAAATATTCCATTTGCAGTCTTGATTACTTGGGGTGAATCTCAGGTCACTTAGTCTATTCAACTGACCGTACAAGTAAACATTTCTGCGCTAACCACAAAGTTTCAATTTCACCTGTGGCCTACTCTTCTACCGCTCTGACTTACAAATCGCACATGGATGTAGAAACTGATAATAATTGAGAAAAGCGAGTGAAAAAATATAACAGCACTTACCACCACTAGAAACAGCTGAAGAAAAAACAGAAAATATGAAAAAGTCTTCATTTGAAAAGGTTTTGAACAAGTGTATAGTAAATAACTCATTGCTCATAGCGCTAACAATGCAAACTTAAACTAACAAAATTGGTTTGTGTAAAATGCATAGACAAAATATCCTCTGATTAAGGTACCGGTACTTCGAAAGTGTATCATCATTATCTTCAGCCCATGAATGACATGTCATTCTTCCAAAGTAAATTGATACTAAGATATATAGTTTAAAATATAAAAAAATTAAAATTAGGTCATAGATGAATCGACGTTCATCGTATGCTCTCTGGATTTTACTTAAAGTACGCTATATGAGAACTTTAAATTGAAATTGACTATCATACTTACTTAGTCAAAAGACCTGTAATGTAGAAGGAGCAGAATGTGGTTGATCGGCATAATGGTTCGTTGCAGTGCATTGGAATGCAATATTTTTCTTGGCAACTACTGTAGGTCCAATTACTTTACCTCCAGCAAATGACCATTCATATTCTGGTTCAGGAAAACCAGATGCTTTACAAGTCAAAGTGTTGGAATTGAGCTCACCGCAAGAATCAGCACATGGAACTAGATCTTGAGGCAGTTAATATTTACATTTAGTGGTGGTTCCAAAACAGAGATAATGGTCCACAGCTGCAGTGGATACATGTAATATTTGCGTGTGAGGTTAAGTCATGCAGAACGCTAAAAATTCGCTGAAATCCCACTTCTGTTATTTCAAAAAAACCCGAATGCTTCAAACACTATTATTTGCAAAATAATTCCAAGTGGCGAAACATGATGAAACTGACAATCCAATTCATTCTATGCAACTTAATCAAAATATTACTGAGGTTTGTTAAATTGAAGTAAGAACCTAGCCAAACCCTGTATTACTAAGAACACCAGAAATTGCACTTATAACCTTTAAAAAGTAGTAGCAAAATGACGAACAAACACTTTCCAGAGGCAATGAAACGGAATATATTTACATTTGCGTTTTCCTTTTTATTTATGTCCATGCACTAACTAAGTCTTATACTGTAAACTGTAGGCGTATGTCTCGCGCAAATTGAGATTACAGGTACTTAGGCCGACTTAATTGCAAGAGCTTTATTATGGTGAAGCCTTAAGATTGAGCTAGTAATTTATTTGAAAACCTGTTTGAGGCTTATTTCAAACTTGTTTGCAATTACAAGTTCGATATGTCTGCATCTAAAAAGTTTGGACAAGAGAAATGGCAATACTGGCAATTAGTGAAGTTTTATGAGTCACGAGTCACGTGCTCTTTTCACGCTTGCACTATTGAAGATGAAATCTCCGCCTACCGCAATCGGAAACGTTGACAGTTTCGGATGCATTGTAAATCACATTCCTAATTGTGTTTGAAGCAACGCATTGGTAGGATCCATCGTAATGAATTTTTATAACAGGGTTGCTACCAGGTAAGACGCCGCCGCTGGTTAAGTTGAACCACTCATAAGTCGGTGTTGGATAACCGGATGCAATGCAAGTCAGTTCTGCAGAATCATGTAGACATGGATTCGGAGTTCCTGAGATAGTTACATTCTGAGGCGGATCTGTTGTGAAACAAGTAAATACTGTATCACACATGATAAACGTTGTCAAATCCGAAAATATCTAAGAGAAATAATTGATACAGATCCAATTATGCTTATTTACTTAAAAAGATAATGAGGCTTACTTTAAACAAGTTTTTTAAGGGTTACCTTTGTAAGTTTCGATAAACAAACTTTCAAGCAATTACGTATCAACTAAAGCACTACTTTGAAGTGTCCGTACAGGTCATTATAGAATGTGACCTTAAAGATCTGAGAACTCTATGTTAGGCGCTAAATACTCACACGAAACTGAATATGTCGGTGTCGTCCAACTTCTGCTGTATGTCGGAGCATTATCTGCACAGCTTGCAGGAACAACAGCTGGCGCGTGGAAGAATAGATGGCAGAGAAATGGAGAAACATTTGGCGGTTGGGCTGTTACAACTATATTAGATGATGCAGTTGTGTTTGTTGTTGATCCTTGGTAACTGGTTATGTTCTGACTGGGATCTGACTGCAGCGTCCAGTAGAACGACGGAGGCAAAGGAGGAGGTTGTAGAGGGATCGAGGGTCCTCTGTAGGAGACGCTGATCGATATCACGACGTCTTCTCCAGGAATTATATCAGTCGAATTGGTAGTTATGTTGGCGTTGGAATCTAAAATAAAACCCTTTTTTGCCTGTTTTTTGGGGGTTTTTTATAGGGGAAT